>JAUMHF010000001.1:12742483-12771161 GCA_032359275.1 Microctenopoma steveboyesi
TGTTTATTTCATTAAAACCTCATAAATTTGAGTTCGTGTCTGAGTGCTCTTGGGTCTTCATTACAAATCCTGACAATCACAGCCAACATAGAGTCAGTTTATATGTCTGCGTAGTTAGTGACCATGTCTATCAGTCTCTGATTGTGTCGAACAGCACAGGACACTATTCACACCCTGGGCACAGTGGGCACTACCTCTCCCCCGGCTGCCCCTCTGTTGACGAAATCAGTAAAGATTTTGTAGTACAGAGAAGATCATCTGTTATCTTGTTATGCAAGTGTAGCATCAGAGCATTTTTGGCATTTATGTCACAAGTTTCATGATATACCTAAAAAAAATGATGACCTCTGAATCAAAGTGTTAGACCGACCAACTATCAGAGTGAGAACTAGAGAAAATCATGACTGTAACCAATACTCACACACTTTGTCCAGTCTAATCTGGTTCACAGAAAACCCCATCCCTTTAAGCTATAACTCACAAATGCTCCTCTCTTCCAGTTCTCTGACACTTTAAATCCCACTTTCAGTTCATCTGGACTGGCGGAGGCTGTAAAAATGCTAGTAGAGCAGTCTGCATGTCTGTCCATCCCAGCATGGCTGTGGTTACATTGCTGGCTAGTTTCTTCTCACCATAAGGTAATGATTAGTCGTACGAAGGAGCTGGCAGTTAGCCATATTAAACGGGATGTCAAGTTCCAGATCCCTTGTAAGAAAGAAGGGGTACATGGTAGGAATTAATAAATATGTGGACATGATGTGAATGCAACAGGAAGTCCCTGCTCCTTTCATTTGTCTCGCAATATATTTCTTATATTCTTATATTTCTTAAAATTTTGGGATTTCAGTGGCAAGAAAAAGAAATAAAAATATTTCTTTCATATATCCATTAGGAATTACTTAACCTGGAACCAGTGCTTAATGTGTTCTGCAGAGTATAATGTATCTCGCTGTGTTTTGCTTGTTTGGAATCTACTGGCCAACGGAGTAAAGGTAGCCATCAGTAGAAGATGGATGAGCGGAGGAAACCTATGTGATTTTACTGATTATCATAAAGCTCAGGAACCAGACACATCTGCCCCGACGCCTGCTGTGTTCACCTCAATCTCTCAAATTTGCCTGAAGGGATGGGGGGATGATGGAAAGCAAAAGAGGAGAGAGAAAGAGAGAGAGGAGAGTTCCTGTGGTTCTCTGTGGGTTCAGACCTCTGTAATCAGCGTGCCAAGCTCCTGATGTCTAAATCGACCACTCGGACCCAGACGGTCTCTCAGTTAGTCACACATACACATATATGTGCATATAGACAAACAGAGAGAAAGCTCCTGACACATGAGCTCTGTGGCGATGTGTGTTCGTGTGGATTTTGGCGAAGGAAAACGCTCCAATAATGCAAAATGACTGTGAGTGAAATACATACTGTATCTACTCAGAGTTACACATTAGCATCTGAGTGTTCTGATTTCCTCATTACATTACTGATCACTCATTTTGAAAGAAATGTTGATAGTTTGGAAGCTAATACTGGTAAATGATTGATTTTTTAATAATGCTTTAAATGAGATGAGTAAACAGACTGTGACCCAGATAAAAGCTGGATACTGGATACAGTTGAAAACCAAATTGATCGGTGCTCTCTAGTGGACAAAAGATGTAAGAGATACTTGGAAACGTGATGTGAAAAAGGTGGGAACGACATCTGGCCAAAACCTATACATACATATAATTGTCAAATTTGTCTTCTGATGGATTAAAGGGACCTTAGAGCAGAAGAAATTATAAAAAAAAACATCTACTGGTGAAATTCTACCTTTCCATTATGTTCAATAAATTTAGTGATGTTCTTAAAGTGATTTCAATGTTGTGATTTGAAGTGAAAATCTAAAAACATGATGAGTTCTTCTCTTTTAGGAGACAAATACATACACAGACAAAACATCTTACTCCGTGAACCATATCAAGCTATCAATGCTACAACATGCAAAGTAACACGATGCTCTCCTTGTGATCAGCCTATATTTCACTAATGGCATCTGCTTAAAACATCAGGTGCTTCTTTAATGAGCATGCTGCAAAATCATTCACGACTGGCTGCCTGCTCATCATGATAAGCAGCAGTGACATGGCCTGTTTTCATCCTTATGTTATTCACAGGGGAGGCTTTGTTAAGACTAAACGTCATCAGCGACCACCTCTATTTATAGCCCAACTCTGACACAGTGGCACATGATGTCACACTCGCACGTGTGTGCATGTGCACGCGCGTGGTACTGTTCGACGAGGAGAGCGCTCTGCTTCGTGTGTGCGTTGAAGCACGGGTCAGCATTTCAGAGACCGAAAGCTAAGTCAGAACTGCAGCTGCGATAAGAAATAAACTGGGAGATAAAACCATGAGAGACAGTGCAAAATCCACGTGTCACTTCCTGCAGTGGGCAGCAAGGGATTATACTAATAGCTCAGGGAAAGATTATCTAAGGGAGAAAAAGTTCAGACCTTTCAGCGAGACAAACTGTTAGAGAATATCTGAATACCTACGACCGCCCACGGGAGCTCAGACGGTGAGGTTTTTTTCTTTTTAGAAAGAAGAATTAAAAAGAGAGTCAAATAATGGTCGGGACTTTCAAGCAGAGGTCTTAATGTGTTAAGGGCTAATTGAACCAGAGAGCTCGGAAGCTTCACTCTGAGGGTATGAGTTCAATAAAGAGAGAGCTTTATTATCACAGGGAGTAGTAGTGAATGTAGCCAATATATGACTCAGGCTGAGGGAGTCGAGCTCCACTGTCACTAAAGAGCCATTGTTAGGTAGAAATAAAGACTTGTATTGACTTTCTTCATCTGCTGCTTCTCTAAAGCGCCTGGCGTGGTGTGGCTTAGTGGGAGGATGGATGACTTGATAAATGCTGCAAGTTCAAGTGTCACGGCAAGAAACCACCTGGACCGAGCGGTGCTGTAAACTCCAACGTTCATGTGGGATAGAACAACTAACTGTCTCTGACCAGTCTGATATCAGACATGTTTCGTTTAAAGACAAGCTCTTACAGAATGCATCTAATACGAGTACTGTCGTGTGTGTGTGTGGGCCGCACTGTGTACGTGCCACCCACTAGGTCTAATCCAGCTGACTAAATCCTGGCCATCGCCGCCTCTGGGATGTGCTGAGATAGTGACTCATTATAAAAATGAGTTTCTTTCTTGTAAGATAGGCAGAACTGAGAATGTCTCCTCGGGACATCCTGCACTGTGGTAGGCAGCATATGTCCCTAATACTGGTTCTAACACAAAGAGCTTATTTCAAGTTTCCAGTTTTATGGTGAAAAACACATTTTGTATAGGAAAATGTGTCTTCGGCGGCCCAACTTGTGTGAGTGTCGTGTGTCCCATTAACAAGTCAGCTACAAGAATACATTGTGCTTTTTTTAGCAAATCTTCTATCAAAGTTGAAAAGTCCACATAGGCAGCCCCCAGCAAATGTGTTTACCACAAAAGAATCTATTCAGGCTGAGGACAAGTGTGTTTCTAAAAGTGAAGCAACAATACAGCAGAGCTGACTGGGATCTTTCATGCGTAGGAAGAGTGGAGTTAAAACAGTGCATTTACTCCACTGGGTCTCCCTGTTCATTCAGGGTCATATTACATGGAACTACAGAACAACACGGGCATATCCAGTTCATTAGGCCCAACAAGCTCCAGGTCTCACTGGACTTTCCTAATAGGAAACCAGCATATTTTGATGGTCGTCTAAAAGTGAAAACACACCGCTCCCACTCGGAGCGTAGAAAGTGGAGCCCAGGTGATATGAGAAAGAACTCATAAAGGCTGCAGGAGGACATGACAGACATTTTCACAGAGTTTCTTCGTCTTGGTTGCTACTCTCAATACGCATTTTCACAACTTAACATCTGCGCACTCCGGCATCCTCACACTGCCACGCTAACTAGAAGTCATCGTTAGGAAATCTTTTCTTTTACTACCGTTAATTGGGTTCTCTCTTTCAGTTTAGCCATGAAACGTCTCTGCCTGGCAGATAACTCGACACCTTCAGGTCAAGCTGCTGTTAAAAAGAAAGACTGCATCTACGCACTCAGAGCTGCTTGGTCTTACAGTTCACCTTCGTCTAGAGAGAGATGAGACTGCCAGACAGCCTAATGAAGTAGGAGCATAAAGTTCAAATACTCAGTATGATTGAACATCTGCTCCTCTGTACCTCATCAATGGTATGTTGACATCTGACTTTCTTTGTTTTCTGGGGGAAAAACTGTGACAAATTGCTTGAAATGTGTTACTATCAAACACCTGAATTTTAAAACCCAATTTCAAACTTCAAAGCAGTCTGACAACTTAGTGCTTAGCTACCAACCCATCACTGGCTAAAGACAGGTCGATGGTGTTGGTGTGATGGTGTGTGGGCATCTGCAGAGAAAGACACTCACAGTTATAAGACTCCTTAAGCAGGTCAGCTTACCTACAAATTGTTTCGGCAGATTCAACTTGGATTTTTCTCCAGCTGTTTAAAAAGTGTTGTAGATGAGGTATAAGGTGAATGAACATGACAAGGTCTAAATGTGTGTGCGTTGTGTGCGTCTGGTTTTCAACAAAAGTCCCAGCAGTGTCAACTTGTGCCACATTTATGCCCCCCCCCCCAGAGCCCGTCCTGTTTGATCCTGAATGTTGGGCAAGTAGGACCACACAGATGGGGCCTGAGCTCAGGAAGGAACACACACACACACACACACACACACACACACACACACACACACACACACACAATGTCATGCACATACAATGCAGCATACACACTGACATCAAGAGAAATCAAACATCGAAAATGTTTAATAAAGCCAGATATGGATGCGCACATGCTCACCCGCACACACACACACACACACACACACCCACACACACACACACACACGGCACTGTGAGAGCACAGCCTGAAGGGGCCAGTGCATCCACACAGAAGGTCAGGCTGAGAAAGACAGATGATGATGCACATCAGACTTTAGTACACAGGGGACCCCAGGGTGCTCCCATGGGTGCTGTGCACTTAGTCACAAAACAAACTGCCCCAGAAACGCAGTGGAGGGGGAGAGGGGGGGGCTGAGAGAAACTGCGTGCCAAGTTATGAAATGAATAAAATAAAATGACATCTTATAAGCAACTTTTTAAATAACACTACAGATTATTAGCAGCGCTTTCAGCAGTAAAATACACATCTTACACATAATATAATCTTATAATAATATCAGTATTTGCAAAAAGTATATTAAAGATCTAGCTTTGGCTTGGGTTGAACATAAGACACATTTCATATGCGTTATTATCATTTTTAATAATAATGTGCAGAGTTCTGACCATAGGAATACATTTTATAAGCAATGATATATGTTATACCAGTATAAAGGGCATTCTAGCTCTCATTTTGTACCTGAATTTAGCGTCTTCTTCATGCTCTGGGTTTGTTGATGCTCCTCTTCACTCGCTCGTCAGTAGGAGAAGCTTCTCGCGCGTCACGCACTAAGCTCGTCCAAAAGCTTGTCTCAGTTTCCCTGCTCGTTCAGCTGGCTCTCGGTGCTTCGCGGCGTGATTCGCTGAGCTCGGTGATGTGCATTTCAGTGTGATGCTGAGAGTCTGCGCGACCATCATAAGAGAAGTGTGAGCGCACGAGGTGGGGCGGGGGGGGGGGGTTGTCGAGCTCCACTGACGCGCTTTTACGCAACTCCAGGAGAATACTGTGTGTTTGCAGGGACGGGATTCTCGCTCCTACGACACATAATTATGAGTCGTAATTGAGATTCACACCAATGAATGGCCTGAGAGATTTGTTGAAATAAAATAGATGTGATGGAGTCATGGCGCCATCCATTATTAAATGGATATTGTGCATTCAGCAAATTAAGGTCTTATTATAGATAGATAACTAATAAAAACTACAAAAAAACTACTGCCTACTGTGTGAACTGAGTGAACTTTTCTTCACTGACTGATTGACTAATTAAATGAAGTGGGCCCTTAGCAGGGAAAACTGATGGAAACCAAACCACGCTGAAATGTATGACATATAGCTGCTAAATGTATCTCAAACAGCTGTAGTTTATTCTCATACTACAGGAACATTTCCATCACTTCCCTAAGCAGACAAACTCTGTATATTCAACACTAAAGTATTTAACTATAACAAAGTTAACATTTACTCTGATCCAGATTTGAAATGAGATGATCACGTTATTAGGAATCTGTGGTTGAAGCTGGTCATGGAGCGTACTGTTTCTTTGTCAGCAGCAGATTTCACCAAAACCTCCTCTCAGTGTAAAAAGACTGTAGTGCACAGTATTGTGCACAGTCAGCTGGTTGCCATGTCTTTCATGGCCATGAGCAGACACTGTGAGGCACACTGTAGGTTGTTGTAGGCTGTACTGTGCAAGGATGCTCTCTCCTGGCCACACAGGAGACTGGCAGCGCTCTCTCTCACCTTCAACCTCAAAGAAGGAAAGAAACTAACTACAAAGGTTAATCCAAAGTGATATTGGATCAGTTCACTTGCAGGCAAGCATGAAAAGCACACGTGGGACCAGCAACACTGCAACACCAACTGGACTTGACTGACTGCATATTTTGCAAAAGTACAAACAGCGCATTAACATTAACAGCTACAGATGTAATGTCACAGCAAAGTTCAACACACGGAAACATAACGAGCCCACGTTTGCATCCAGTATCATGTTTTTGTGCTACATCTAGATGGATATCTCACAAAGACGCCGGTGTGGGGAATATAAAAACTTCATAACCAGCAACACCACATGCAAAATATAAGGTTGATAACATCAAAAATGTTCCTGCTGTAACTTGTATGTTGTCCTTGCAGGCAAGCTCTAAAAATAAGAGCAGGACAAGTAGGGACTAGAGCTACTGATACATGTTGTTATTAAGATACATTTAAATACTTCAAATATTACATTTGACCATCACAGGAAACATAACATAAGCTTTTTTAGTATTCACTGTTTAAACACAACTCTTTTTAAAACAATACAAAACAGCTAAAAGACATATTTTATATTAGAAAGTGAAATATAATGTGAATGCAAGTTTTTTGAAGAATTTTGATTTGAGAAATCTGTAACTTTTCTTTTCTTGATTTGTGTGTACTCTTGTGCTTTTCTCTGGCATTACTGTTGTTGATCATTTAATTTACAAAGACTATCGGGGAATGAGAGTTTAATGTCTTTATATTAAGCGAAGCTTAAAAAAAGCTCACTGCATTATATATTTGACACTTGAAAGCGGTTGTTTTAACTGTGCTAAACAATGCTTCATTCAACTGTGACTATCTTGCAGAATGTCTCCCTCAAAGACTGATATAAACAAATGCCACCTTGTTATCTGTGTCAGTGTTTGACTGTGGGTACCACATGAGTGGCAAGATCTTGAAAACCCTAATTATGCTGAGATGTGCATGTGCTTTGCATTTTAATAACTAAAGCATCAACTGTTCATTCTATAATAAAACAATACATAATATAATATTAATATAATATTATTAGCAGCTCACATTTTATTTTGTTCTGTCAGTGGTTTATCTTTCAGCCACATCCTGCCCGTTACTGACAGACATGTTTCCAAATGAGTCAATGACACTTCCTGTCAGTCATTTTAGTGATTGTACCCAAAAACAGCGTTAATATGTGGGCTGAATAATTGCTATAGTTGTAATGAATTAACACAAAGTAAAAAAGGAATAAGTGGAAACTGATACCAAAAGGGGGAAACTGAGAAAGTAGAAGATGAAATATAAACTGACTAGAGACAAAAATGAGTTAGGAAGGGAATGAGAAAAGAGACTAGAAGGACAGGTGAGACAGGGGCATGGCCTAAGTGAGGCAGGAATAGTGAGACTGGACCCAAAGATACAGGACCAGGGTATGGACCGAGGAACTTTCTTGTTGGTATAGAGCAGAAAATGAATAATATTTATTTAGCAAGAAAGAAAAACCACAACATAATAAACAACAGTGATGAGAATATTTTAATAATTATTCACAATTTCAACTATTAGCAACTAAATCTCAACTTTCTCTAAGGAAGCATTTTTAGCAAACATTATAAATCAACTGTTGATGAATATTGTTACATTTTTTCTTCATCATCTGTTGATTTAAATAAACTGGAAGTACAAAAAGTCAAGTGCATGAACTCGTATTAAGATCAGTCAGTAAAGTTTTGCCAAGTAAAATTATATGGACTGCTGTGGAGGTGTACAAGGGCGGAGGTCGTGCACATGTGTCATAACTTCATACACATAATCAGCTGGAGCATTTTGTGCTGTTCCTCTGCTGCTAATCCAGTACTTCACCTGCTGGCAGTAAAACATTTCTCTTTGTGAGAGTTCGGTGGCAGTCAAGTCATGATCAAGAGTTATTTATAGCACTTTTTATACACAACAGGTAGGATGAAATCAAAAAATGACATTACACTATGCACAAGTATGCTATAAACACATTCTAGACCAAATTCTAATAACTGATCATTAGAACAAATGATTTAATCAAGCATCCAACATCAACCTTTACTGGATATCAATTAGAGGACATCATCTCAAAGACTCAGTAAATTAAAGATTGGGGGGAATTCTGAAGGTAAATAAGAGGATGGAGGGAAGTGTTGTGTTGTCCTTGTAAAAATAAGTATGTTAATGGCAAGAGAGGATAAAAATAATGTGGGATTTGTCTGGGGAAAAAATACTGTGATGAAACCTTAAAGTAAAAATAGCCAGAAAAAGATTTTATGTTGGAATTAATGTGTCATTGTTAACATTTGTAATATGAATGTGCATTAAATCTGAGGATCTGCAGTATAAAATCTACACTAGTACTTTAGTATGTTTTGAACTACTAGTTTTCTAGTAGGTCACTTTTCTGAACTCACCCTCGAGACCGCTGTCATGATGAAGATCGTGGCTATCACCGCGCCGACGGCAAAGCAGGTGATTATGATCAACAACAATGTTGGGCATTTCTCCTTGGTTAAAGGCTCTACAGTAGAAAGTCAACGCAGGTTAGTTAGCGTCTGATGCTGTAAACCTAATCACACATCCACCATGTTTTGGATAACCTGTAAATACTCGAGGTTCTCTCCTCCACTGTCTGTTTCTGCCATAAAGATAATAAAAAAAATAACATACCTGCCACAACAAGCATGTGGAGATTGCATGTTACTTCCTTGTTAGCAGATTTTTTATAGACACAGCTGTAGAGGCCAGAGTCAGGCAGGGTCAGATTGCTGATTGTGATGGTGTGATTCCTCAGGGAGCCTTTTATCTGAGTCCTGTTCATGTATGTTTGTCTTGGGGTAATTTTGTCATAGGTGGTGCTGTGATAGTAAAGCACCTCGTCTTTTTCCTTAAAATAATGATACAGATACATCCCAATATGACCATCAATGCTGCTCGGACATCCTGCTGCAGAACACTCCAAGGTAACCTTCTCACCGGCTCTTCTGTGCAGTGCAATGTCCTCTGTCACAAAAAAGACAGAGGAAAAAACAGTCTAAAAACGTTCGATAAAACCGAAAGATCTACATTATGTTACCTCAGTTAGAGCGAAATGGAATTGAAAAAGAAATCTAAACAGATGTACCTGCATTGACGCGAAGACAGAGCAACAGTATGGACCAAAAGCCACAGAGCAGCAGCATCTTGCAGCTGACAACATCTACTGTAAGGTTTGTTTCTCATGTGTTAGAAACTGTACTTCCTGTACTTTTTCATGTGGGTAACAGTTAAACACGTGAGACAGAGTCGTTGGATTTTTGTCCCGTCTTTATGGTTAATATGGTCATTAACTGCAGACATGTTTATCTGAAATATCTGTCTAAAGGTTTTACAGCAGACATAAATGAAATGGTTAGAAAATTGATAGATTCAGATTATTCTGTTTTCCACAGGGAGAACATCAACAAGAACACGCTCTAGTGGAGGTTATTAAAAACAGCCTACTGCTCAGTATTAAGAATGCACCAACAGCATGAGTCTCTGTTGCTGTTATTGCTGTCATGTTTATGGTGTGTAATATATATTTATATGTGTTAATTTGTCTTTTTTGTGTTGTTTTTTAAAATGTGCTCATAAATAAATTGACTCGACACTTCGTTGCATGTTGATGGAACTCTGCTCTTCTGTATAATTTAGACATGAACTCGTCCGACATCTGATCTTCATCACAAAAATCAACAAACACACAATGCGATGTTAGAGAAAGTAAATGAAATTGTGCTTTAAAAGCTTGTCTAACCACCAGCAAGAACCTCCGGTGAACACTTTACGTAGCAGCAACAGTTTTCCCATAAACTTTGAGCAGATACAGAACAATCTGCTCAGCTCAACTTAAGGATGGACAGAGAGAAAACTGTACCATGCACACATCCCAAATCGCATCGTTTCCATGGCTCCACTCAAGGACCCAAGACCTAAACTGGTACCTGAGTCGCCACGGATTCAAACTGGAAAACAAGCTGCGTCCTCACTAAAGTGAAATACCTGGAACATAGCAGAGTAGAAATGCTAGAATAACTCTATGCCACATATAATCTTTATAGACACATTAGTTTACCCAGTTTATTCGAGTTTGTGTGTTTGCTGCATCCTAGTGATGCTCTAATGGATGAATACCAGTTATGTTTAATAAAACCGTAGTAAAATATGGATATGATGCATTAAAGAACATACCACCAGTGAGCTGATTATCAATTTGCTGCCCACATGTTGTGTTGGTTACTCTAATATATGGGATTTCTAGTTCTGATCAGAGACTTGACTTCAGGGGATTTATTACCACCTTCCATGTGTCATATGTGGCTCTGGAGGAAATATACAAAATGCTTAACTTAATGTAATCTCCAATTATTACAATTATACAGTTACAGTGTTTAGCATCAGAAACACACATTTTGATGTTGTCACATTAAGTAAAAAACCTCTTTGTATCACTACCATGTTAATGAGAACGGTGAAAAATTACCAATATGTATTGTGGAAGGAGTTTATTGCATATTACTCCTGACAAGGTCTTAGTTTTAGTTATCAAGAAGCTTTTCCTAAAGAAACAGTTTACCAACTACAGCCACCAGGAGACTTTGTTCTTCCTCCCCTTGAATTGTTTGCAGACTAAGCAGCTAAGAATTATTTCTGCCCCTAGCTGTGAAATGTAGATCTCACCCTATTTCTATATTCTTGTGTAGTGTCTGGTATTTTGTTCAGGTGTATTTCTGTCTTTAATGTCTATTCACCACAGTGATTTAATTCATGACTCATGGCTTTCGCTTTGCCACAGCTGCATTTCCTACTAGATTTAGAACATGTGATCAGTTTTTCAAAACTGAATATGCTTATAAGCTCTATCCTGTGTTTCTGGCACCGTGCGATCTGTTGTGTGATGTTGAGAAGTGCTGTCGTCGCACCAGCTCACAGCGGGGTTCCTGAGAAGACATGTTAGTCTTGACGCAGGCCTACTCATCTAAATGTCACAGCTTCTCTAGAACTTCTATATTTTAAAAAGCAATATAAACATTTCTTATCATCAAACCACAGACCAGCGGCTTCTCAAACTTGAGCGCACTGGTTTGAATGTTTTTAATGTGACATGACTTCTTGTAGAAATATTGCTCCAGTCCACAGAAATGATTCAGAATACTTTTATTTTCAAAAAAGTCACGCGGGAATGATTCAGCTTTGCAGTAAATGTTTTAGTGTTGACACTCTAAGGTGAGGCTATTTTTAAATAGTCAATTCAAACGGAATCAATTTCCATTTCCTCTACGTAAAGTACGAGACAGATCTGAAACTAATGGATCTGACAAATGAGACTAAAACCTACTGACTGTTTGCATCATCATAGCCTCCAAAACTATCACAACAGTCTGGAAACAAAAAGTTTTCACAAGTACGTTGTAATACATGTTGTCCAGTAGATGGCAGAATTATTATTATTTTTGATTTTCAAACACTATTCTTCAATGTTCGTCCTTAATCTATATCAAATTATGTATCTTTTGATTGTTGATGTGAAAAACTGAAACCTCACAAAATTCTCACAACTACACAAAAAGAAAGTAAAGAGAAAAATAAAAAAATGACAATTCAAATTGTTATAACTGCAAAGTGAACAGAAAGATTTGAAACTGCACTTTAATAAATGTTGACCTGACTTGATCTGTTTCTACAGTTTAACAACAGCCACATAATGAAAGACAAACAGTCGCCTTTCCTTCCCAGAAAATCATGCGTTTCACAGCTTGAAATGTATCCTGGGAAATTAGTTGTCAAATCCCACTCTGGCCAAGCCCTGAGGTGAATGACCAGGAAATTGCTGCAATATTATCTACTGTTTATGTTAAATAATACACACACGTTTGTTTTTGTTGAAAAACATATTTTTATCCAAGTGGTCACAGATCATGTTAATAGGACATGTGCACACAGGAAATACAAAGATGTTAAAGTGTGATGACAGTTTCATCTTAACTTGATATATATATAAAAACACCACAAAATAAATTCACACACACATACACACATACACACACAATTAAAATGTTCAGTGATTTAGAGAGCTATAAACAATATGCACATCTGCAAAAATAACAAAAGCAATTAAACATTGATGCAGGCAGACCAAATATTAATGATTAACACTTCATGATACAGTATAAAAACAATCATAAACTGATAAGCCTTTTTGTTCTATGCCTATAAGTTTGGTAGGATCCCGACATCGCTGTTTACACTCGGAGTGCAGAATATCTCACGTGTCAATTATCTAGGTGGCTCAAAACTCGTGTCAATGAAAAGCTAAAAATGTGCACCAATCTCAAAAAGACCCAAAAGCCAATAACCTGTCAGACATCGTGAAGACAAGTGCTGCTTTTGCAATAAAGATCCACACTGGTGCCAAAGGTTACATAAGCTCAGGAACGCGATCAGGAACACAAACATGTTTTTCAGCTTTCTACACAACATAACAATAAGCAGCATCTGCATATATTCACAAGATAATGTCACTTGATACGTGGAAGTAAAACCAGAAACTATCTGCTGAACTCTGTCTATGGTTTTTAAAGGGATGTAAAAGTTGTGTGGGTTGATTGTTTTAAGGAAGCAGTAGGTAAGAATAACAAAGTCAAACTAACCCAAGAGCTTGAAAATCATGGGAAAATCTCACGAAATGGCAAAAGCCAACAATGAATTGATCCTCCTATGACCACACACTTGTATAATCGTCTTCCTCCTGCTGTGCCTGGCTTTTCTATGCTAATGTGAATTAGCAGCTCTTCCACGTTTTCCCTCACGTTTAACATATGTCATAAGAGATGGGTGGGTTATGAATCTGTGGTAGAATAGAGTAGTTCTCACCAAATCCACTATAGAGCTTTTTTTTTAAAGATATTCTCTTTAACATTTTCCATTATTTACAAAGTCGATGAGAATGCAAAGGCCTTAATCAGACAGACATGGGGAACCTCGAGTGCATTGTTACTTGCATTGAGATACGTGTGTGTGTGACAGCGTGTGATGTGAGTAATGTCTTTTACAAAGCTTGGACGAATTTTGCAGATATATGGCTTGTAAAACGACAAAAAAACTAAAGTCTAACTCAAGCGCAACAAGCGGCGTTAGCCCACGCACAGAGCTCCCTGTCCTATACTGAACATGTTGATATAAGAAGAGGAAGTGTGATAGTCCTCTGCCGACAAGCTGCCACCGACTTCTTCCTCCAACACATCAGAACTTCAGTGCTATCAAACTACCACTACTCCCAACATGTTTACTTAGCAGACCTGTGTAAATGAACAGCTTACAGTTCCTCTGACGAATCACAGTGATACAAGCTATTCTCGGTTATATGTTTTACAATAGGAAAAGTACAGTGAGAAGGTGGAGTTTATCAAACAAGGAAGTGCTGATTTAAGATATTTTTGTCGGGTTGTCACGATCATGTGACAGGCAGGGTCTCCTGCAAAGACAGAGAGAACATTTAGATTATCCATTTATTACCGACTACACACAACGAATTATGTGCAATGTTAATCATTTCAGTTATTAGAGCAGAGTATTACAAATTACCTCAGACTTGGTTGCATGTTTTTTCCCTGTCCTGATGATCGCCTGAGAAAAGATTTTGTAGCAGAGCATGAATATAGTCTGTCAACATAATAGATAATGAATAATCGAATAAATAACAATTTGCACATACCATCTTCAATTTCACACGTGCAGACCTCTTGGTGTTGATCTGGAACCAAGAAAGTGTTTTGTTTTTGATTTTACAAAAATATCAACACGTTAAAATAATTAATGACATGCAAGTCTAGACAGATTCCCAACTGCAAGTATCTGACACATGAGTCTGATTATTTATGATGCAAGTGCTGGTGATTAGTAGCCAAGCCCAGTTTTCCACAACCAATGGAAAGTTACTAAATGTATGTCCAGAGTAGCACATACGTGTATGTACTTCTCAGGACATGTTTGAAAGGAAGACAGTGCAGTGACAGTAGGTACGTTCATATTAAATGTATGAACAAATATTGAAACGTGTCAGAAGCTGATGTTTGAAAGACTCACGGTGAGTGAGTTGGGTTTCATATTGTTACAAAATTGATCTATAAAGATTTCGAAACTTCAGCGGACTCTGCCTTACTATTATAATAATTATAATAATAAGTACTTTCAATAATCAAACCCCACTCATTAATCGGTCAGCAGGTCTGTAGCAGATATTTAGTGTTGTTAAATAAAATAGGAGTTAGACAGAAAAGCTACAAATACGACCTCAAGAAGAACCTCAAAAGACACCCCGAAGGTTAGCCCTTCATGCTTGGTTGGAGAAGAATAAAACTAGTAGCTAGAAGGATAACTAGAGATGGGCATACCCATCAGGGGGGCTGTCGATTGTCTCCGGCCCTCTGTCAAGAAAATTATCAACATCCCAGTGAGTGCACCCTCACTGCACGAACCTATGTCTCTCTGACCAACCTCTGTGTGGTGTTTAAAAAAAACGATGTCTAATTATGTAAAGTTCCTTTACAGTTTTCAGTAGCACCACTGCTTGATCCAAAAACAACAAAGACTGCGCACTTTCTCAAGCTCAATAACATGGCTGCTTGCCAGCTGTTCTTCAGGTTTATCCACCTCCAACTGTTTTTCTCCCCGTCTTCGCCTATTTCCTTTTAGCTTGTATAAAGTAGGGGGACAGTTCATTGAAAACAAAGTAGGGACTCGTGCACTACAATTTAAGTGATGCTAGCGTAGAGGTCCGACCATGGGGTGTCGTTTAGTTAGTCTGGGTTTACAACTACACAAAACAGGACTAACTGTACCTTTTAATGTACCTTTTGGGAGGATTATTATCCTTTGGTTATTTATCAGTTTGATGAAAGCCGAACCTGCGCCTGTGTGGGTACTTACGTTGACGCCTACTTTTGAAAAACAGCAACAACAGCAATCCAATAATCAGTGAGCCGATGACCACGATAGGAGCAACGATTTTGGAAGGGTTTCCAGTTAACGTTTGAACTGTGCCTGTAAATAAATCAAATTGAAGGATAAATACTAATGCACTTATACTTGCTTTGCGTTCTACACTAGGTAAATATTTGAATCCCTCATAAATGAGAGATGCAGTGGTGGGAAGTTCCCCCAGTAATACATCAGCATCCTGCATTCACTTTCTGTTTTACCCCTAAAGTCTGCATAGTGTTTATATTAACTTATTAACCTATTAACTTAAATCAGAAACTAAAGTATAAAGCATTGTTTTGAAGCAGGAAGATGTGAGGTCAGATATATATTCATTTGAGTTTGTTTCACTTTAGTACAGCTGATGCTTATCCTAAAAAAAAATAAAACAAACAAACATCTGCATCCTCCCTATGGGAAGTACATCCGTTCTGTAAATCCAGCTCTCTATGAACTCTCACAGCTCGAACACAAAAATATTTGCTACAGTTAAATAATGAAATCAAAGTGTGAAAATTACTACTAAAGTGTGAAAATTACTACCACTACTTCATTAGTATGATATTTTATTGTGTGCAGCAGGATTGAGCCAAAAAGATTAAATAGATTCAGGAGCATGTACCTGGAGATCCAATTATGTGGTCACTCTTTTCAACCGTGACCTCACCCTCTTTGCCTCCAGTGGCGTTATAGACCATGCAGATGTACGTTTTGAAGTTGGAGTTATTAAACAATGTCAGCTTGCTAGACAGACTAAAAAGGCCATTTTGTCCCTTCTCTGCTGTCATTTCAGCGCTTGTTGTCCATTCTGTTTTGTACGTGTCAAACCAGCGAATTTCACCACGTGGGTAGCCGCCATCAGCACTACAAGTCAGGACACCAGCTACATTTGGAGAAAGATTCTCAGCACTGACGTGTGCAGTTGGTGTTTGGTATTTGGCTGCAAATACAAAGTGAGAATAATGTTTGATTATGCACCATGCACCAGTATCACATTATAATTTGCTTTCAATAATATTTGACTTGCTTAACATTCTAAAAACAGTAAAGAAACCTATCATCATGAAATTCATCATGAAACTGAAAGTATGTAAAGACAGAGAGAGACAGCTGAAAAAGAAATGTGATTATTAAGGAAAGTCCCTTGATCTCCAATCTTCATTCCATAGAGGCTACAACTACATCCTTCAGCAAGTCACTTTTCTGTGTGTAAACAGAAGGGCTAAGCTTTGAAAACCGGCACGTGATCTCCGAATGGTCTCCGATACGTGTTTCAGGTGTCTCACCTGTGACTTTAAGGTTGATGTTTCCTTTGGCATGACCGCTGTCCGTTATCACCATGCACTCATAAGTTCCTTCGTGCTCCACTGCAGTGTTACTTATGAGCATCGATAGGTTCATGTTCGTGCTGTTCCAAGATGGTTCAGCAAACGCGTAGCCGTTCTCCTCCACTACTGGGCTATTTTCTTTGAAAACCAGTACAGGCTTCTTTTCTTTAACCACTTGTTTTTTCTTCCAAACGACAACCCGGATTTCAGCACGTGATGCTTCTTGTGTTAATTGAACAACGCACTCCAGCAGGGACGACTGGCCATATTGTCCTGTGGTTTCAGACTTGCAATGCACATTTACAAACTCTGTAGAAGAATAGGAGTGAGAAACTACATCAATACTAAAGTTGCAGCATTTTACACCTGAACTTGTCATATCATTCTAGAATTTACCTGAATTAGCTTGTTGCGCCCCGATACAGGTGAGGATGCAAACTGAGATGAGAGTACAGATGGAGGCCATGTTCATTTACCTGAAATAATGAGTAAGTATATGGCAATTATTAGCAACAGCAATGCTGAAATTAACACTGATGTTGCAAAAATTTTAATGCAACAAGCATATTTTTCAATCAAACTACAGTGTGCAAAGAACAGTTCGGTGCTATGCCCGTGTACTTAGGACATAATGTAACCATCAAGGTTGTGTCCTGACGCAGAGGATTCTACTGTGTCATGGCTGCTAAAACATTTATATATGTGCTTTTCTAGGGTGCCCCCTAAGTTTTGTTTTGTTCTGCACACTATTAAATAAGTTAGCTGTAGTTTATCATTACCAGACCTCAATCAAATTAGGAAATGCAGTTGGAAACACAATGTATGAGAAACTGGTCAGGAAGGAAGACCTGCTAAATGTAGTTGACAGATGTTGACCTCATCTTTCCATTTACTATTATAAAAAGTGCTTGTGATAACTTGATGACAGTATATTTAAATATCTTAATACATATTAAATACTTAAATATCAAACTGGTGCAGAACTGTGTTTCAGGGGCTGTTTGTTTTTTAACCTCAGACCACTTCATCAAACAAATTGAAAACATAAAACATTGCTTTTTAAGGGGACGAGTAGTGGAGCCATTTCGCACATCATCACATCACAAGATTTGATGGATTTCCTGGGGAGAAACCCAGCACCCACATATGCATATAAATAGTTGACCATTATTTAAAGTGTTAAAAGTTAAAAGAGTTATTAGTTTACCACTTCTGCTATGTAAGCTTTAACTTCATTTATTATGTATACAATATACAATGTTTATGAGACAGAACACAAGCATATAAACTATGATTAGATATGAACTAAGACGTCTGTGTTATGATCGGAGTTTACTATTGTGTCATCTGTAGCTTATCTAGTGCTGACTACAGAACTTTCTGGTCTCTTGTCCTGTTTCCTCATACCTCTACCGTAAAGGGAAGATATTGTCATAATCATGACCTCTAAGGCTCTGTTTTCACTTTAGTTCCTTCTCATAACTCGCCTTGATCATGCCTTCAGGGTGAAAGCCATGTAGACAGATACCTTGCATATCTGTGAACCCTTTATGTCCAAGAGAGGTTGAGTTACTTCACCAGCTGACATAAAGCAGAGTAAGAAAGGAAAAAACAAAGGCTGTGGCAGTGCACGTCATGTCTTATGTGAGCCTGGGTCACGCACTAAGTCAGTCTTATTTGATATCTGCTTTTTTTTTAAGCTTTAAAAACTGTTCCTGAAAATTAGACATTTTGCAGAAAACTAGATTTTTCTTGAGAAACAGGACGGAACTTAGAACTTATCACTTTGGAAAGGAAGTCATTTCTGTCCTTTATATTTTTGTGTTACATCATTTACAGATTATGTCCTGGGAAGACCCTTAAGGCCACATCAAGTAAAAAAGAGATACAGTGAAAAGACACAGATTACAGAAAAAGAAAACATCTGGATGGATGTTATTTTAGAAAATGTTTGGGTTTCCTCAGAAATATAGTGAGACAAGACACAAGAGTGTTCATTTATTTGTTTAGTTTTGCAGAAACAAATGTGAGAAAAGGAACAAGTTCTAGAGGATTATGGGCGTTTTATGGCTTTGTTAAAGAATACTTTACTTTGCTTGGCAGACGCTTTTATCCAAAGCGATTTACAGGGAGCTAGCGCTGGTTGTCTGGCTCAGGGACACACCTGGTAGGGGATAGATTAGGAGTCAGACGGGGTTCGAACCTACGACCTTCTACTTCCCAGTCTGACGCTTAAACCATTGAGCTACCAGGCCGCTGGTAGGTATTATGATTTTATTACAGTTGCAGGTTTAGTCCTTGAAGATGCACAGTGATGCAAAACAAATGTGTACACTTATTACAATGAGTCTGTAAGTAAGTTTGCTGCTATAATTGTTTCCACCTTTGTGAGTGGCGGTCAGAAACCTGTTTGACAGGCCCTAGACTTCTGTTTACTTTAAACCCACACAATAAACTGAAAACCAGTCATACTGAAAGAGAAAGTCAACTCACAAGATTTGTAGACACCAACTAAAATTCTCTTCTATCAGAAAGTCAAATGTTATAGTGGGGGAACTTGACTTTCAGGTTTGTTGTGAGTTCTTCAAAGATCAATTTGTGTCTCTAACCCTGAATTTGTTTTTTGCATTTGCATGCATCTCTGGATTTACTATTTTGTTTGTTCCCTAGTATGCCTCGACCTTTGGTTCGTTCATGACAAACAGAGCACACACTGTAGTCATGACTGTGTCCGGTTATGTCCTTAAAATGTCTCATTGAGAAAACAGCTTCTTCAGCCACACGAGTAAAACTAAAATGTGTTAATGGTCACTCAGAGTAAAGGAACAGGGAGATTACCCCTTGTCACTGACATTTGATTTGTGGGTGGGATAGGAAATTCCTAAAATGCTAAAGTGGAAAAATGTGAAGTTCTCACCCGAACTTAACTCACCTTCAAACAGAAAATCAAAATCCCACTCAGTACGGATGTGTTTTCGTAATATGCTTAATGCCTCAGCACAGCTGTGCGATGAGGATCTCCTCTCCACAGGCTTAATCAAATTTCTCCCATGAGTGGAATACACTGAACATACTCATCATAACATGGGACCAGCTGCAGCTACAGCTAAACTCCAACATGAAGTCCCGCTTCAATTCCAGCGCACACCAACATATCATTAAGCGTAGAAAATGGCTGGACAGAGTGGGTGTTGTATATCAACCAATGCCAAATGTGGACTTTGCTACCAGTACTTTTTTCGTGTTTGCACTTTCATTACACTGCTTTCTGTCTCTGCCAGAGACACTGCATTTAGACAGTAAGCACAGATTTTAGGGTCTGTCTCACAATATGTGTTGTGAACACTGTTCAGCTGTAGAAGAAACCAACCAAGTTGTTGAATCATTGTTGTTTTCTTTCTTCTGACTGAAAGTGTCTGGTTTAGTTGTGTGTGTATGTTTGATACACAGAGTGAACGGTAACACGATTACCTTTTATTCCATACAAAGTTGGGTCGTCCAGCCTATTTCCTTAAGCTGACTGTATTTGCATGGGTTTGACTGTGACCTATTCACAGTCTGACAAAATAATGGTGGCTCTTGGTGAAATCTCATGATGAAACGTGTGGTTCACAGAACAGCTGGTTCTAAGTATGAGCCACATACACGTCTAGTCTAACTAAACAAACATATGGCCAAGTGCCTGTGCTGGTAACCCTAACCCTACCCCTAACCCTAACCCAGAGTCGCCCTAGGCGCTCGTTTGCTGTGGATAACAGCAGATCACCACAGTCAGAGTCGACGTAATGGTGGATTGAGTTAGGACGAACATTCAGAAAACAAAAAAACAACCGCGAGTTCATATCGCCACCGAGCAGAAACATGGCGCCAGGCTCAGCAAACTAAACATGACCGCCTGTGTGGAGCCACAGTAGGAAACCGACACAAGACGCGCGCAGTGTAACACGCGGAGCCAATACAATAGACAACACGACCCCGTCGTTTAGCCTGTGTCACTCACCTTACACGCTCCTCGCCGGCAGAGTCTGTGCATGAAATGTGGACTGAGTTCACATCTGAGCAGAGTCGACAAGTACTTTCACTTTCATTATGACTAGCGAGTTATAAAAAAAACCATCCGCAGTGGAAGGGCTTTGCAGGCGTTTAAGGTCGAGCAGCTCATTGTATTGAGAACTGAATAATCCTATTCAAGTGTTGGGTGACAACGTTTCTAAGTCAACGTATGTTGTGCAGGTCGATGCTATCTGATTTATCTGTTTAAACAACTGCTGGAAAAAAAAAGTTGCAGGAATGTGTTTTTCCTCGCTTATAATGTTGAACTTCTAAATACAAAGTCTGAACCGTGGACGTGAAAGTGTTGAAATGTGAATTGAAACTTTCAAGAAGAACACTTCATATGTCACCGGGTAAAACATCGTGTCACATAAGAAATTGTGACCAATTCAAGATATCAGTTGTTTACCATGTTAATAGAAAAGCATGCCAATGGGTGTTTCTGTATACTTCTGCATTGGTAGTATACTCAAAGTATACTCTCTGAAAAGTAAATAAAAAATATACTGAAAGTATATTTTATTTTTATGTCCAAAAGACGTATACTAAAACCTAATATCATAAGGGAATGATCAGGCACCCATATAACCATTTAATATATTTTTGCCCTATGTAAGAATTGATGTCTGTTATCTCATGTTGTAAATGTATTTTGCATGTAGCACCTTGGCCCTGGAGGAACATTGTTTCGCTTCACTCTTTACTTCTGGATATGGTTGAAGTGGCAATAAAGCTTACCTTACCTTACCTTACTACTTGAAGTCTCACTTCTGAACGATCGAAGTAATGTGACAAAAATCAGTCAGGTTTGTACCAAAGCTTTTTCTGCAGATAATAAGAAAACTTGAGCCACTTAGAATCAAATCAAGTTGACATCTAACATTTTGTTTAGGACAAAATGTCTTTTGTTTCCTCCATGAGCTGGAATTTAATCTTTACCACTAGCATCGTTAGATACTAGTGTATAAATAGTGTATAAATAGAAACGAGGTCCAAATATTCTACAATAACAGTTCACAACCCAGAAATATTCAACAAAGAGGAGCATTATATGTGAAAAACTGGATCATTTAAAGGTATTTATAGATCATATAATCCAATAATGATTTAATCTGTTACTTTAATTATTCAAACAAGTCAATAATTTAGCAAACGCATGATACAGCGTATGGTCAAAACTGAATTTTAATGTTCATTTCCACTTGTGCCATTTCTTAAATTCAATTTTTTTTTTCAGTGACTTACATCCAGCAACAACAAATGGTAGAGGATGCACATCTTGCATCATAACACACATAAAAAACAGACACCACAGGAAAAACATGTAATTGAAATGTAGTTGTTTTCTGCATGACAGCTGGCTGAACAGGCAGTCACACTCGACTCAACAGGACAGAAGCAGAAAGGAGTTTGAAGTTTGGTCTGAGTAATGTCAAATGTACAGACAGACTGCTTAAGGTTTAAACGTAGCAAAAAGGCTGAGCTGTCATAAGGTCACTTGTCAAATCTAGGATGGGTTCACCAGTAACACTTCCGTGCCAGATTCAGGACCAACAACATTCCATTGACTAGCAATGGAAAAAACTGCCTCTTGGTGATACTGGTAGGGTTAGATTAGGAAAAACCCAACCTTGTTTGATGTTGTAGCCTAACACACAAACAGGCACACTTAATTTTAGAGTAAATTTTGCCTATAAAAACAAGTGTCACTGAAAACCGGCACTGGGGTTACAATAATCTAAGGTTAGTGACTATAGTATAAAAAAGGCTTACTCCAATTCTGTTACCTGACAGGGGACCTACAGTGCGTAACTGTTTGTATCCTTCAGATGACAATGACAATAATTTATGTGGCTCATACTTTATGTCGATAATACTTTAACCAGTACAAGAATTCCAACTTCATGCCACAACAATACAACAATTTCCATGAAAAAAAAAGGCGTAAAATAAAAAATTCTTCACAGTTATGTTTTTTCTCACATTCATACATTACAGACCAGATGTGCATGCAAGATGGGTCAAACAGGAACACAGCGTGCTTGTGTTCTAAAAACTGCATGTATGATCACGCACAGCTTGTGCTGCTGCAATAAAGTAAGGGTAGTCGGATCATTGGTTGATATGATAAATGTGATCTTTGTGCCCTTTCTGGCAGATCTAATGCACTGCAGGGACAAAGGCAGACTTTGAACCATACACATACAAATACATAAAGTGCTTCTGTCAAAATAAATAAACAATAAAAACAGTACAAAACGTCTTCCAAGAAAGAGGTATCAAATCAATGCACTTGAGGATGTGGAGGAGAATTGTGTCTGTTGAACATCAGGATTCCTGTGGTATAGATATATGGGCAGGATTACTTGTTTTGGAAAAAGAAAAGAAGAGATGAGTTCAGAGATGAGTGGAGGTAAAAAGGGGCGATTGACTTCCATTCAACCCAGGAT
The DNA here is from genome assembly GCA_032359275.1 of Microctenopoma steveboyesi. NCBI lineage: Eukaryota > Metazoa > Chordata > Actinopteri > Anabantiformes > Anabantidae > Microctenopoma > Microctenopoma steveboyesi. Next base: position 12,765,822 of record JAUMHF010000001.1, read on the forward strand.
CAGACTGGACTTTCCCCCAGGTGGATTTCTACGACCAGATGGTAGACCTGCACCTGGCTCATCAGCTCCAGAGACCTCATCTGGAACCGATTCCGGCTCAGCGGCACTGTTATCTGTACACAGGCAGGAAAACCAAACAACACATTACATTAGGATACATTAACAAGGGAGGAACCATAGCTTACCTGCTTTAACCAAATCATGAAATGAACATTGGGGTGGGAGCAAGTACAGTCCAATACATTTCATTCAGTATTTTGTGACTTGCAACACAATTCTTATGTTCTTCTATCTCTCTGTCAAGAATGTCGTCCTGGCTATGTTAATGAAAAAAAAGCCAAGTTTTCATCTTGGTCATTCACAGAACTCGTGATAGACCTAAGAGACTTCTAAAACATGAGGTCAGACATTGAGCCAAACAAACAAAACTGTTGTTAATTTTTTTGAGATTCTGCACAAGACACAAAGCAGCACTGGGACACAGCCCTTTCATTTAGCAGCTGTGGCTTTTTGTGTGGACTTTCCATGTTTTGCCCATGTTTGCATAGTTTGATCGTTCCCTCTGAATACTCTCCCCCAATCTGAACTATCTCTTAGTTATGCTGCGATAAACTTAGGGTTTTACTAAAATAGCAAGTGCTAATCTGCGTGTGCAATCGTTTCGTTTGATGTGTTTGACTTTATTCAGTGCATTCTAGGCAAAAAGAAATCAAAAGATCTGAAGATCATATCAGGGGCATAGCATGCATGTACATTCCTGTGTAGATGTCCTCGCTTGCACTGAGTGAATTACTTAGATACAGTATCTTAGTTTTATAACAGATGCAGACAAAACTTTGTTCAACTCAATTAGGTGTAAGTCCTGACCCAAAAAGACTTTGTTTTGTGGAAAATTGTGTACTGCTGTGATGAAAAAAATCAATTCTCTGATTCTGAATCGAGCCTCATAATCATTCCCAAAGATCGATTTGTATGTCCAAAGATTGATTTAACCTTTTTCTGCCTAATTTACAGCTAGAATTGGGGGAAAAAAAACACTGGCATTTTAAGGCTTAGACGTTAAAGAGTTAATAGAGTTTAAGATAATAACACAACATGATGTCAGACACTAGCGGTAATGTTATCCTAGCGCCTGCTTTGACAACGCCCAAAAAGTGATAATTGATTCTAAATCTTGAGATTTGCAATCAAATCGTTTCTTAAATATAAATCTATACCCAGCACTAATATTGTGCATCTATAGTCCATTAGAGTGTGGGAATAATTCTTGCATTCTGCTGTGGATCCACCAAATGTTATATCCTGTAATTAATGATGGTTTAGCACCATGTCCATATAGTTAGTTTCTAATAAGAATATGCAGTGGGGTCCTGCTGAGCCCTAGGCTGCATTTGCTTATGTTTCAAAAACCCTTGCTGTTGCTACTTTGGCATGCGAGTGGAACACACTTAAAAACTGTTATAGTAGTTTTGGATTATATTATAAAGCTTCATCAAACAACTAAATAAATTTACAAGATGTAAAATGTGCAAAATGTAAGGGTCTGTGTGTGTATGTATATGTGTGCATATACTGTATAAGCACATTTGTATATGTAAGATATTCTGCGTTATTTGTGATGATATGGTCACAAATATGTTATCTGTAATATTCGACTGCCGGGGCTGCAAACCATTTTTCACTTTCCTCTTTTTGCTTTTAAGTGCAGGTGCTGTACACATTGTGTTAGAAAATGAAAATATAATCGTAAAGTTTAGCAAGTTCTGTAAAGTGCTTACCATTATCACGTACAGAATTTTCTCCATCCTGCAAAAAACAACAACACAATAGAAAAAAAAGTCATTATTTTTACAGAAAAGGTTTTTCTGCTCAATCAAAATGCATGTGATACTGAACAATGAAATCTAGGTAAAGGGTACTTAAATGTGTTTTTGTAATGCCAGAGTCCTTTGTTCTGGATACCAGAAACAAACTCTTTTGCAACATTAAAGGAAAATGAAGAGAACAGATTTGCTCTTGAGTTGCTTGCCTGTGCGTTGGTCTGTCCCCGAGTTTCACTTCATTTCTGTCCACAACTAATGATCTGAAGCATGATCTTACCATGGCGGGGGTGTCTGCAGAGTGGTTGGCGTTGTGGTTCCCTCCTCTTCTCAAAGGGGCTGATGGCTCACCACACAGTACACCTGTGGGCTTCCCACCTGGAAAAACAAGGAAACATGAGGGCCCAGATATGTCAAAGTCAGCCACAGGATGTTTTCTTCTGTTTAAGATGAACGGTGGTCTCAGCCTACAAGTCTGACTGACAGATGAACAAACAACCGGAATCGACCTCGTATCTCCTACATATATAATATGTGCTTTTTGTATTAGTATTCTAGCTTGTGCTGCTCTTTGCTTTTAGTTGTAACTATTTTCTTTCTATTTGAACTCAGAGCAGCTGTAACGGGGCAAAACTATTTTTCTCTTGCATTTATAAGGACGTTTGAATTTTGAATGGTAATCAGCAATTCAAAAAAATGACTTGCTGCTATGGTGTGTGGTTGCCTGCATCCAGTGTTGACAAGTGTCTGAAAAACATTCATGACTGTACAAAGGATGGGACATCTCATGTCACTAAAGCACCTTTCTTCACTTCCTTTTCTCACATCTCTTCCTTGCACCTTTCCATGCATCTTGAGGAGGAATTGACAGCAGCCACACACTAAAGGAGTGTATGGCTAAATGAATATTTCAGTGAAATAGATAATCTTTTAGGATTCTATTAGCATAAAAGATCTAGTTACTGTTAAATATTTATAGCTGACATTGGTGGCAGATGACATCAAAATCAAGGGGGAACAGTAACTACATCTTTATTTGAAGTTAGCTTTGTTTTGTTAGTGTTTTTATTTTACCTAAATTTCCTGAAGTTGACTCCATGTTTCTGTGCCTCTTTGGGTTCTCTTTTTAGTCTTTTTTATTTCAATATAAATTGCACTATTTATAAAGGCATAGACAGCTTGTGCCATCTTTGTTTGTTGTAGATATTAGACCTAAAGTAGGTACATTAGCACTGGCAGGGCGAAACGTCGTCAAGAAACTACTACGTCCAGTTGCTATTGGATGAACCGTTTTTGAGATAACTTTTATCTACACACACACACACACAAACACAGATACAAAATATCTCTAATCAGACAAGTAAACACAAGAGAAGTTTTGTGAGGAATTTCCATGAAATGATTTGTGGATCTTGTGTCTCTCAATGGAGAAATTAGGAAAGAACGGGGGCACACAGGGAAACCACACGGCAGCTACAATTCAGCTCTCAGAGAGTGACCTTATCAGTCACATTATGCTAAACTTTTCTTAGTACACACAACTCCCACACATTCCTAGACAAGTTTTCTCTTGTTGTTTGGGGAAATTTCACAATGTTTCACTTCCACACTAAAAATCTTCCTTACAACAGCTCTGTTTCATACTTACGTTAGGTTTTATTACAAATATGTAGTGAGGTCCTGCTGAGCCCCACGTTGCAAAGCTGGTTTCAAAAACCCTTATTGTTGCTACTTTGGCATGTGAGTGGGACACACTTGAAAATAAAGTCATGTTTGATTACATTATAAAACTGCTTTACACAACAAAAACTATCTTGAGGGTTAGCCAAGAATGGTTGTGCTACTTGAACCTCTAACATTTTTTAAGCAGCGTGATGTTTACCATTTATCACACATATACATTTATTCATACATATACAGAAAATATATTTCTTACCACACTTATCTATTTTTTTCTATCTAATTTAATACTTGGTGCCTGGAAATTTTCTACAGTATGAAGCTATTTTACTTGAAACACAAAATTATCGTTTATAGTTTAGAGAAGATCGTTATTCTGACTCAGTTTAATCAAGATTCAAAATATTATCTAAAAGCTAAATTCTCTGCACAAAAGGGGCGACGTAGAAGGGGAAACTAGTCAATGCAGATCAGCCTAATTAAAATATATGTGAAAATAAATGTGAGAAGTAAGAGGAGGAAGAAGGAAATGTCAGAAGGGAAATGTGTGAATGCTTCACTATGAATTGCCTGACCACGCAAAATTAAAAATCCCTTGTAGGCGTTACTGTGTTTAAGCTTATTATCCACAGCACTCACTCAATAAACATAAATAACATTTAATTTTCTTCTTCCCAGAAAAAAAAGAGATACATTTTAAAACTGAGATTACTACTTCTATTAATTGTCACGCAGTTCCTTTGCAGTCATAAAATGTAAAGGGTACATGATTGATTAATTATTATATGTTAATATTGAATATATAGATACAACAACATGCCTCATCTCAACTCGTTAATTTGCTTTTGAATGGCAACTGAAGGCTGCTTGATTTATTCAACAGCCATACAACTGACCAAACGCCTGTACTGGACCACCTGGTCTACATCCTGAGCCTTGATGTTTTATCCTATATAATAAATGACAGAAAACCTACTTGAAGTGATTGCTTAATCTATTCCAACTCTCATGCCATTCTGCCAAAGCAAAAAAAGACTGCTAAAACAATTCTATCCCTCTATTATTCGGGGTCAGGTCGCGGGGCAGCAGCCTAAGCAGGGTAGCCCAGGCCTTCCTCTCCCCGGCCAACTCCTCCAGCTCTTTTATTTTACTTTGCTTGGCAGACGTTTTTATCTAAAGCAACTTACAAGGAGCTAGCGCTGGGTGTCTGGCTCAGAGACACACCTGGTAGGATGGACTAGGAGTCAGACGGGGTTTCGAACCTGCGACCAGTCTGGCACTTGGGATCAAGTTAGTCTGAATCTTCACCTCAGACCAGTTTGCCTTGGGAGACCCACTAGAACAAGTTACAAGTAATTCATGAAAACGGCTAACAGGTGGCTAATGCTAGTTAACTACCTTAACATCTTTTTCTGTTACGTGATACCGTTTTCTGGATGGTAACAAGATTAATTGCAGTTTAATGATATGACAGATGTGACAATCATAGCTAATTCCAACTTGCTTTAAATGAACAAATGTGTTAAAATCACCTAGCTTACTAAGCCTCCAGAAAGGGTTTGGTTTATTTTACCAACTTTGTTATTCTATGTTTTATTTTCATTCGTTCCACAGTTGAGTCTGTAGTCAGTGAAGTACAAAGTGTTGCATTTCAAAAGAGACCAGGTACATGAATTTAATCTTTATAGTTTGAGGCAAAAGGAACCATTTCATGTTGGGTGTGCCATTTCTGGGCTGAGCTCAGAGGAGAGTTAAGAGGTTATTAAGATTCAAGATTCAAGATTCAAGATTCAAAACACTTTATTAATCCCAGAGGGAAATTGTTTGCCATGAATACAGC
>JAUMHF010000001.1:12771487-12786295 GCA_032359275.1 Microctenopoma steveboyesi
CTAATGTTTATCAGTAAATTACAGAAAATAATGAACTTTATCACAATATGCAAATTTTTTGAGAAGGACCTGTATATAAGGCTACATTTTGAGAGGGACTTTTTGGAAAACTTCACACTGAACAAGAATTACCAGAAATATTATCTAGACATACTAAAGAAAGTGTTTTAGCAGTGAATTAAGATGAGTCTGTCTCAGAGGTTGCATTCCTCTTTTAAATTCCACAGTAAACTCTGTGATGTAACAAGGACTTGAGGCAGCTCAAGTCAAGATCAACAGTTCTGTCTAGCAGTAATCTTCAAACCCAACTTGTCCATCATTGCCGTGCATCATAGTTGTGTGCTATGCTTATGATTTTAAAACACTATGGCTATACACATTTTTGCACGAGGTAGTATATACCTGGTGGGTTGTTCCTTCGATTGGCATAGGGGTCCTCTGGCTCAGCAAAAACACTGGAGGCCATCTTGTTTTTCCGTACAGGAGGTTTCTCTTCATCTGCACCAAATGAAATGTTGGAGCCACCACCAGGAGGGCGCAAAACCCTGAAAAGAGAGAATGGCATCACTGTTACCAAAACCTGGATCATACTTGTTGATTTTTCTCTCTGAATTTTATTCTGAATGAAGAAATAAAAAAGGCTGTATAGCGCTGTGGGACATAAAGAATTATTAAAATTAATTTTCTTCTGTTCACATTATTGTCATTTTAGTCATTTGGATCAATATGCTTTAATGAGTGACTCCCTGACCAGTCAATCAGATGGATTGCTTTCAACTAATCAAAGTGGTTGTCCAGTATCTTTGCACATTTGTTTAGGGCTGGAGAAGCAAAAAAGATTTTCAGATTATTTTACAATCTTCAATTGAACTATCCAATCAATTCATAAAAGGAAAAAGATCAATTTTGTTGTGTCTGTTCTCAGTAATGTGTTAATGTGTGAAATTGTAAGGGGTTCAATTAGAGCCGCACAGGGTGTAAAATCTCTACTTTGTGGAAAATATTAGAACATGTGCAGCTGTTGATGTTGTTGGCAGCTGTATTAGCCGTCTGTGCGGATCCTTGATAGTTGACTGTACTTTCTACCAGACTTACCAGACCTAGAGAACACCTCTAGAAGGGATAGAATTTATTTTTTTAAAAGGTATTTACCTTATAATTTTGCATGTGTGGGCCTACAATCGAATCAAGAGATCAGTGCTGCAGCTATACTTAAAAGATGGTGTGGGAAGTGTTGGTGCAGGCTGAGGTAAAGAGGTAATGAGTGCAATGATGTCACACTTCACACTGAACTTTAAAAATAATGAACTTGTCTGTACTCATGCTTCATTGCGGTAAAAGTCCTGCATAGAGAAAGTTACCTAAGAAAGAAAAAGATTTTAAAACTTTAAAAAATAGTAATAGTTATAATGTTTACTGCATAATTATGAATTCAGAATTTATGAATCAATGAGTAAATGTTACTACAGCTGGTAAACGTACAGCTAATCATTTTCTGTTCTGGATCTAGCATCTATTACCCGATTTATATTTTACACTTCAAGTAAATGTGGTAAAGTAAGAAGTATAATATTGCTTTGTGGATTAAATAAAAAACCCTAGTATCCATTTTCTCCAATGCAAACGACAAACAATTGTCTCCAAATTAGACTGTGTGGTATGATACAAATTAGGCTTTGCATTTATTTAGCACTAAATTGTGGACTCTGTATCATAATCTTTACTTTACTTTGCTTGGCAGGCGCTTTTATCCAAAGCGACTTAGAAGGAGCTAGCGGGTGTCTGGCTCAAGGACACACCTGGTAGGAGATAGAGAGTCAGACAGGGTTTCGAACATGCAACCTTCTGCATCCCAGTCTGACGCTTTAGCCATTGCCCCACCAGGCCACATAATCTATAGTGAATCCACTCAAAGGGAACCCAAAGGAAACCAAAAGACTCTCACCATGTAGCCAACTTTCTTACATGCACATAAAAAGAACAATTGAAATCACAATGAACTTAATATAATAACAAATATTTTTCAAACCACAGATATCCCCCTGCCCGGCAGCACGTAATACTTAACTCTATCCCATCTAATTAACTGCGAGTTAAGAGCATCCTTTGGGTGTTTTTTATACATTTGCTGCATACCCATTCTGATACGTACATCTCTAAATTAAAAACGAAACACCAGAAAATCCTTACATACTGTGGGAGCGATTGGACTAGTGTATCTTTGTATTTTGCAACACTAACGTTGCAAATATTATCTAAGACAATTTAAATCTGCTGAAATCCTGATTTGATAGAAGTACCATTGCAATAGTCTGTTTTCCCTACATCCCTATAAATTAGTAGCTCGGGTTGGTGTCAGGTGTGGCCAGCTGTATAACGGCCCCTCGGTCGCCTAAATGAGGCCATATGCAGGGGGGGCTATTGTACTTCACTGATCATCTCGATAACTGATCTGAAACCCACTGAGGCCGCACCCAACCAGAAGGACAGATCTGATATATATATGTATATGTATATGTATATATATATATATATCGTTTTCAGTCAATAAGCACAAAAAAACAATGACATAACCAGACGCGTGCTTATGTAAAAAAAAAGGCAAAACAGAATGAACGCTGGGTATCGAGCCGCCTAGTGTGCTACGTGCTAGCTAAGCAGCTTCGCTACAAAAGGGAGGGTACAAGTCTGGCTAGCTAACGATAAAAAATGGAAAGGTGTGGTGCTGAGGTTTGTCCTATCATCGTCGTCCACTGCCTAATTTCAGACCTATTTAAGCAGTTGCAGCAGTTGACCAGGCAGTGGTCAAACCAAAGATGTATTTTATTTCACGCTAACGTGAAAGGATGCTGGAGTTAACGGCATCATGGTGGCTAACGGTTTTCGAGACGATCTCAACGACGCTTTTTTACCTGGAACTGCTTTTAGCACCGGGCTCCATCCCTTGAAATGTTGTGGTCGTCGTCATTTTCCAGCACACAAGTCGTCGTAAAATTGTAATAAGTCTAACGCGATACAGTCGAATTACAGTTTATTTATCAGCACTTCACCGCTTCATAATTGTCTAACCTGCTGTTTCCCAGTATTAACCTACCTCCGGTCTGATTGGACCAGAGTCAAGTAAGCCAAAGAAACATGTTTGTTTTCCGGTCACATTTCAAAATAAAATATACTAAACCTAAAAATATTAATGTCAGAGTCATTTATATCAAATTTAAAAAACTAAATTCATTAGCAAAGGCTTATATGACCTGCGGATAAGAGCTGGTTGTTCTTCACTCCGCACTTCAATAAAGGTGACATGTAAGACGTATGATTTGAAGGTATAAATGCCGTATGTCCGGCATTTGTCTCGCTCGTGTCATGTTTCTGGCTAGTTTGACGCAGCAGCGCGAGAGTAGCAGGACCATTATAGAAGTGATGTACAGCTCAGGAGTGAACAGCTCCTACTTTCATTGGATCCGGACACACTTCATCATTATCACTGGATAATTCAGTTACATGACATGAACATACAATATTGTTTTGTCCAAAGCATCTAATGTTAATTTGTTGTTGGATAACTAATGCTGTAGTGAAATAAAATTTAGAAACCCAGCTTAAAGAAAATTCCTCTTGTATGTGATAATGTTCACAGGGTCAAAATTTCATCGAAAGTCCCTAAAAGAGGCATTTTCATGTAAAGTGATGACAGACGTTACCATTTAAACGTTTCGAGACAACATGGACTAATACAGTAATATAAATAATAAAAGGCAAACATAAAAAAAATCAATTTAAAGGTAAATCAATCTAAACTAAAAATCTAAATACAATAATCAATGATACTCTGATTAAACAGTTACAGTGCATTTGCAGGACAAGAAATCAGTCAGAGTATTAATTTATATTGATCCTCTGCTTTACATATCTGTTAGCTTACACTCTTTAAATATCCAGAAATCAAATAACACAGACTTTATAAAAAAAATCACTTTATTCCCAACAACACATTTGTATAACAGAAACAGATGTCAGTGAATTTATAATGCAGTCTTATTTGACAACAATAACAAAATACCACCTGAATCAATCTTCAATCGCATAATAAAAACAAAAACCAGAACCAAGGAATTTTCCCAAATGTAAAAAAAAGACAAGATTTAAATGTCTTCGGGACATTAGACTTGTTGCCTAATATTTGTTTAACCTGCACAGTTCAGATTTATAACCTATGAAAGACTGATAAAATCTCTCGACACCAACTGTGCTGCAGCCTTCAAACATTTTGTAAAAGCATTCCTTTGGATGGTATCAACACTGGTCATGAGCATTTAAAGACAAACATGTTCAGAGGTGTAAGGGGGAGGTAGGGATGTTTGTATGAAACAGTTCTTAAAGAAAAGAGCCTCCGGTTTGCTGTTGGAACACATCAATTGTATCTTCATCCTCCATTTCTAGCTGCAGGAAAAAATAATAATTTATTAAAAGTCGTTAGTGAAGTTAATATTTTTACAAAACTCATTCAGGGGTAGAGAAACATGTTACACAATGTAATGTTTTGTTAATGTTAGTTAAAAATAAACAAAGGTCAAAATTATTTTCCCTCCCACAAAGCAGATTAGGAAAAGTAGGTCAGAAAACCAAGAGTGCAGGCGTGATGCAAGCAAGAGGAAAACAAAGCTCCAAGTGGTTTCTAGAAGAGCTTTTTAATGTGACACTCCCGTTCTATGTACATTACAGGGTAACTCCAGTATTGTTTTATCAGCTGCTCACTGCTTTTTCTAAAGTTTGTGCATGATCTTTATTACATGTTTCTAGTTGGATCTCAGAAGATATAATAACTTTAATCTTTATGACAACAAACTAACAACAAAGCATAACATCTTAGTCACGTACCAAGTTAACAACACTGCATTGCTGACATTGAATTTCAGCAATAACTCATGTAGGTTAAACATTACCTGCGATGGCGTGTCTGTTTCATTGATGGGCTGACCATCAAACCGAAACCGTATTTGTCTCATTGACAGACCCTGTAGAGTGGGAAAAGAAACAGCATTATGACACTCCCTGGTGATCAAGAGGTTAATAGTAGGACATTTCCATTTTTGCAACTATTAACAAATCTTGAAAATGGTGAAATATGTGAGAGATTAACCTTGCAAAGGTTTTCTCTAACCACAATGCCAGACTACTGAATAAAAAATTATTTGCCAATAATTAATAATAATTAATCAATGATGAAAAGGTGTATAAAATATAATATTGGGTAATGGTCAAAGATATTATACAAGCTTAGGAACTGTCACAATATCAGATTGTAGATTAATTTGGCCAAATGATTTACTATAACAATATTATTGCAAATCTATAAAATAAATTAGAAGAAAATGTACTTATTTTCTTATTTTGGCAAATGCATTACATGCAAATTCAATGTAAAGTGTAGTGGTGGAAGAGTCAGTAACTGCAACTGTAGAAAAGGGTACAAGAATAACAACTAAGTTAAATGGAAAATGAAAAGACATTATGAACAGATTTTTTTTTACTGTTAAATTACACGTGGGAACTTGAGTTATTGTGCAATAACCAGTGTCAAAGTGTTTAACAAGTTACTGGCTCTTATAATATTATATGTGCACTGTAACACTGTATCAATACTTTATTTCTAAATATCACAGTATCCAGTATAGTTGGTATATCTTGAAACTCATTAAAACATTGGCACATAAGCAATTATGGACTACCAGTAATGCATATTTGTATAGGCCATCTCTCAGCTAAATCATTGTGGCCGTGTCTGAATTTTGATTCATTCTGGCTGAGATGACCTGAGATCATTTCCCTGGTATAGCAATCTCACCTGCCGTTCACAATAAGCTTTCATCAGTTTGCTGAGAGGAGTGTGCCTTTTGATCTTGAACTGCACCACTGAGCCATCCTGCCCTGCCACCTTCAGGTTTATGTGCTCATTGTTCTCCATTTTCACCCCCTCCTTAAAAAGAGAAAAACAAAAAAAAAAGTTACATTACGGTGATGTATGTAAACAGAAAGCTTTTGTTAGATGCCCAACACCACCACCCTATCCATTTTGGGTCAGAGGCGATTACGGTTTATGTAATGTACTGTATGTACTTCAGTGACTTACGGTAAATAATATGATAAACAGACATACGTGGAAATGAATGCGAACTGAGTTTTACCCCCGTTACAGAACACATTTGAACATTTGATCGGGAGCATAAAAAAAAGGAATCAATGCAACTTCACCGCTAAGATTAACTTAGCATTTAGCATTGAGCAAATCTATTCACAATGGCCTACAACTTCAATGGCCTAGCAGGATGAAACAGAACCACCTAACCGTGTCAACAAGCCAGTTTATGCTGAGACACTTGATGGGGAACTGGCGACGAGCATATAGAAACTATATTATGTGATCCGTTAAGGGTTATCGTGCCAACAATAGTCTTCGGCTCGTTGCTATTAGACGTTATCATTAACGTTACAGTTGCTCACTTTTCTTTGGTCGGCTCGCCACCTACATGTGCCATAACTAGAGGTTGCATGTTATATGCGCGTAACTTATACTTTAAATTTGCCGATTGAGTGCATTCAGAACAGAAAAGAAGATTTCTTTATTTCCGCCGGGGAACGTTAGCAACGTTAGCTTATTATGCTATCATTACCCACTGTTTTGCTAACGCGCTCGCTCTGGCTTCTCGTGTTAGCTTTCTGTGTAATTATATAACCACAAACGACTGCATATGCACAGATGGCGTTTCACTGTGTAATGTCTAAATCGTTGATTACAAAAAGCGATACACTCTCTGAAGAAAACACCGTATGTAAAGAAACGCTCACCTTGGGTTTTTCGTCTGCCATGGTTGCTGTCTGCGCCTGCTCGACTGCGACTGCGCAATCTGGCGCGCCACTTTGCGTCGGCTGCAGTGAACCATACACAGCTGCGCCAGATGCACCGGGCTCTTGTAGTGTAAACGATCGATTATTATTACGTTCATCCTCCACTTATATGAGTATTTTTTCACACTAATAGAGTTCACTGAAGCAAATATTCTGATTCTGATTGACAGTAGTAGTGAGACCTGCTATGATTTCACTGAGCCAAGTTTGGAAACAGTAACATTAACAAAGAGAGAGGAGGCAAAGTTGGAGGTGGCAGAACTGAATGTTAAAATTAGTAGGATTGAGCAGAGTGGACAGAATTAGAATTAGATAGTGAACAACTTAAGGGATGTTGAGTATGGGGTTGCCAGGCAGGAAGAAAAGAGTAAGATCTTAGGTTCATGGATGTACTAAAGAAAGACACATGCATATAGTTGGTGTGACAGAACAGGATACTAGAGATAGGGTGAGATGGAGGCAGATGATACACTGTGGTGACACCTGAAGGGAAGAAAAAAAAAAAGGAAAATTACACAGACATGTGGACTGCAATAAACATTTTAATCTCAATGTTTATTTTTTCCATGCACATAAATAGCTTTTCAAAAATATGCAATAACAATTTAATATCTAATACAAATGAATAATTTAATAAGAAATATAAATATATATATAGCCCCAGAAATAAGTCACAGCTGATAAACACATTCTAAACCTGATGTTCTGCAATAATTACCAAGATTTTATTACTTACATGTTTAACTAAGGCTTACTCAAATAAATACTGTCCTAGTTTGGTACAGGAAACTCCCACACAATATAAACAATAAACAGTTGACTTAGTTATAACTTACTCATTTAGCTTGCTTTCCACAATATGGTATGAGAGTAGCTAAAGGTAATTTAAGTGATCTCAGTAATATGCCTATCTGCATTACCAGGGTTAATTGTCAAGTGATCTGCACTTTCCTTAGCACTCCCACTTCGTGCACGGTATTCAGTTGATAATTACCCTTAATTGTTCATAATGTACATGTTAAGAAAACAGTGATATTTCATTTTGCACAAATTAAATTTTTCTTATATAAAAAAAAAACACTGGTGCTCACTCATTTGTTGCTTTATAATGTAACATACTATATTATTAACTGAACATTTGGTAACATTAAAGTGTTTCCCACAAAACTCCAAAACTGCAATACTGAAAGTGTCCATCATAAGACAAGTATGCAGAAAAAAATACAGATGTCTACTGCATGTCACACAGAAAACTAACCAGTGTGATACATTCGCCCAAAATAAACAATAAATTCATGTCAATAAATACTGAATGACTAAAACACCATAAAAGGTCTAATTGATAAGTTAGTATAGAAGAAAACATTATGGTTGTTACTAAATTGCGTTTAGTTTAGCAAAAGGGCAGATCTTATTTGCTTTTGCTCGTCGTCTCCAGTGTGGTCCAAAAAAGGCAGCAAATCCTGTGCAACGGTGATATGACCACGGCATCATAACCCCCTTCAACATGTGTTCCAGCTCTACATTACCATTGCCTGACATCCAGAGGTGCCCATATTGTGGAATTAGTGTAAAATAAGTAAATGTCAACATTTAAATATAAGCAAAACCGTATAATAATAGTAACAACTCAATTGTTATGTTCAAGTCCACACCATTCGCTACTGTACCACACTGACTGCCTCTGCTGGATGTACGCTACTTCAGTGGACTGTCTCAAGCAGAAAAATCCTTTCAAGTTCTGACAGAGTTTAAGAGCTTTAAGCTGCAAAGACCAGTTAAAATGTTAAGAGGGTAGGTAGCTAGGGGTAGGTAGGGCTATAGCATCCCCCATCTGTCAGCAGGCGGGAACTCATTCACCTCCCCGACTTCTGCGAATAGCTCCTCTCCCAGCACAAACGTCAGCTTGTATCTCATCCGAACCTTCTCCTGCAAAACACACACACACACACTCAGTTTGACATCTTTTTTTAGAGTCACTGACCATGACAACCTCAGAGCATAATGGTTAACATATAAGACTGTATAAAAGTGTCAATGTTGTGATATACTACTACTACTATAACTTCTCAAACATTGGTAAAATCCTGTTGAAGTAAGTAAGTGACCTTTCAGTAAATTGCCTAATGTGTTTTTAAGTATAGTAACAGCAAAAAACATTCAGGCGGAGCTCTACCTTCAGAGGATTGGCAAGCAATATGACCTGAGTGATGGCAGCAGGGGGAAGGATTGGGTTAAACGGAGCCAACTCTGTCCCTGTGGGGGGCTGCAGCCTCACTTTCATCGTCTGAAAAAATGACAAACCAGAGCATGAATATTTCATTTCATTAGCCGAGCATCTTCCTAATGAATATTTTTAAATATATAAGCACATTGTCACCTCATGTACAGTAACAGTGACATCACAGGTGCACATTAGGTTCTACCTTGGGTACGGCAGCCTGCAGATTAACATTCCTGATCGGCAATGGGGCTGTATTGAGCATGGATGCCACCATCACCAGTACATCAGACCTGCCCGGTGGACAATCAGTAGCAAAATGTAGTAGAACCCGGACACCGTTTTTGTCATATGCTGTGGCAGGACACACTTTACCTAAAATAGAGCACACAAAAAAGAAAAAGAAAATGTGCTGTAACCACACGAGTCAGCTATTGTTTTTTTAGTGTTCAACTAAAGTAACGCCTCCAATTGCTCTAAAAGTCATGTTTCTAATGCATGTCCTTCGTTTTGCACATGATGCGATTATCACTTTCAGAACACAAATATTATGAAATTGTTAGTGGGGAAATATCCAATCTTTTTGCAGGTGCATTAAAGTTGTCACAGTCTCCACTGAGTGGCACTAGTCTCAAACCAAAGACACTACACAGCCCCCAATAAAGAAGAGGCTTGTATTTCTGTTATTTTTGGACTAATTGGCCTTTTTTCTAGCAGTCCATTCTAGTTTTTAAAGGACTTCAGTCATTATCTGTACAAGGTGTTCATTGCAAAATGTCCCTGAACCAATCAGTTCTTTAGAAACACAGTTAACAAAGGAACAAGATCACATGTATTCATGTTATGTCCAAGTGCTGAAAATGTGTGTATAATTACACTTATTACTAAACAGTCCATCTGTGATACACACAGTGTGACCTGTGAGCTGTAAGAATTAAGTCGATGGATCCAATAGTCAGAAGGTTATACTGAGTAATAGAAAGGAAATTATCATTTTTGCCTTTATTTTGTTTCACGTATTCAAATTTGTAAATATCAGTAATTCATCCTTTTCAAATGTAGAAAAAACTACACAGAAACACCAAAGTAGAAGAAATACCAAAAAAAATAGTCAAAAATGTTAGAGGCGAAGGCTGCAAGACTATTTCCAAGCAGTTGCAAATATTATTAAGAAATTTAAGGTCTGGGAGGCTAAAGTCAACATCACTGAACGTGGCAGCAAATGTGACCCATGGATGAACTTCCCAAGAGAAAGAAGCTGAAGCTTGCTTTTTGAGACAGACACACGAGCAAACATGTCAAAATTATTTTTTTGGACTCACTTGGCTTGATGGCATCCAAAGGGACAAAGACATTGGCCAGGGACATTTCCTGGGCTGTGCCTGGACTGGACTGGCTCAGGGGGAGAATGGGGGACAGAGAGCGTAAAAGAGGGCTGTCATCTGCCCGACTCTTTGCAAGTGAGGGAGTGGACCCTCCTTGCCTGGTGGATGTGGTGGAAAAAAAACCCAGACTGGAAGACAGGGCAGCAGGGGTGTGGAGTTCCTCCGTGTTGACCAGCAAGCTGCCAGAGTCTATTACACTGGGAGTACTGTGTTGATAATTTTAACATTTTAGTGTCTCAAAAACATCAAATGTTTCACAACATTTACGACACAAAACACTGATAACAACAACATAATAGAGGAGTTCAATACGACAGTACCTGACTTCACATTAACACAAAACAAACTCTCTCTCACTTTTGAATAAGTGACGGCAATATACTTAGCAGAGTCGCATTAAAATGAAAGATTTGGCATTTTGATTACACTAAGACAATACAAAGCAATACAATGCTATTAGGTTTCTAAATGCAATTTGGAAATGTATTGGAATTCAAATGCTTTTTGTGTTTTGAATGATGCTTCTATGATACAGCATTAAAAACTGCTCATCTGCCAACTAGAGGTTGAGATTCACACAAAAGTTTACATAATACGACTAAGAAGTGACTTAAGCACTGTGTGGGACTTTGAAATGAGTGCTCATCACTTATTTGCCAGCAGAAATACTACTCACTTTTTAGGACTGCCCAGATCCAGCAAGGCCAGGTCTGCAACGCTGTGACTGAGAGAGGTTGAAGGAGAGCGCGAAGCTCCACATGATGTGGAGACCAGCTGTGGAGCAACAAGCGTGGCAGAGAGAACAGGTGAGGCCATGCTGATCGACTGAGAAAGAGTAGCTGGCATCAAGGGTGTCAATAACGAACTGGTCGGCAGCGGGACAGATTCTATTCTAGGTCCTGAAGATGCTGAAAAGACAGGGTCAGAAAAGACCAAGGAAGATGCTATTGTAGAAGCTTTAGCAGCGGTAACTGGGGCTATTGTTGCAGAGAAGTCATCTGGAAAAAGTGAAGATGTAGAAAATGAAGGACCAGAAGATGAAGTAGGGTCAAAAAGATGAAAATCCTGACTGGAATCCTGAAAAACATGGTAATAAAATGCGCTGCTATAACCAATTAGATCCTACACAGCATTCCTGTAAATGATTGCAGCAAATGTAAATACCTGTAAAGATGACAACCGATCACTCAGGTTTGTTGTTACAGTGGATGTAGCTGGAACAGAAACGGGTTCACTGATGCCTGTTAAAAAACACAAACGTGTCAAAACATGTCACGTCTGCGCGTAACAATACTACATCATACTGCATGTTACCGAAAGATAGCAGCTCTTCATCCAGCAGGGAGAGTGCCGCGGAGGGGCTTGGAGACTGAGGGGCAGCAGCCGCAGCAGCGGACCCAGACAGCAGGTCAGCAGGAAAAGAGGGCGGAGGTTGCTGATCGGGTGGAGACGGGCTCTCGATGTCCAGATCAACCAGATCAATCAGAATCTCTGCCTGGTTTCTTCTGCCAGTGCCTGTAAGATTAGTTGAAGAAATTGATTCATTGCGTCAAAAGTCTTGTAATTTTACCAGATGTGACCTTTTAATGAGTCTCGTCACAGCACAGTCAGTTATTGTGATCCTGCATGACACAAATACATATTCTTGTTGCTAAAATGTTGCAAAACATGTGGACGACAATGTTGATATATTACAATAATTGTTGATTATTTTTAACAGATTTCATAATCCTAGCATTCAATTTTTTGACTTGAAAGCTGTGTGAAACACTAGCTCCCACTACCAGCTTCCAGTGTCTACAACTGTTTCTTGTACAGTAACAGCTGACCTTGTCTGATGGAGATCTGTGCTGGTTGTGCTTCTTCAGTCTCCCCATTGATGCTTTGTCCTTCCACAATCTTCTTATAGCAATTAATGACGTGGGAGATGTCATCACTGGCCTGCAGAATGCTTCCTGATAAGGATATTTACAAGGTTACCATGGACTGATGTTTAGAGAAATTTGCCAGAAAATTCTATGTAACAGTTCCTATTTTTATCAATCAAGTGGGCAGCTCGGCTCACAGAAACATAAGATTGATTAATGTTATCAGAATCAACAGGGCTAAATGAAATTACTTCATACCCAAACTGGTGTCATTATCTTCAGTCTCAGTAGCAAGTTGAGACACAGTTTGCCTAAGTTTGTCACAATCGCCATACAACTCCTAGAAAAACAATACAACACATATGTAAATCAAGGAATATTAACATCTCTTTCTGAAACTAGTTATCACTGAATACATATAAATGAAAAAAGGTACTTAAGACTATGAGTTCAAATATGTTATTTTCATTATTCTGCAAAGCTTTTGCCAAATTAAATGACAGGAATAGAACAGAATATCGTTATTTGTATTAGAATAGGCCTCTTTGCTTCCTCTGCATGGTCAATTTAAAAGGTATTTAATTGTCTAACTTGCTGTTAACTATCCATCATCCTCGTAAGACAGTCTAACCACTACACCACCGTACCGCACTAATTTGTAAATGTGTTTTCAGAAAGGTAAATTCATGCCAAAGCAACAACATATTTTTGTTTTGCACCCTAATGAGTTCCTTGTCTCCGTCCGTAGAGTCTTCTGGGTTGAAGTGAGCAAGCATCTCATTAAGAAGTTTGACACTGTTGTTGACTGCCTCCAGTGTATTTTTTTGCTTAAAGGCTTTCTGTGTCCTTGCTTCATCCTGAGGGAAGACAAGACAAGTGATTTGTTGATACAGCATTAAAATGCCAATTTGCTTCTCGTTTCTTCAGGAGAAAACCACCAGAACTCAATTTTGTCACACACACCTCCTTCACCATGTTCTTGATGAGCCGATTGGCCTCTTGTAAATCTTCAGATTTCTTGCTCTTCAGCAGCTCTGCTAATTTCTACCGAGATGAGATAACCATCAGAAAGGAAATACTGTAGTACATTTCCCACAAATCACCCAAAGACAAACAGTAAAGCCACAGAAGCTCCCACACTCTACAAAAACAAACTCCATCCATTTATCAACTGCAGTCAGTGCAAAGTAAACATGAAATCGTGACTTATTCTGGCCTCCTGCAACCACTGACGAAGTAGAGTGATGAAGAAAGAAGATAAGTTTCAGTGACCTAAAGTCACATTAAATGTAAGTTTACATGTAGAATGCCATCCTGAAAACCCTTTGATGTAGGAGAGGAAAATGGGCTGAAAGGCAGAAAGAGATTCTCTGTCCTTGTAATCCTTTAAAAATGTCATTTTTCAGAGTGTAATGAGAAAGTCCTGAAGTAAAAAAAATTGAGAAGTAGTTGCCTTGTTTAATTATGTGGTTTCTTGAATAAAAATGACCTGGAACCAGAAACAAATGAAGGAAAGGTTCATGTTGATAAATACACTTAGTCATGGCTGAAATTATCAGCACCCCTGGAATCTTTTGAGAAGATTGCTGTAATAATGCGTATGCCATAATAATGTTATGGCATACGCATGTTTATTCCCTTTATGTGCATTGGATCAACACAAACTAAATAAAGTTTTTTACATTAGTTCACATAAAACTCCGAAAATGGACTGGACAAAATCATTGGTACAATTAAAATGATTTATCGTTGCCCACCCTTTAGAAACAGAAATGGAAACCAATCACTTCCTATAACCATCAACAAGCTTTTTACACTTAGCAATTGAGGTTTCCAAACACTCCTTCTACTACTAACTGCTCAAGGTCTCTCAGATTTGAAGCATGTCTTCTTCCAACAGCAATTCTGTGCTCTCTCTATACTTGTTGACTTCAACCATTGTGCTTTCTGACAGTCAACCCAACATTGCCCCAGTATCTCTGTGTAGTCTGCAGATTTTATGATGCTTTGCCCCCAGCGCCAGAGGCAGAAAAAACATCCCATAAAACATCATTGAATTACAGTGATGAACATGAAGATCTCTGGAGATTAACTTGCCGCCTTGAGATTGTTGATGTTTTTCGACAGTTGTTCTCAAGTCTGTTTTTTAATGTGTTCAGCTGCTCATCCTTGGGGCTTAAACACAATTTCAAAGAGGTGCCAATATTGGACGCCTGGTAGCTCAATGCTATAAGCATTAGACTGAATACAGAAGGTGCCAGGATCAAATTCCCCAAACCAGGTGTGTCCTTGAGCAAAACACTCAGCGCTAGCTCCATGGACGCCTTCTATGGCTTCCCATTGCTCCCCCCAAGGGGCAATAGGTTAAATTGCCCATTCCTGGATCTCAGTGTGAATTTACATTTGTAACTGAATTTTCTGTGAGAAA
>JAUMHF010000001.1:12786395-12834290 GCA_032359275.1 Microctenopoma steveboyesi
AAGGGGCAATAGGTTAAATTGCCCATTCCTGGATCTCAGTGTGAATTTACATTTGTAACTGAATTTTCTGTGAGAAATTTTCTGGAAAAATTCCAGAGGTGCCGATAATTTCAGATCTGACTGTAATTGTCTTTCTTGTTGGCAGACGAACTGATATCATTCACAGATGGTACTTAAAGGTGTAAATATCAGCCGGAGTCAGCTAGCATAGTTCACTATAAAGACTGACGTAAAAAGACTTCTTTGTGATGCCTTTGCCTATTTGTTCACAATATTAAGTCTAAGAAAAATGGAAAAATGCCCCCCCACTGTTGTTTTTACACATTATCTGCAACTGCAAAACTGCCGTTACCTTCAGATGATTGAAAGTACTGATTGGTTTTGCTTAAAATTGTTGTGTATTGAGCTGATCATTACAAAAGCATTTTGCAGTGATGGTAACGCAGCTGAAGACGTGCATCTTTTCATGGGAGACATGTGACTGCTAGCGTATGTATAAAAGAGCTTTTTGCAGTGAATGATCAACGTTCACACAATCGAATCCCAAACTACTTCATCTTACCTTACTCTTATTCTCATCATCAAACACAGGATTCTTGGGTCGAGGCGATGGCGATGGCATTAATGTAGCATCAACAGGGATTTCTGGGTCAACTAAAACAATACCTAAGATAAAAGATTAAAAAAAGAAACAGCAATTGTTCTCTGGGTTAAAATACACTGAAGGACTTCTCAGATCTTCTCAGTATATTTCAACACTCATCTGAAGTAACTGTCTCACCTTGGGATCTCAGCATATGATATGCTTCACAGATCTTTGCTTCATCTGGTAGAGACACTGTCCAGCTGTACAGCATCTCGATCACTTTCGTCTTCACCTTTTCCGATACTTTGTCTCCTAGGTACTGAAAGAAATTAGAAATGTACAACTTAGAATGACAACAAATGTCATAAGCAATTAGAGGGACGCCGAACATTTCTTTCACTTACTTTGGGTGAAACCACCTTAATTAGTTCATTCAAAAACCTAAACTTTCCAACTTCATTGTGAAACCTTCGCCCACAGTTCTTCATACAAGCCTCAAGAACCTACACAGGACAACAGGCTTTGATAAATTCATTTTCATGGTGATTAAAGACTTCAAAATTAGAATCACCAGTCACGCTACAGACCATTAATGCTTGCATCGCCTCCCATTCCTGGGGGGACTGAATCTTGTGAGCCAACAGTCTAACCGATATTTGTGGGCTGAAAAGTAAACGAGAAAGAAACGATGCGATGCACACATTAACAAAGACAACGCAGAACGTGAGGTATCATGGGCTTCATGCAAAGCTCAACGTGTTCACCCAAATGAGAGCAACATTGAGACACTGAGTTTACTGAATGACGTGAAGATACCCTTCGAGCTCCTTATTGATTTGGTCACAGAAACCCATTATGTACTCCCAGTCCTCCTGCCTGTTGGTGGGGTTGGTGGCTTTGTCTAAAAAATAAGAGAGAGAAGGACTCATCACTTCTCAGAGAGAAGTTTCTCATCATACAAATACCCTGACATGACATTTTGAATATGTTTATAAGATCCTGACAATAAGATGTAAACACACGCTCAAGGTTTGGGATCCATGGATTTAGATTTTGGGATTTAAGTCAGTCCTCCTGCATCTCATCTATCGCATGAGAGACCGTTTCCAAAAACAAAATGTATAATCTTAGGTCATACATTTAATCCAGTTTGTTGCTGCAGCATGAATGTTGGCAGGTGGACACCTGGATGTGTTTACAATTCAGCGAGCAAAAGTGGGTCACCAGGAGAGGAGGACGATGGCGCTCTGTTTTCAGACTTTCCACATACACACCGTTAGTCCGAGAGGAAGATAAACCAAACATCACAGTGGCGTCTACAGTGATACCAACCAGTTGTCAGCAACTGTCTGCGAGTGGCTGCCACTCTCAGACAGACGAACTGCCGCGACACCTCCGAGACGGAGCGAGTTCCCGTCACGCGCGGGACGACCGTCGTTTTCCGCACGTGCCGTCACGCCTCTAACATAAACAGACGACACGAGAAACTAGCGTGAGCGTGGACTTACTGAGCCAGGACTCCAGCGACTCTCCATCGTCCGCCATGTTCGCACACTGGGAGAAACAACGCGTCACTGCTGCTGCCTTCACGCGCTGTCCGACACACGGCAGCTGCTGGTTGTGACTTCAATTATTCATGTTAAATATGGGCAGAAATCCACAATTTCGATGAGGTGGAAAACAAATCTTTATATACTGCTTCTTTTGCATTGCGCGTCCTCACAATAACAGTCAAAGCGTTGGTGACTGGCTTTCCTTCACTTCTTGGGATTGCGTGCCCTAATTCTACTGCGCCTGTCAGGAGGTGCCGTGAAGGCACCAAGAACCAGGCTGCTAGATGGGGTGGGGCGTGGGTCATCCACCTCAGCCCTCCTCCTCAGGTGAGGGAGCTACACTTATTTTATAATTAACAGTAACAATAGTCACACTGGAATTGCTACCAATTAAACCAATTAATTCATCATACAGGACAGAGCATTTTCTGGACATAAGCATGTTGCATTTGTCATGGTTCCAGTATTCCAGAAAAGTCCTGAGTTAATAAACAGACAGATCTATATTCACAGCTACGGTTAATTTACAGGGCACCCCTTAACGTGCATGTCTTTGGAGGGTCCTTGTACCTGACAAAAACCCACACAGACTTACTCAGAAAGACACTTTCTCTTTTTCCTGCCACATCCCCTGAATTTTTTTTTACTACTTACTTCACCCAAATATATCTGGTTTTTGTCTACTACATGACCCCTAAACTATCACATACATCAAGCTTTCCTACAGCCGTCATTACTCTTCATACACTGTATGGTATCACATGTTCCTACACTTCAGATTGTGTTTCCAACTCTACAATGCCAACCCATTTTTTTTCCAGGCAAAATATCAATGAGTGCGGTCTGTCTGTTTTCCATGTGCTAGTCAATTAAGAGAAACCTTTCGAGAGAATAAAATTTAAAGGAGGAAATACTTACAGTTTTTATCTCACTTGCTAAATGTGTTTGTCAGTAAAAATAAAGACAACTTTTTGATGACGATGAAGTTATTAAAATAATCATAGCTTTGAATTGAGTGAACCCAGTCTAATTAATATTTCATATTTTTTAAAGAGCATTCATTACCATAGGCTGGTTAAAGGAGGCGAGTTGGTTCTGTGGGCAATAATGAGATATAAACACAAACAACAAAGAGCTATGATTGTTTTTTTTATTAAATGTAATTTTTTTATTTTGGATAGATAGAGTCTTATCAGAGTGTTTATGTACGTATTAAACATTTTATTGCTATTTATGGATTTCATGTAGTGTGTTTATTGTCAGTCCAGCAAAAGCAACGTCTCCAAAATCACTGAAATAAAAATGTTCTTCATATGTGTTTGTTTTATTGGTCTTTCAAACCAATGCTAATAAAATGGAAAAACAGATATAATGCTGTTTGACAACTAACTTTATGTTTGAGAGATGTTTAAGTTTAAGAATTGCTTCATAATATCAATCATTACTGGCAAGAAACTATGCCAAGTCATTTATGAACACACCGCTGTCGGTGTGTACTGGTAGCCTAGAAGCTGGTAGTGTACGTCTGACCCTGTGTTGCGTGTCACTCCCTCTCCCTAAGGACAAGTATTAGCATAGCTTACTATTCTAATAAGTCAGTAAATGAACACACTGCTTGACATTTCACCAAAGGCCTCGGTAAAAGAGATAATGACACAAAATGGTTGAGACTGGTTAAGATGACCTTAAAGGTAGCTACGCGTTTAATATGTAGACTGTTTAAAAAAGGAAAAGACCCTGCAAAGTAAATCTAATTTGTGAGTAAGCATAAACATGACGTAAAACCAAAAGTGGGATCCATCTTCTTTTCTGTCTATTTTTTCTTAGTGTGGTGTTTTGGAGTGATTGTTCCTTATCTGAACTCCTAATAACAGGGTGTATACTTCTACAGACTGAATTTTTGATTCAGTGATCAAGCAGCAGAAGGTTGTCCAGAAAGCTCTATCAAAGTAGGAAGATCTTGGTTATTGCATATGAATGTGCCTCATCCTCTCAGACTTCAGGGGTTTTATTTTTAGTAAAGATGGCTTTTAAGTTTGTTTGAAGAACACAGTCAAGGCTGCGGGACCTGGACAGATTATATCACATTCTAAAAGGTGTTTTTTTCTGCATTGCCTCTTCTGTTTCCTAAACCAGAATTCATCATGAATCACCCACTATTACTCCACACACCAAATATACACCAAAAGAAGTTAACTCAGCAAGAACAACTCTACCACCCATACCCCCCTTCACACAAAGCACAATCTTAACACGAAGTAGTTATTTATTGCTACATCACTTTTATTTGATTGGGAAAATGCATAGAGCTCTGAAATAATTCTCAAAATTAGTATGGACTGGAACTGTTCAGCCAGGTATGAGGAGAACCATTTTAACAGTGTTATTCATCGCAGAGTTTCAGTCTGTGCAACCTGTGTTGCTACCTGTTTGTGCAGAAAACAGGGGCCTGGGAAAAGGTCAGAGTAACCAGAGAACCAGAAGGGAGGCCAGATAAGACAAATAAAATAATGGGTTATAATAAGACATTATATTAAAGATTGATATCCTGTTTACACCATTCCTTAACCGTGACATCTATCTCCTGTATAAGTACGGGAGCTTGAAGAGGGGCTGAGGCTTCTGCTTCTGCTTCTGCGCTGCTGTCGCTTGCTTTGCTATTGCATGACTCGTCATTCTACTTCTTCTATTTTTGTAATAAAACCATAACCACCAGAAGCAGTGGACCACAGATAAGGGCTGTTATTCTCAGGTGAGTCTGAACACAGGGAAACAGTCAGTAAAGTGCAGGATAATGGGTAAACTGATTACTTGTTATTACTCACTGTTGAGATGAGGTGGTCTGGTTAGAGAAGGGGAATGAGGATTTGTCGCTGTGAACGAGAGAGAGGGAGGTAAGTGAGGCCCGATGGGTAATTGAGTCCACTGATGGAGGTGTGTCAGGTGTGCCATTAGTACTGAGGAGAGACTAAATCCTGCAGCCAAGCTTAATGCCAGGTAAAGTTATGTGGCATCCTGAGTGAAACATAAGAGGGCTGTATAAGAGGGAGAATAACATGAAAAGCTCGAAGGAAAGTATATTTGATGAGAAGTGAGACGTTTAGCTATACTCTGTGATGCTAAGCTAACCAACCTGTTACCAGTGAATATAGAAGCATGCAGCGTCACGACGAAGCTAAAGCCACAAGGTTTGTTATCATATTGAGCGCCAGACATGTTAATGTTGTTAATTATTATTTCCTGAAACCAATCTAGTTTAACTGTGATATTATTTGTGGACTATAGCCATCCTTCACATTTGACTCACTCACTAAAGAACAGAAAAGAAAGTTAATACATGAAAAATAACTGACAAGATGACACAACAGGTGGTTCGTTTTATCCACACACAGTGTACTTTTGTGTTGTGCAAAACTGACTCAAAACAGCAGGACTGTTGCATAATAGTCTAAGTGAAGGAAATTCTATTGTTTCTGGCACCACAGGCAACAATTCCAACATGCTTTCTTCAAGTCAAAGGTTATTATTGTTTGTGTACTTGAGATGACAGGGCAGAGTGCGTTCTGCATGGCTATTACAAGTCAGACAACCTGAAGCCTCCAAAGTCCCACAGAGACGATGCCTATTCATCTGATTTTCTATAGCCTTGACCCTGCTCACACCAGACGCTGACAATTTTCTGTTGACAATTTCTATTAGAACACTGTTCACAGTTGATATTTCCCAAGAATGTTAGAAATGTCTATTGTATATAATGCATATTGTTTGGATTTTCAGATAATTTTATAAATGAAAGGACTACACTCGGTTCAGTGCTGTAGGATTAGTAGAACTATACATAACACCCGTGGTCTCAACTTCTCATGCCATAAAAACAAATTCTTGATCAGCTCCAACCCATGGTCAGACCAAACCTGAATCCCCTCCAGTTTGGGTACCATCCCTGCATTAGAGTCGATGAAGCCATCATTTTCCCAATCAAATGCATCTACCTCCACCTAAACCAGCTGGGGACTACTGGGGGGATCATGTTTTTTGACTTCATCAGTGTCTTCAGTACTATTAAGCTGGGCCTCCTGGGTAGGTGTAGATTACCTGACAGGTAGACTACAGTACTCTGTGTCTGACATGGTGGTCAGCAACACTGGGGCACCCTAAAAGAGGCCAGGAATGGTAGAGACCTTTGTCCTTCAGATGAAGGTACACAGCTGATTCTAGCCGTGAGGTGTTCATCCTCCTGTGTAGGGAGCTGTTTGGTTTCCCCAATGTACAGCTCAGAGCACTGTTAAGTGCACTGAACAGCATACACTACATTGCTCTTCTTCTGTTTTGGTAATTGATCTTTAGGGTGAACAAGTCTCTTTCTAAAAACCCTTTCAGTCTTTCAGATACACCAGCCATTAAGGGAATGACCACGTTCTTCTGTTGGCTCTGGGACTCCGGTTGCTCTGTGGTCCCTTATTCTGAAAGAAGATCCTGCCTTATTCATGGTGTTGACATAGTAATCTCTCTTTTGGAGGACAAACAAACTTATGAAAAACTGAAAAGGGATCCCACCAACATCTACAAAAAGAAGGTGATAGACTGCCTAAAACAGTCCAAAATGCACAACGGAATTTCACAGGAAATCTTTCACTCCTGTGGCTATGTCACTGTACAACTCCTCCATCTGAAGGGTCAAGAATGACTTCACAGGCTGCAGTAACTCACACCAGTGAACGTCTTATGTTATCTCTTTTTTGTAACTTGATGTCTCCCACTTTTACTCTTTCCACTGTCCGGAGCAACTGAGACCTCATAATTTCCTCAGGAAGTATTTCTGATTCTGATTCTGAAATAGTATGTAATACATGTTTATATATCCATACATGAGTAAAATAACTGAAACTGTACAATCCACTACATGTTATACTATATATTATCCAATACTCCATGCACCTTGTACGTTTCTGCACTTCATTTGCACTAATATTTATGCATTTTGTTCTATTCGTACCAGCACAATGTACAATGACAATTAAGTTGAATCTGAATAAAAAAAAAAGACTTATTACAGTTCACTTTATATTAGGCATAAACAGCATTTCATATTTAAACTGATATTGAAGCTAATTTGTATAAATCAAATTAGTTATATTTATAGTTATATATATATATATAATATTGTGAGTATATAAATGATATATAACCTGATAACCTGGTCACAGAGTGCATGAAGTGCAGACAGCGACAGAAATGTGATGCATGAATAAAATATATGGGGTATAATTTACAGACTCTACTTTCTTCTTATTGGAAACATACAAGCCCACAAGATGTGAAAAATCAACATCATCATTCTCCTGAGTCTGAGTCTCACTGCTCACTGATGGCTACCAGGGGTTCAATCATTCAGGCACTCAGTGAAACAGCGAACACAATCTGTAGTGACCATTGGGCCCTTTTAATGACCACTGCTTGCGCCTGGTTGAGTAAACAAATTTTATGTACAAATGAAATTGTGCAAGTTCTGGAGAGAAAATGATTTACACTTGCAGTACAAACCCAATGTCATGTGTGACCTAGGACATAACAAGAAAAAACCTAGGCTAAACTTAACTTATGACTTAAGTTGACTTAAGAAATCTTTTCAGATGGAGGCAAACAGCACAAGTTACCAGTATAATCAAAAATACTGACACAAGCATACAATTGGAAAGTAAACAGCCCACGAAAAAACATGACATGGGCAGAGGCTAGTAATGAAAACAGAGACAAATCACAACACAAAATATAGACCAAAACTAAACTTACAATCAATAAGGTGTGGGCACTCCGTCGGTCCAGAGAGCATAAAACAACAAAACATGTCTAGTGTTCGTCCAAGTCCTTCCTCTAAATCCAGCCAAAAATAACCCACAGGTCAGAAATAAAAAAAGAAAATAGATGTCTCAGAGTTAGATAAAAAATGAACATTAAAGGGAATTTACTTCACCAATATTAAGCAGTTCCTTAAGTCAAGTCCCTATAGCACAGCTGCATTTTGGTGTTTGTCTCTTAACATACTTTTCAAAGGGTCACCAGTGTGATTAGGTGTGCTCAGCCAATCAGAAGCTGTTGATGCATGGATGGTTGGAAAGGCAGAAAGAAAGAAAGCCTCAAGGACCAGGATTGGACACTACTTGTGTCTACATTTCTCTTACTTGTGGGACACACTCTTGGTGGTGTGTGAATAGAGGGCAGAGAGCAGAAGAAACACAAAGTATATAAACCAAACATCCAATTAAAAAAAAGTTTGGGCAAAATGCAATATTTACATTTTATTCACAATAGAATATAGACAATGGTAGAATGTTTAAACTAGATAAGAAAAAGTACTAATTTTAAAATTGATGGCAGTAACATGGAAGAAAAACATTTGGACAGAGGCAACAAAAAGACTGGAAAAGTAAGTGTTTTTAACAAGTAAGAACATTTTGAAACTAACTAAGTTAACTGGCAACAGGCCAGTAACATAACTGGGTATAAAAATAGGGTTCTCAGAAATTCAGATAGGCAGAGAGTCACTTATCTGTGAAAGGCAGACTATTTTAGAATGTCTGAAGGCTCTCAGACAGTTGGACATACTACAGTGACATAAATGTGAATCCGCTAGCTATTGTAATTATTCAGTAATTAATAGCAGCTCCACAAACATCTGAGTCACAGGATCCGAGTGGGATATAACGTCATGCTCCAGATCGTTGGGACTGACTTATTATGCTTCTATAAACATGTGCATGAATGGTATTTTTGATATGAGTGTGGTGTTGAAGAAATACAACATCAGTGTGAATCTATTTCTCAAAGAAGTGCTTTGACAACAGAAAGACAGAGTGAGTAAGACTAAGGCAGGGCGTCTCAAATAATCACTGGTAACTGAGAGCACATACTGACTTGAATTCAGTTAAAAATGTAGAGAGTCAGATAGAGGCTTGGTTTTAATTCAATTCATCTTTATTTGTATAGCTCCAAATCACAATGAAAGTCATTTCAGGGCACTGAAGTGGGTAGAAAAGCATTTCCCGCAGTGTGCTATGACAATGTGAGTTGTTCTAACAGGGATAGTTAAACTAATTTGGGTACAGAATTAGAGTAGTGTTACTGCTCATTTGCATCAGATGGAGCAGCTGATGTTTTCTAGTTAGGAAAAGACCATACAAACCCATGCCAGGTCAACAGTAAAGGGATTAGAGAGTGGATCCCTTCTGGCTTGGTGTTGTTGCTTAGGGAGAGATGTCTGGACTACATTACTAATAATATTTATTGATAATATTTGATACTTTATTGATCCCCTGGGGGAAATTCTTTGTGGGCAGGCTGCCCCTGTGAGGCACCAAGAGTCAGGATATCAGTGTCCTGTCCAAGGACTCCTTGACATGTAGCCTACCGGGACTGGGAATCACACCACTCGCCTTTGGGTTTGAAGACGACTGTTCTACCTATTGAGCTATCATGCTTAGCCCTCTGTCACTGCAACAGCAAAGGTTTTGGTGGAAAATGGATGGATGGATATGGATATATTATATTCAAAATTATACTGATAATGCCACAGAGTTAGCTGGTGTTTATTTTTAGCATCTGTTGATTTAGGCAGGTACTGTCCAATGGTTAATGTGTTCACCGGCTTAGTTAGGCATGTCAGTACATGTATTCTAGTATTAGTTCTAATAAGGTTTGACTAAAGCTGATAAGAATTTAATTGTTTTTTTTCTGGATATAGTGGATATACTATACTGTTGACCAGGCGGCCTGGTAGATCAGTGCTTAAGGCAGAGGGCTGGGATGCAGAAATAGCAGAATCAACCCAGATTTTTCACACCTCACAGTGTCTTTAGCAACAAAACCCGTCGTGAGCCAACACACCTTGTAGATGTTAAAGGCTGGAATGCTGGATGTCTGCTGGTGGCACCATAGTAGAGGTCATACCATGACTGCAGTCAGAATAATTTAATCAATCTATCTAATTTATTTATAAAGCACAGTTAAGGTAAATTTAATGTTAAGTTAAGTGCTGTACAAAACATAAAACATGAAATCAGTAATTAACATAAAACACAAACGTTAAAAAAGAAAATAAAAATAAGCCTGCACAATGAAATCAAGTCTGTTTAACTAGAGTATATGGGTAAATTGGGGGTCACGTCGTGCAGTGAGCCTCATGTTGATCCTTGGTGACGTCTGGTCTAAACTAGACATTTCATTTAATTTATGTCAATTACTCACTGAGCCACAGGATCCCCTGTCCACTGAAAAGACTTTACAACAAAATCCATGCAGAGCAATACTCTCATTCACTAATTACACTGCCCAACACTCTCCATTGCATACTGTAGCCTTATAAAAAGCAGACAGACATAAAGAAAGAAAGTAAGAAAGAAAGGAATTTATTGCTGTTCTCTGTTTTATTTTGAACATGTGACAAGGAACGTAATTGGATAGAAAAAAAAATAACAGCCATTACATCATCCATGGTTAAACCAACAGCTAGTAATTAAAAATTTAAATTAAGTGAATGTGATTATGCATAGCAGATGTTGACAGATGTTTGACATCTCATATCATTTTTTTATCTGCAGCACTGACTGTAAAATGCTTCCACACAGAACATGAGCACGTTTTTTGGCTGGTGGAGCAGATGGCTCAGCAGTAGTCACACTCTTTTCTATTTGGTTGCCCAAATCCACGTGTCAGCTAAGTTAATGGGTGACGGGAAGCTATGCTAAGGTTTACTAGCCTATAGCCTTCATCTTACTGTCTGCAAAAAGTAACTTAAATGGACCAACAGGTACTAGTCCCACAAGTGCAAACAATTTGACTTTTTCCCACACGAGTATGGTTTAACCTTTTTGTTACACTCTGTCCATCTTGACCCTTTCTGCGGTACATTGTAAATGTGTTTTATTATGTTACTAGAGATTCACCATTCCTTGTAATTATGTGTGCATACAGTGCCAAAAATGGGATTCTAATTATATATAACGGATGCGCAGGGATTGGCTTAAAAGCACTAACTATCTATCTGTCTGTCTATCCTGAAATTTCCCACGTGTGGGTCTAATAAAGGATTATCTTATTATCTTATCTCTCTATCTATCTATTGAATGTCTCCTGTCTTTGTCTGCTCTTATAGTTTCACGAGGTTAATCTCTCTAAAGCTGAAATTGTTTTGCTGAGGCTGACAGCTGCAGGTTGTACAATCGGTAAATGGGCTCACTGTTGACTGCAATTTCTTTCAAATTTAGATGAATTGACCTGAAAAGATGAAGATATTGACGTCCCTAAAAATCATCATTTTAATTTTAGTACAAAATTCCTAGGCTTTGATCTTCATCCTTAAGGTAGTCATCTTTATTGTGAAGAAAGTTGCCTACTGAGAAATGTGAGATTCATTTTCAAGCTGTAATGCATGTCTCAAAGAGAATGAAAAGACGTCCTTAACAAAAATAAACCTGGGTCTTAACTCTGCGTCCTGCGGAGGAGCTCACATATTGTATTGTCTCTGTCAATTTGACAAGTCCATCAGCTGTAACTGCTGCACAGTTTACATACTTCAGGAAAAATCCCTCCAAAACCATGCTTTCATGCAATCCTGCTTTGTTAAAGATAATGTGAATATTTATTAAATAAGGACAGATCTGCAAGTGGATGCTGCTGCCTGCAGGGATGATGTCATGTGTTTAGCTGTAGACTTGTGTTGTTTTATACTGAGAGGGTCTGAAACGTAGTGGGATTTAATATGCAAATATGACTTTAACTACATGAACGACCTGCAGCAGTTGGCCTGCAGCATAAAAAAACTTTTAAAAGGGATGACATTTCTATCTTTTTTGTTAAAAACGATAGTGAAGATATGGTGAGAAACGATAAAGGAAATTTCACTTCAGACAAAGCCACAAAGGGTAAAGTGAGAAAAAATGAATATCAGAAATGACGTCAAGGCTAAAACTTAATCATGGTGAATGAATTAGAATGAAAAGACAGAGATGGAATTTCACCAGGTCCTATCTGTATATCTGTACATACAGTTTCTGCTACCAAAACACACACACATAGGATAAAAAGTCTGAACTGAAGGCTTGTGACCAGTAACATCGTTAATTCGTCTCTTTTCTGAAACGGCATAGAACAATTTTTTTTGGCAAAGATGTATTGAATTTGCACCAGCAGCCTGCTATCACGGGTTTGTCAGTTTTTTCAGCTCATTATTTTTGCTAGGTTGAGGTTTGATAGCTCTTTAGCGTGATAACAAACGGACAGAAAAAAGATTAATAACATCTTTTCAACAAACATCAAATAAACCATCATTAGGTTTGAGCTCAAGCCCCCATTCTTTTGCTAAAGACTCCTTTTTTTTTTAATTCCGTCACAAACGCATGGAACTTACTAATAAAGGATCCAAAGGTCAGCTTAAAGAGTGGGTGATTCCAATTGCTCCACTGTAATTGGAACCTGAAAAGCACAAGTATTTAAGGGCTTCACATTTATGACCCAAGATGAATGTGGCATGGTTATTCCAGAACAGAAGTGGGTGGTTTGGGCTAATGTAGATAATGTCAGCTGTTATACAGGATGAGAATTAGAGTGTAAAGTACAAGGATGAAAAGGCTGAGAACGCCTTCATTACAAGAAAAAAGCCAAGTAAGCTATGTAATAAAACCAGTGGTCATATGCCTTCCTTGAGCTCTGTGCGTGCTGCAGGGACAGAAAGTGTAGCGTGGCTTTCAAAGATCACATTGACTGAGCTGTCCACATGACAGCCACATGATACAAGAATCAAAAACAGGAAATCATAATCAAAAAGCAATTAACAACAAACAAACACATTGTATGCAGTACAGCCCTTTTTAAGTTACTCTAATGTGTCATTTTGTCATCATCATCATTAAGGACAGGTCAGAGCAGGAGGTTTGTATCAGATCTGTGTTTCACTGAGCAAAAGCAATCAAAAGATGGAGACCAATGTAGTTCTTACACTTTGACATAAATATTGGCTTGAATTTCAGGCTTGAATTTAGCTATTCTGTCATAAAGACTTTACATGGTACATGCACAGGATCAGAAATCACTGAGAGACTCAGAAAACTGTTGGGAGTCAGTCTCTACAGAAACACTGTTGCCTGGGTGTAACTAAGGGAAGAACTATTTTATTCTCGTATGAAAAGAATTCACAAGCGCTTAATGGCTGACTGTTAAACAAAGAGGACAATATGTTTTATTTTTTTATTTTTTATATGAAATGTTATTTATTTACAGGTGCTGTCTATGTATGGGTTGAAATTCTTTGATCACTCCTTACACATTTTTTTTGAAAATTAAAGGTTTCTCTATAAATGCTGATTAATTCTAAAATAATGCTAAAAGGGGTACTGTCACCATATTCTCAGGTCATTTGCAGTTTCTCCCTTTTTCTAGACCTCCCTGTGTAAGGTTGCACTAATTCTTAAGAAGTTTCCCTGTTCCTGATGCCAAGTGATGAAAAATATCTGGAGCTCAACAGACAAGTTCAGAACATCTTCTTTCTCGTGCTTTCAGCTTACAAAGCATACTTTTTGTAATTAGTGACTTCCAACAGGAAATTTTCTTCCAATGTGAGCATTGGGAAAGAAAAAGGAAAACTGCCAATTATATAATTATAAGGTCTTAAATGTGAAAGGATCTCTATGCTTTCTGTAGTGACTTCACTTGAAACAGTTTGTACTGTTCCCAGAGCTCTGGTTTGTGAGCAGAAGCACACACTCCTCACTATAATCATTACCTTTGGGTTTCTGCTGCAAAGAGAAAGGTCTTTGCTTTAAGGTAGAGTTGTTTTAGAAAATTCAGTTTCTGTCCAATCTTTGGTCCAAGTTTTTGTGGATTAATGATTGGTCTTGTCCCAGCAATGTCAAAAGAAAGTTTTCACATACTGGTAAAAGGAGGATTTTTAAATAAAATTGTTTAAAGCAATAAAAAGACAATAATTACACTTTCAATCCCTTCTCTTTATTTGCAGGACAACTCTCACTATGAGGATCTCATAACCTCCATAATGCACCCCATAATGTCTGGTTGTCTATGGTAGTTGCTGGTAGTTCATAAATATAGAATTAAGTTGGACAAAAGAAATATTGAACTTGGCTGAACCTGTTCACATGAACACAGCACAGCAGAAAATGAAAATACAATTTTATTTTGCTCGTTTCAGAAACTAATGCATAAGTTAGATATGTGGTGTCACTGCACATTGGACTGGTTTAATGAGAACTAGACCACTGATGCACAATGTTCGTATGGCAGTCTGAGCATTCCTATTAGTTAGAGAAAAGGAAAAAGCACTAGAGGTGTAAAGCCAACATTTGCTCTGTATGACAGGCTCCAGCATTGTGGGACTAGTCTCTCTGTGCTTATGTGAGTGAATGGGTAAATGAGAAGCAGTGTGAGTGCAGACGATTTAGTGATTCAGTGTCGTCCACGGGCATCCATTTGTTTTACCCTCACGGATTGCCTCATGTTGCAGTCAGTTGCTTAGCTGTTTCCACATTTTCTAATGGTTGATCCAGAGAAATTGTTGTTGGGCGGTTGCCAGACAGTAGATGATGCTGCTACTAAGGAGATTTTCACCTTAACATCAATTATTTGTTCTTTAATTATTGTGCCTACTGTTGATCAATTCTTAACACACTAAACAAAGAGCTGAGGTCTGTTGTCTATCAATAGGTAGAATTAGCCAAAAACAGCATACAAATTATTTGAAATAAAACTGTTGTGACCAATGTTGATTATGCTTGGTAATTTTAGTCCAAGTGGCCTCAGCCTTAAAACACACACTCAAACAAAGACTAGTGGCCTGCCAAGAACCAAAGGAAAAAACATGTTAACAAAATGGAAATTAGGAAACCTCTCGTCACGTAATTTCCATATTTTCATAAATTTGTTTTGTAAATTGTGTTTTCTAAACTGAATTTGTTTAGACAATACCAAACATTTCTATGAGCCATCTTTTAAAAACATGGTGGTGATGGAGACTTCCATTATTATTTCCTTTCCTGCAAAACAGCCCGCTTTAAATGAGAGGGAAATGGCCTTGTCCCATCAGAACAGCCAAATATTGCTAAGTGAGAATCTGATTTTGAAAAAGCTTCAATTGTGTTTTGATCGTTTTGCAGTACCAATGCAAATATGGCAGTGAGCCTGTGGCTGTACCCCTACCACACTATCGCCTCTGTGACTGAAACTGAACCTGATCCTCAGTCTCTCTAAGATGGCTGGTATGTCCTAGTGTCGCAAAGGCACTGAGAAATGGGAAAGTAGTTTTAGGTATAGGAACTCAATCAAATATATATATTAAGGTAAAGATATCTAATACAGAGCAGTCACTGATGGTTTATACATATGGCTGTATGGTACAGGAGCGTATATTGAGATGTTAGGCTCTTAACTGGCTGCGAGGTCAAATAAAATGTGATGAGTGTTTTAATGAGTGGTTTTCACTGCTTCATCTGATTCAGTCTATATTTCTGTAATACAGACATTTCTCAAGGTCTGATAAAAGAGTTATGTTGTTTGAATTAATCTGGGGCAGAAGTATTTTGCCCAGGGTCTTCTTTCAAATAAGCTTCAAGTGGAACTTCATTCACATCCATCATATATGCAGCACAGTGTCATGTTCTAGCCCCACAGCACACGCGGCTACCTGTAAAACTCAGTGTCACTGGGGTCAGAGACACATGTGTTTTTCTGTTAGTTGAGTGAACTGAATCACCATCGGCATCAACAGACAGTAACTCTCTTTTACGCTGCTATTTCCTTCCTAAACCTCAAAATCTTCCTCAAAACAGGTAGGAGAGAAACATTTTGTTATGACCCCAGTCGTGATCTGATTTGTAGGCCGTTATTAACTGTTGTTACAACTTTGGCTTATTTGAAAGGTGAAAAATAAAATAACAAGCAAGACAGTAAATGTTGTAAACAGCTTAAAGCTGTTATTCGTTGGTTTACGATAAGGATAAAGGTTTTAGAGGAAACATACACTGTTGACAGAGCACACATTTTTAGAGAGGCGTGCTGTTCTACGTGCAGTACAGTACAGGGTTATTTTTGGAAGGGAGAGCTCCAAGGCAGGAGCTGGGATGGCCCACCAACCCAAAGAAGTCAGCCAGCATGTAGGCTGAAGGTGGGGTTAGCTACTTTTGTTTGATTGACTTTTCTCCTGATAGGTGAGAATAATAACGTTTCAGTGAGCGTGGGGAAAGAGCTTCCTCATGGTGGCACCATGGTGGCAGATCGGCGCGCGCTCCGCGAACAGCTGCTGCGCAGGGATGAGTCCGTCACCATGAGCGGAGGTGCTCACACGCGGACCCTGACTCACAGCTGTTCACGGAGGAGCAGCTGTTGAATCACTGAAGGCAAAGTGAAACCACATTATACTACACTGGAAACACTGCGGGGTGTCTGCTGCAGGGTGCTCCGATGCGTTTGGCTCGGGAGTCATTCATATTTGAACACTAATACATCGGAGATTCTTTGGATTGTACCGATGGATTTCTTGAACCTTTCTAATGTTTCCCTCGGGGACATTAATTCAACAACATCGGGTATGTTGGACTTCTATTCTTTTATTTTTTTTGCACACATTCAGGCTGTAGTGACTAATTTTATCACCTTGGTACATTAGATAAAAACATGAAACCGTGAACTTTAGAGGTTAATTCACGTACGTTTTATAACATTTTAGATATTGTGTAACATTTTGTCACGCGAATATCTGTGACTGAAAATAAGTACATAAAAAACAATAAGTGAAAGACAAATTATAACAAGACAGGAAGACAAGTGTGTGTGTGTGATAACTCTTATTATCATGTGTCATACAATAGTAAAAGTTGTGTTATTCTATTTCTCTTGCTCTAACATGATCACTGTGTTGCATACTGAAGACCGTACACAGTGTGGTACCACTTCACATTTTCACTTGGCATTCTGCTCTGCTCTGCTCTTGTCTCCAGGCATATATGGGACCAGTCATGGCAGTGCTATCCTCCCGGTCATCTTTGGCATAATCTGCTTTCTGGGAATCATGGGGAACTGTATTGTTATTTACACTATCATGAAGAAAACCAAGTGTCGAGCAAAGCAAACTGTTCCAGACATATTTATCCTAAATTTGTCAATTGTTGACGTCCTTTTTCTTCTTGGGATGCCATTCCTCATCCATCAGTTGCTGGGCAATGGTAGCTGGCACTTTGGAGGTGCAATGTGTAGGGTCATCACTGCACTTGACTCCAACAGTCAGATTGTGAGTACCTACATACTCACTGCAATGACCCTCGACCGTTATTTGGCTACGGTCCATCCCATACGCTTCAACTACATCCGAACACCCTGCGTGGCTGCGCTGGTCATTGGGCTGGTGTGGGGGCTGTCTTTACTCACCATCATCCCCGTGTGGATGTACGCAGGTCTGATGCCTCTGCCAGATGGCCTGGTGGCTTGTGCGCTGCTTCTGCCTGATCCAGTGACAGACACGTATTGGTTTACACTGTACCAGTTCTTCTTGGCCTTTGCTGTACCCTTGGCTATCATCTGCTTGGTGTTCTTTAAGATCCTCCAACACATGTCTACCAGTGTCGCACCGCTGCCTCCACGGAGTTTGAGGGTTCGCACCAGGAAGGTGACACGGATGGCGGTGGCCATCTGCCTGGCTTTCTTCGTCTGCTGGGCTCCTTACTACATCCTCCAGCTGGTCCACCTAGGGGTGCAGAGGCCGAGCCTGGCTTTCTCCTACGCCTACAACATAGCCATTAGCATGGGTTATGCTAACAGCTGCATCAATCCATTTCTCTACATCATACTCAGTGAGACCTTCAAGAGACAGTTTCTCAGAGCTGTACGTCCAGTTAATAAAAAGTTCCGGGTGAATCCGAGCACAACCGAAGGTGGCAGTGTGAGTGTGAGGATGGTACCTGAAGGCGCTCAGCAGGAGTCAGCCCCTGAGGAGATGATACCATCCAATGTGGCCCCTCAGTGAATTAGCGTTGCTGCATAAGAATCATCACTGCAACCTGTGACAGCTTTGAATCATTATGAGACATTAGAGCAAGAACAAACAAACATGCTGTCAAACATAGAAAACCCAAATAACTATTTTATTTAAACAATATTTCCATTATTATTGTTTATAGCCTTGTTGACCATATTCATACATCTGACAACCCTGCTATCCTTCCTTTTGTAACATGACTGACAAACATTTATTTATATAATAATAATCACACACAGCAAGTACAGACCAAACACGATGACCCTGCTTCAAGTCATCTCAAAGGGTAGTGTCAGATGTGGGGGGGGGGTTTATTGAGAGACTGGCTACTGAGGCACATATGTATTTCAAGGCCTAACGTGTTATACAGTACACTGTGTTGTTGAAGACCATGGCGCTAATAGTAAAATGAAGCCTGGGGCATGTTTTTGGGGGACTTTAAATTACTGTAAATAGGCAAAGGTGTCTTTAAGTAGGGTCACATTCTCACCGACATGCCAGAGTTTGTAAATAAATATACACGGCTTTGGTTTATTCGTCTGCTGGTGCCAGAACAAAGAAAATTGACTTTCTTTTTCTCTTTTGAAAGAAAACAGTGACATACTGTGCATCACTGTCTGATACCTCAATATAGTGGCTATAGCTCAAGAGCAGTGTATTTGTACAATATTTGCAGTCTGAAAACGTGTCATTATGTTAAGACAGTAACTTCCAGTCAGGAGTGATCATGTATGTTTTGTATTCTTTAAACAGTGTAAAACTAAAAATATGTATATGTTTATTTATTAGAAGCATTGTCTCCAGTCTTATTCTTCATCCTAATGCTAAAACTACAATATACAACATCAGCTAATTTTAAAAGAGACTCTGACTGTTCTGCTATAGCTTCTTTGCACTTTAGTCTCTGCACAGACCTTCTGACATTTGTTGTTATGAAATTATTTTGTTTTCTAATTTTTAAGCAGTGCTTAAATTCAGTCAGTATTTGTCAAATGCAAAAATAGGAATGTTTCTGAACAACATATTTAAGTGATTGTGCTGTGTTGCTGTTGTTAATGTTGTCAAACTGATATCAACTTATATTATATTTGTATAGTTATGATGATGAAATAATTTGTAAATAATTATTTATGTAAATACAACATTTTAAATATTTAACTTAGGGTTTTTCAACCCTTTCTGGTCCAGTTCTTTGAGTCTCAAATTACAATTTAGGTAAAAAAAAAGAAGCTATGAATTCAGTACACAGAATTTATGACATTAACATTTTTTTAAATAAAAGATATCAGATGTATTGTTTGTGAGCCTCAGAAATCTCTGAGAACCCAACCTGCTTACCAAATGACAGCCTGTAGGGCCCTGACACTCTGGTGTAAGTATTATTGTATCTGTTTTATAGTAAAAGAAAATTAATTGCAAAGGTAAGCTGTGAACTGCCATAGATTAAGAAAGAAAACAGAAAAATAAAGTACATTTCAGAATTATACAAAAATACCTTTTCCACAAAATGGGTTAACAATTAAAAGCTGTTCTGCAGCAATACAGGTTGATGAGCTGGTGCCACTAATTTTCCACAGGGGTTCCAATGTTTCTGGATTATTTACAACCCTCTATGTCTGCAGTAAAGCAGTGGAACACAGTGTGTTGCCCTCATGGTGCATCGGTTGAACAGTAATGTACTGCAGAAGGTATGTGTATGTGTTGCTACAAAATTGGTAAGAAAAAGGCAATCAACAGTGGAAGAGAGACAGGCCACAACTCTTATAAACGTAGGTCTTAAAGAAAGAGAAAATGAAACGAAAGTCAAGGTGTCAGTGAGTGCATTTTCCTTCATGAATCACCGCCACTGGATTACTGAAGAAATCTGCGGTTCATTACGCAGCATCTTTGTATGCGGAGACACTGAACTGCATAATCAATCAGTAAAATTATGAGAAAATTGTGGTGTTCTAAAACGTTTGACCAGTGTATATTCCTGTCTGTCTCTGTGCAAATAACTACTAATAAAGGCAATCTTCTATAACAATAATGAATGGTTTCAAACACAAATAGTCTCCAAGCCAGCATTTTTCATTTGACATGAATGAGACAAGTTAGTGTTTACTGAGTGTGGAGAAATTTGGTTGCATTTCCTACTATGCAACACAAAGCTCACATGAAGTGTGTGTGCATGAGTCATTCTTTGCCAGATTTTCATTAACAAAAGTGGCTGTAAATATTTGCCCTCAGTAACCAAAGGAAAAATGTCGTCTTCCCTCATAGAATACTAAAACGGATGTTGGTTACTGACACCTGCAAAACTGTATAAAATAATACTGAAGCTTAACACGCCATGATAACATGCCACTAACACTATTCAACCCTTTGAAACACAACATACTAAATGTGTTACACGCAGGCAGGATACTAACACACTGTATTAATGGAAGAATTCAGCTTTACTTAAACATATTCTCCTAAATGACTGCTGTTATTGACACTGCTGATTTTACTGTTTCTGAATTAACTACATACGTTACTTTACCTTAAACGGAAATAATAAAAAAAGGTTTGCCACTTGCCACAATTAATAGAACCATGAATTCCCCTCTCTACCAGAAATTTCTGAAGGAGAATGTCCGTCCATCAGTCTGTGACCTCAAGCTTGAGTGCACTTGGGTTCTGCAGCAGGACAATGATCAACGACACACAAACAAGTCAGCTTCTGACTGTCTTAAAAAAACAATTAAAAAAAAAGAAGGTGATGTTGTTCTAGTCAAAGTCTAGAAATAAATCTAATTGGGATGATGTGACGTGACGTGTAAATAGGCTGTTCCCGCTTGAACAAAGACTCCCGTGTGGATGAATTACAACAATTCTGTAAAGCAGAGCGGACCAAAGACTTGATTGCAGTTGATTGCAGTTGTTGCCAAGGGTGGCACAACCATTCATTATGTGTAGGGCAATTCTCATTCATCTAGGTCATGGTTTACTCAAAAAGGTTTTATTCAAAACAACTGGACTTGTTTGGTTTCTTGACGATGTTTCACCCTTCCATTCCAGAAGGTTTCTCAAGTCTGACTGACTGGTGTGAGGAGCAGGTTTATAAACCCTGTGGACCCCTCAGCTTGGTGATTGGTGGTCACCTGTGGGTTGTCCTCCCCTCTGGCTTTCACGTATGTTAATGTTAATTCAATAGGCTTCGTTCAAACCAATCAGTTTCCCGGTCTAGGATCCTGACTTCATTGTCCTCAAACGAGTGGCCTTTGTCTTTCAGGTGTAGATGAACTGCTGTGCATTCCTCGCTGCATTGATCTGCATATACTACATTACTCTGTTTTTGTCTGGGCGTTTTGTCTTTGGGGTGGACCAGTTCTGTCTGAGGGTGTTTCTTGGTTTGAAGTGGATAGGGATGTTATGTTTGTTGAAAATCCTCCTGAGCTTTTCTGATATCCCTGCAACATAGGGAATGACAGCACGCTTACGTTTGTAAGCGTGGATAATAGTGTCTGACAAACAAAGTAAAGTAAAGTAGAGTACTTGATGAAGGTGGTCTGGTAGCTCAATACTAAGCGTTAAGCATCAGACTGGGATCCAGAAGGTGACATCGAAACCCCGTCTGACACCTAGTTCATCCCTAGCAGGTGTGTCCTTGAGCCAGACATTCAGCGCTAGCTCCTTGTAAGTCGCTTTGGATAAAAGATAAAAGCATCTGCCAAGCAAAGTAAAGAAGATAAAAACCATAACCTCTCTACATAAGAAGCAGATGAAAACAGGACCAACACAACGATCAGTCACAAAGGGATCAAAGATAATTTAATCAAAGCAAATAAACATCAATCAGCAATATTGTCGAGGATAAACATATAATACAAAGATAATCTTCATATTCATGACTCTTACTTTTAATAAAATATGTGATTTACTAAAACCATCATCATTCAGTGGGAATTTAAGCATTCAACTATTTAGTGCACATCTACAAAGCAAATTTAAAAACAAAATAACAAAGCATACTTGGTCCTCAGAGAGCTACCGTTGTTCATTGCTCTGCATTTATAGTGACTTATTCATCCTTGATTCCTAGGATTAATAGCAATTAACTCACATTAAACAACATTTCATGTTATCACGTAGAAATTCACTCTAAATAAAATGAGCTGAATAAACCTTCAGTAGCCTGTGAAGGACATTCAGAGGACAGCATTTATTTCATTATT
The DNA here is from genome assembly GCA_032359275.1 of Microctenopoma steveboyesi. NCBI lineage: Eukaryota > Metazoa > Chordata > Actinopteri > Anabantiformes > Anabantidae > Microctenopoma > Microctenopoma steveboyesi. Next base: position 12,808,770 of record JAUMHF010000001.1, read on the forward strand.
TCTTTTATATGCAGAATCTTTTACTGTTGTATAATACAATGAAAATATTGTATTGATTGAATAATAAATGAGCGAGTTTCAGTTTGTGCAGTGAATTCAAATTCAATAGGCTTAGCAGCATTTTAAAACGGAAGCCCAGTGAAGGTGACCAGCTCGAAGCAAGAGCTGAATGTGCCCTCACTGCCCTTTCTGTCATGCTGCTGCCCTCAGCTTTAAAAACTAACAGTAAACAGCACATTTCACAAGGAGGGTAACATGATTGAACTGATGACCACACTATAAATATATTGTTTGAATGAAATATCAGTAGGACTCTGTGGGAGTTTATGAAGAAGACTGTCAGAGAAGGAGATTTGTAATATCTGTGTGAGACGTTGGGAGGCATGGTGGATCCCGGCAGGTCTTCTCCCTGCACATTTCAGATTTATAAATGTCATATGTAGCTATTGTGAACAGTTCAAATCATTAGTCACAGTTAATTATTACTATAATAGATTAAGATAGATCAAATTACCCCTACGTTAGTTGCTCTATGTAAAATCTAGAATCAGAGTGCTGGTCACGTCCTAGACTTTCCACATGTGCTGAACCATGCTGTTATAAACATAGACTGCAGGGAGATCTCTTGTGATACACTGGGCGCTTCTCCACTCATAAGCCACCATTGCATGTCCTTAAATTTGTGTTTTCTCTGTCCCTTAGTTGTGCTTCGTCTCACAAACTCACAGCAGATCCAACAGATCAATAGAGAAGGATCTGTGTAATCCAGAAATCCCCAATGGGGTGCGTTTCATACATATGGCTCTCAACAGTGAGTCTGTTCTGTTTCAGTTAATGCTTTCTTTTGCCACAGTTAAGGTTGACCCTGTTGCCGCTGCTCATCAGTAAATGGGTGCAGTGTCCATTAGCTGTCACTGCACATCTTACACTTAGGAAAGCAGTTTTTGAATGGAAGTAGAGGGCTCCAGAAACAGTCACTGATTGTTACTTTCATGTCAGCTTTCTTCTGAAAGATGCGTCTCTTACAGCTCTAAAAAGCGTTAATTCAACAAACTAAGTGTGGCCATTTTCCTAAAAGATTAAGATAATTGTTTTCCACGATTTCTTTATTTTTTGGGTTAAACACAAATCAACAATACTAGAAATGCAGAAAAGGTTTGATTTTATTAAAAGTGTTTTAAACACAAAATAAATGTAAGCATGTTAGAGCACACAATATGGTCAGAAGAGGTTTCTCCAATAGCAACTGGACGACGTTTCGCCCTTCTATCCAGAGGGCTTTCTCAAGTCAGACTTGTTGTGAAGCTTTAGCAGCTGCTAAAAATGCTTTTCATCCAAATTGAAAAAATCTATTTTGGGCATATTTCCTCCTAAGTACTGTAGAAATAATTTACCCCCAATCAATTGTTGCCCATAATAGTAGCCCAGTAGTTGGTTCCAAATTCTCAGCACTGAGAGATATCTGCAGGGTAAGCTTTATTTAGCCAATTGAAAGATGGTAATGAAATGAAATTTTTAATAAGATGACTTCTTGTGTGTATTTCTTTAGTGTTTGCACAGATCATTTTCAACAATCAAAGATACATATTGAAGATTCTCAGGACTCTTGCTGCTGCTGCTTTCCCCCACGAAGATCACTTCGCCAACCTCATCATGTCCCTCATTCACTCGACAGTAGGAAAGGAGACTGTAGTGTCACAGACATTATAAATTAAAGCAACCGTTGTGGTTGTGAGATTATAATAAAATAGTGATATAGTCCAACAGATATCTGCAAATACACATTTTGCATAGTGGGACAACAACTTACAAGGGCCCACTGTCTTTTCATTGCTTAAAACCCAATAATCCCTCAACAGGAAAATTTTGGTTGTTTTAATAATTGAAACACAGGCCACATAACCCACCTCAATCCCAGATGGCTAATGATGATACATCTACAACTACAAGAGCACAGGGGTGGTTTGTCACACTATTTTTGAAAATGCACCCACTAGCTATTTCAACACTTGGACCATAGGCATGTGTAGCCTGACAACGTAATGCAAGTTTCATGACATCTGTGAAGGATCTCAGTCATCCAAGTTTCATGACGTTAACTTTAGCAACTGATCAATTCGTCCACTGTCCCTTTAGCTTTTATCCCAGGTCACTTATTTTGATTAATTTATTTCCTATTCTGTTTTGTATTTGGAATACAGAATTAATTTTTTGTTATGGTGTTACATTTAATTAGCGTAGCATATATGAATTATTTCAAACAAGGTGATTATTGGTCATTTTACAACAGTGCCGCAGACTGTAACAAGCACGACACAAAGGCAGGAAGACGGAATGAAAGGTTGGTTTAATCAAGGAGCAACCAGGCTCCCATGCAAAATTAGTCGTGAACTCCAGGCTGTGTAAAGGTGCCCCAGGAACTGAAAATACAGGCAAATGTAGAACTGGAGGCAGAATGAGAAAAATGATCAGGGCTAACACAGCAATCATGACAGACAGCGTGAAACCAGTCACATAATTCTTCCCTCAAATTTGTGAAGCTTTAAAGCTGATTATTGAAAAATCAATCAACAAACTCTTTTATGGCACTGTTTCCAGAGAAAAAGCTGTAAAAAGCTCTGCTCACTGTTAAAAGCTCTGCACAAAATAGCAAATGTACGTGCAACTAGCAACTAGTGATCGAAATTCGGCATCTAGCAGCAATGACTGAAATCAACCCACTCACCGTCGAGCCCCCTTCCTACTGCTCTGCTATGATCTGCCTTGCTCTGCTCTGCTTCTGTGAGGAGTCCTTATTATGACATTGGAAATAGTACATATTGTTCTACAGATGATGAGATGAAAATGACAAAAGTCAGGCTGCATAATGACAAAGAGCAAAACTAATGAACTTAATCTGAAACGACATTATAGCACCGACCTTTCCTTCTACTTCTCTTTTACCAGCATAGAAAGTCAAGAATCTAAAAGCTGATAAATGAAGGTGATAGTGATAACTTTCAATCTTTTAAATTTATTTGTATTGAAAAAATAAACCCATATACCACAATGTACAGACGACAAATAGGCAGAAACTGTTGTTTTACAGTGAAAGCATACTTGTTACATAGGATATACTGCATGTGAGTTGAGGTGGATAACTTCATTTTGATCTTATTCCCAAATCACACCACAGTCCAAATCTTAATAGTAATTAGCATATGTCATTATTCTTTCTCTCTCTCTCTCTCACACACACACACACTTTTTGTCTTTATAAACAAATATATACACATTTTTATATAAACGTAGAAAAACTCTATATAGAAGCATCTTCAACCCACATTTCAAACACATTATGTTAAAATAGAAGTGCAGTTTGGCAGAGTAAACACTGTGTAGAGGTGGCCACAGGTGGATTAAGCCATTGAAAGACACACATAAATAAATGTATCCATGTATACTGCAATACAGACTTTGTGTCTCTATTTAGACTCTTTGTTCTGCTATATCACAATATTAATATCTCGAATAAATTGCAATCTAGTAAATAGGTCTCAAAGCAGATAAAATTTTTCCACTCTATGTGCCAAATGAGGTGGATGTAGGCAAAATGAAGAAGGTGGAACTGGTCAACTGTAATTACATATTAAGTAAAGACATGCACATTTTTATTATCTTTAAAATATCATTAAAGTCACTCAAATATAAAAGTTGTAGAAAACCACTCAACAGTTTCATGTTCGCTTTCAAATGTGGCTCCCATTTGCTTGTGTGGAAAAGCTACGCTTATCAAATCACTGCAATTTTGAGCTTCTTTTGTAGAAGAAGTCTAGTCTTTGCGGTTAAATCTAAATGGTTTGGTAATGTGCCAATTCAAAACTGTGTTCTCATCAATACCACATGACATTTAAGGAGGAAAGAAGTGTCCTTTTGTACTTTAACTTTTCATTTTACACGCAGCAATTCCAATGACCTACTTTATATCATCACTTGCGCAATGGTCACTGTTTATGAGAAAGACATTTAGACACTATTATAAGTACCACAGAGAAAGTGTAGCAAAAATGTTGAAAGATGTTTGACATATTTGAATTTCCAAATCTGCAAATGCTTTCTCCTAATTAGATTTAAAGTAGACAAATTGTGAAAATGTTAAACAGTGTATGGGAAATAAGGCTTTTTTTTAGATACACACCCCACAAATGACAGAAAAGCACTCGTATTAGTCATGAGGACGTGCAGGAGAACCTTTCTGGAGATGCACTGCAGAACAATCAGTTGTCCAATCACAGCTTTAAGGGTGGCACTATGGGCAAAACGCTTTGTTTCTTAGGGGTCAATAAATTGCAAGTCTAGTGCTATGGACTGTATATTTTGTGAGATTTTTAGATTTTGTGTCACTGACTGGAGCTGAAAGGAAGTGTACGCTCAGTCCTCTAGTGGAACTTCAACCTACACATAGTAATGAACAGGGAAATATGCTCTGATATGTACAGTATTGATCTTTAGGTCTTTGTTATCTTCCTCAACTTGGTTATTCAAAGTGGGAATAGTTAAAGGAAAGGACCCACTCTAAAATACCGAAATGTTTTGTATTAATTACCCTGCAGTGTAGGCTCAGTGCAAAAATAAACATCCGTGTGAATGTCAGGTTCAGCTAAGAAATCTTCAAAGAGCAAACATGTTTTCTTGAGCTGCCATTCTGGTTGCAAGTATAACAAAATGTTCCTTAAATAACTCATGGAAGAGGCAGAATTTTCTCACCAACTCTGAATTCAACTGAACATACAGCGATACAGTCACACCGTGCATTTTGGGTCAGGGGGAAAAGCTCAACACTCGCTTGCTGTGACATGCTTCAGAAATTGTGGCACGACATTTATATGACCCACAGCTACGTGCAACTACTTTTAATGCTTGATGAAGCTTTAAAAAATGTGAAACTCATAAGAAAAAAAAGGTGATTTCACCAAAATAGAATAGAAAAGAAAACAAAAAAATGGAATGCATTTAATAGAGTTACAGTTATTATGTTATGGCAAACATATGCAATTTTATGGTGGGCAGTGCCTCAAAATTACACTATAAAATGGACATATTTTGCACATATCTGGGGGGTTAATGGGGTTCTACTATAATGGCTACTGAACTTGAGAAAATAATAATCCCAGGTTCCAGGTCAGTGATTGTCCAGCATGTCACTCCTTAGTGATTACAGGTAGAGGTCCTAGTCTCTTCATTGTAGGTTGGAAAATAAATAAACAACTGGAGTCTGGGTCATACTGGGTGCTGTGATTTTCAGTTGATGCTATACCATACAATAACGGGAGATCATAGATGAATAACCGGGGTAATCGGAATCTGAAGCCTGAAAGCACCGTTAAAACGAACAGAATCAATGAGTCCGGATGTGGGCGAACAAACAATGCAACATGGAGTGATGAATTCCAACACTCACACCACAGTAAGAAGACACAAATGCAGATATTACGCTTGTATGTATGTGTGCAAGGGATTTCGTGCTTCCAGCGCTAGACGCTGTTCTAAACCCATGGGTCTAAACTGCATATTAGTTTCACAGGCACTTGTTTTAAATCATAAAAAAACAGAATAGAGATGGACTTTGACATTGGACAGACAGATCACATCATTTTATTCTGCTTATTATATCCCAGCATTAAAAGACCCTTCATTTGCTCGCTGTTCCTCGAACCACTTGAGCTAGTTCATAATCTGGGAACAAAAAGGCATATCACTGTGAATGGAGCTCTATTGCTTTTAAGTCAAGACGTTCTTCACTTCATATCGGTTAAAAGGCTCTCTGCATGTGTGTGGCTCTGCTACATGTCTCTGTCAGAAGCTCGACTCTGGGACTGTTCTTTTGCGCCCCAGTGATGTTGTGCTGTAGCGAGTCCTCTGAAGGGTTCCATACGATGGTTTGTCTGTGGTCAGGCTGCGTGATGGAGCGGCAGACATCCCATTGTGGTGCAGAGATGCTGTCCTACGCATGCTTTGTTCTGCCTTGGTGGGGATGTTGGAGGAGCTCTGGGAGCGTTTAATGTCAGCAGTGCTTCGTCCCGCCTTCCCATTTGCCAATTCGTCGCCAAGATAGCCTGACACATTGGATTTGCCTCCATCTGCTGTTCCATTAGATAGTGACGGCCTCGGGAGGGTCCTTCTGCCTCCTTCCTCACCTCTCCCTCTTCCTGATTCACTGTCCCTGGACTTCTTTGGGTCCTTATCCTTCTTTAGGAAGTTACTTTTGAGGAAGGAGAGCAATCCCTCATGGCTCTTTGGCCCTTCTCCTTTCTTGGGCTTACCGTTTTCAACATATGCACTGTGATGTTCAGCCTTGTGAACTTTCTGTCTTCTCAGAGTCCCATCATGAAGGCTGGGAGTGCTGTAGCTGGGCTGAACTAGAGTGCTGGAGCTCCTTTTTGTCTCAGCCTCCTGGGATGCTTTGGAGCAGCTCTGCTTCCTTGCATCCTTTATCCTGGTCAGAGTGTTACTGCTAGAACTGCTGCTAATATTCAAGGTATTCTCGTCTCTCATCTGGCTCCCTTTGCTGCGTCTTGGAACCGTCTTATCTGATGGCCTCCGTTGGCCCTCTGGGAACTGTGGAGAGTCCGGCGGCTCCTTATCTGCTGCTTTAGCAACACAACTTAAACTCCCAACACTGGAAGATCGGACATTGGCTGTAGCCCTGCTCTCAGCACGTTCTTTTGTGATGCGTGGTTCATTCATCAACGTTACTATTGGGTCCTTTGTGCATCGAGGTCGCCGGCCTGATTCTAAGTACTGCACCAGCTCCACAGGGGAAGAATCTTGGACTGGTGGAGGCACTGGGTCAGGTTTTCTTCTGTCTTTAGAACCCAAGGACCAGCGCAGAGGAAGCACTTTGCTTAAGGTGTCCTTGGTCTTGCTGGGAACTCTCATGCTCACGCTGCGCCCCTGAAGACCTCTGACAAATGGCCTGCTCTCAAAACCCCCTAACAATCATGCAGAGAAAAACACGTTTTAGTTTTGAAGTCCTGTAAAACATTTACACAGAAATATTCTTCTTCTACCAATAAACCACTTAACTTATTAGATCAAATCCCGGGTGTGCCCACAGCCCATACCTCTTTCCTCCTTTAAACCATTGTCAAGGAAGACCGGAGACTCTGGAGAGTCTGGTATGGAAGACGGACAGGTAGTGGAGGATCGGGACACCAAACTGCCTCTCTTACTGTCCCCAGTCAGCCGAACTAACCAGTGGTCTGACACTGATGAACTTGTGGAGCCTATGAGATGCAGAGAGCAGAGGGTTTCAACAACAATGTTTCTGAAGTACATTTCAGGAAGTGGGTGTTTAAGACTTCCAAACCTTTTTCTTTGGTCTATTAAATTTTAAGGGGATCTAAGTTTGTTTGCTGTGCAAAGAGTACACATAACGGCAAGCTATTTATTTGTTTTGAGGCTCAAGAGGCTGAGTGCACTTTATATTTTGACTTTCATAATTTGCTCCAAAAGGGTTGTCATACATTGATTTTACAAAGCTGCAGTATGCTGTGTAAAGCGGGCGCAGATGACTTGGTATAGGATGACTGCTGGTGGTGGGTACATTATTACACGGGTGGATAAAGAAACAGTATGCTACTGTGCTTGACTTTAAGAACATCGATAATATACAAACCCTGGCTTCAGAAAAGTTTTTTCTTTAAAATACAATAAAAAGTATTGTCTCTATCTCAACAGTTTTTACCAGCCAACTTGAATGTATTTTGTAAATAAGTAAATAAGTTTGATGCCTGCGACACACATTAAAAAAAGTTGGAACAAAATCAAAAAAAGACTGATTAACAGTTCCAGAGTAAGCAGCTTAATCAGAAACAGGTGCAGGTATCTTAATTGGGTAGAAAGTAGCATCCACCAAACGCCTCAAAGGTGTAATAAGAATAATTTCTTAAAACACAATTTAGGTTGCCGATTTAGTTCTTTCGTCATCTACTATATATATTGCTTTGAAATGATTCAGCTGGGAAAGTTGTTCAACCAAGATCTGACCTGTTGATGTATTCAGCAACTCTAGTGTTGTCGCATTTAATGCTGTGAAAAGATTCTGGAGAAATAGGGCTATATAAAAGTTAATAATATATAATATAAAAGTTCAAATGAACAAATCATAGATTTTTGTTAATATGTCATTGTATTAAAGTTTTCTGGAAAATTTTTTGTAAACCATCAGTTAAAACCCGACTCTTCCTAAGCAGATTTCATAATAATAGAGGATGATAGTCTAATAATTCTGACATTTCTAGTATCTGTATCAGCCTGCCCTGCCCTGAGTGGTCACAGCAAAGGTTCAAGTCCACACAAACAGACTAGACTATACACAAACCTGCCAGTGGCACTTAGTGTCTGATTCGGTCCTTTCGAACCCAAACGACTAAATTGCTACAAAAGCAGCTTTCTTATATGAAATGAAGAGCAGCAAAAGGTGCAAATCCAGCGTCTGTGGTAGTAAGATGAAAAAAAAGATAACTAAAGATAAGATGAATGCATTTATATTCAGAATATCATTAGATGATATTCCCTTCAACGGGAGGTCTTTTACCCTATAGGATAATTTTCCTCTGAAGCTAAGTTGCATAGGATCTGAATCATTTAGGATTCAGCTTCACAAAGGCAAAACCAGGATTCTTCAATACTTGATTTCCATATTCATCATAGTATTCATCAAGTAAAGCCTCAAAACTATGAAATAACTACGTGCTACAATTGTACATTGTATTGTGTTTTGCATTGTCCAATAGTTTAATATGTTGCATAAAGTCACAAGTCACACAAGTTAATCTAACAATTAGAGTTGATCTCTGCTTCCTCCTACTGCGACATATCATGGATGTTTAACACTGCAGGGTCATGATAATTACATTGCGGGGGGGTATCAGCAAGTTCATTGCAAGCTGAATGTTATGTTGAACTTGCTTCCACAAATAAAAGCCATTTGTATCATAGCAACTCAGAAAGGATGAAAATCAGTAAAGCTGGAAGATCTTATGGAGGACTATAGATAAAGTCTTTACGTGCACTGCTCTCTGATTTGTCCATTGTCACCTGTATTAATATTATGCACCACACATACATACATAGGAGCTGTGGTGTTGATGTTTTTCCTTTAAACTCAGAGCAGCTGTTATGATGTGAAACAATGTTCCTCTTGAATGAATAAAGGTTATGAATCTCGAGCCGGAATTAAATCACGGTTCAACAGGTGCAGTGAAAACATGACATACAGGTTTGTATGTTGTCCCGTTTGTGGCTCACATGGTTGATGCATGTTAAAACAAACACCGGCCAAAACCGTTTCTTGCATCATCCTTGTCGGGAATAGATCAGTAGGTATTAGCGTTAACACTACAAAACATATGTGATCCGATGCATCCCGTACCATCTAAGCGGGTTCTTTCAGTGACCTGTTTCCACACACACTTTTATTGTGTTTCCCTTTGTGAGCCTCTTGTCGAACGAGCATTGTAAAAACCAATGTATCAATTTGCCCAGAGAAGATATGAGGACTGTTCTTCACTGGGTCCAAATGTCAGCTCTAGAAATAGAACTGTTACGTCAAAAATGAATGCAGCTTGTAGCTTTCACCAGTTCTAAGAGCATAATTGAAGCCAATTGTTTTCTATTGTGAAGGTCAGCACTGCAGATTAATTCTGTTGTAAATCAACAGCTGACTGTATATATGACCTGAACCAGCATTAGATCCAGATGCCCTCAAAGTAGATAAGGAGAACCCAGTTAAATAAGTTGAACAAGAACATTTCACGTTGTCATTTATTTAAAGAGGAGGGGGAAATGTTGCATCTCTGATGGTGTGAGTGTTACACTGTGTTATTTTAAGAACACGGATCTATCAAAGTGTTAATGCATGTTTGTGGAAGTGTACCATGGCAAAAACAAAGGAGATTACCTCAGACCTCAGAAAAAGGGCTGTTGCTGTTATTAATAATAATTACTTTTCACATATGCAGATCCCTGATCATTAAACATTTCGTCCTACTAACAGGCTTTTCCTTTAAATGAATGCCAATATTCATTTTAATGGTGTCTGATTTCCTATTATGTGATACCTCATACCTCTGATGGAGCTACTAGCAGACCATGGAGGAATGGTGTTGCGTCTCTGGTAGAAAAGTATGTAGGCTCCTCTGGTGCATACTTCTTCCTCTGGCTCCAGGTCTACACTGCTGTCATCATAGCTGTACCACTGGCCATCCACTGAGTTCCTACAGTAAGCTGGATTAAAAAAAAAACAACAAACAAAGATGAATCAACAAGGTATTGTTGATATTTATTTTATTTTCAATGTGCAGTGCTGTTACACCAGTAATTCAGATCGTTTTACACAAAGCTAGGTTGATTAAAAACAAAATGCAGTTTTTATCGTTATTAACAGCAAATCACAAAAACACAAACAAGAGCCATTCTCTTGAAGTTTGGTGACTTTTTATTTCACTATAATGAGCTGAGATGTTTGGTTTCCACCTATTAAAACTAGCAAATCAAACACATACAGTTCCTCTCTAGTTATTGTTAGTGCTATAGTAGCAAACACATTCAATGCAAAGACAGAATGCTGCTACAAGGTATGACTCTTGGTTTTGGGGGACAATTCTGCTAAAGAGAAAAATGTTTATTAATTTATACCCTACCAGTATAATGTCCTCCGTGCATTCCTCCATGGTGGTTACACACAGCATAAAGGTCATACAGATAGTCATGGGGGAGTGCCATGTCCGCAGGTTGGTGGTGTTGGCCTGAGGGCTGATTCCACGAAGGTGCCCAGGCTCCCAGGTTTAGGTTTCTCATGCTTTGACTCCGCTTCACTACATGGGGGGCCATGTCCAATCCAGTCAGGGGGAAACGCACCAACGTTGACAGCTTGTTCCTCCGCTCGCCTACCTGTTTCAACATAATATAACATATAGTATAAGAAAAATCGCATGAGGTCGGAGAGGAGCTGCACTGTCGTCTGTGGGACCATCTATTTTGCACCACTATACAAACTGATCACGTCAGAATTATTGCTTTTATTAGAAAAAGATTAGAAAGCACTGGGATTTTGTGGAATGGTTGGCGAAGCCATCAACAGAAGTTCAGCAGCAATTCTCTTCACAATGTGGTTCACTATGGATTATCCCTTCAAATTATTTCTCATTGTTGAAGACCCATTTGCCCTTCTGTAATTTGTTTCTTAAAATGACAGGGGGGTGGCATAAATGATTTCTGTTTAAATGTGTCATGCAAGTCCTTTGCACGAAAGTCTGTATAAGCATTAAACTGAATACCGCGGCAAAGAGTGAGAAAAATGCAATTGTGCACCCAGCATGGTGTCACCTGGTTGTGATACAACAATAAGTGAGGAGAGGCAGAGTGGTAGCAATCAAATGCCAGAAAGAGTTGTAGATTAACTTAACTTCTAACTGCAAAAAATGGTTTTGGGTGCACTGTAATCTTGTTTGAGTGTGATTCATGTCCGCTAGACTAAAGTTAGTTCTGCAGATGGCAATAGCCATAAAACATAAATAAATTGTGGACACTCAGGGTTAGCAATGTCCACAAATAAAGAAACACAAATAAGTGACTCTGTAAAAGAAGCATTAATGATACTGTATAATGAGACAGTTGCCCACAAGTGACCATGTTTATTTCAGAGGGGAAAGTTCTTTACTGTTGTTGGTGATTATTTTGTTGTGGAGCAGGTTGAAGGAAAGAACATTTTCACAGCTAACACTTTGACTTGACCACTATTGGTAAGGCCCAGGTGTTGTTAAGGCTGTGATTTGTTCTAGTGTCCAAGAACCTTGATCATATTTTTGACTGTCAAGTTCTAGGACAAGCTACAGACGTCACAAGAATTACCAGTATTTCATGCATCTGTTAAAGCAGAAATGCATTAATTTATGCTACAGGTATGATGTGCATGTCTTCAGTCATAGTCTCTTACTTTAATGTTTCTGATCGTCCTAACTTTTAGGTTTTCTACACATTTTTCATCCTGTGAGAACTGAAAGGAAATCAGTAAAGCATGATGGAGAATGACTCATAGGAAGAGCATCTAGTCTGAAGCAACTCAGGGAAAGAAATCTTAATTGTATTTTAACTGTGTTTTGTGAGAGGAAACAGCAGTGGTTATGGTAGGTATTCTGCAGGAGCAGGCAGCATCGCTGTCGCGGCAGGGAGGACACATCGATCGACACCTTTTTAATAATATAAGCCAAAGCTGAGGTTATTTCACATAAGAATGCTGGATGCTGTAGCTCAGGTACACCTTCATGTATAACAAACAGAAGACAGGGACAGTGGTACCTGGAGCCACCTCTTGCCATTTAAAAAGAAGAAGACTAAAAAAGTATTCTGAAGTAATTTCTTAGTCTCACCAAAAACGATAAATAAAACAAAAAGCATCTGACAGATCGCAGAGACTCAAATTACTTAGATAACGATGTGTCCTGCATTATCCCTGTTACCTTTAGCAGCTTGTGAGCTGCACACACAGCTCTCACTGCTGCAGTAATGTTGCAATTACCATGATGAAGCAGGTGTTCAGTATATTTTAGAGTTAGAAGGCAAACTGGTCATGTCAGTACAAATATCCACCTTTAGCTCTCATCAATCATGATGGAGAATACATGAAAAACCTACCTCTGCATAATTAAATGAATTCAAAGACATGATTATTGAAGGACAAAGAAGACTCAGGCTCCAGTGTTAACATACAACAATGCAGTTATTGTAGTAGGTTTGTGTATTAGCTTGGACAATGGATATAAAAGTAGCAGCAAATTAATTTTAACAAAGGGACATTTAGTTTATTGAATAGGCGTGATGAATAAGTCCAATAGTTGCTCTTTTTTGGTGCTTTCTGGTGAACCTTAAGGACATGTCTGGGCCTTTAGCTTCTAAACACATGCTGGGTTAAACTGGGGTTCGTCACTGAAAAGACATTTAGGAAACAGACTGATGAAAGCTGAGAGACTGAATGAATTAAAAGAATCAAATGAAAGATGCCAGATAAGTCACACCATACAGTCATTTGTTGTGAGCTCTCCTTCAACATTGTGCATCGTGTTTATGGCCAATATGTAATAGAAATGTATCAGTTAATGTAGTTTCAAGACATATAATTGAATGCAAGTTATACTATGCTTCTTAGGCAGAAGCCTCTTTACTACCTGTCGGAAACGCTTGAGATGGAGGATCAGTATGTCAGGAAGGGTCCACAGGCTCATCTTCACCATGCCCTGCTGAAGCTGCTTACAATGGGGACACTTCCAGGCATCATCTGGGGCAAGCTGTAATCAATCAATAAATCAATTCAATGGTTTCACGTGGTAATCTCATAATATAGAAGTGAAGCGCTTACTTCAGATGAATTTCCATAGATTCTATATTCTTTCTATATTTTTCATCATCTATTGGCTCTTTCAAAATTGTGTCCTTGGTCCTGTATTAAATACCCGATTTATTTTTCTTTTCTTTTCAATTGTTTATTCTTTGTACTTCAGGCACAATGGAATTTGTATACAAGTATATACAAGAGTATACAAGTGTGGGTTTAGTCCTACTTCATCACATAGATCACATATCAAAAACAAATCCTAAGAATGTGGAAGGCTTTGTTGTCACATTGTCTTATGGTTTAAGAGGCTCAATGCTGCAGACTCTTAAGAATAAACAGCAAAAGACTACATTCCTGTGACTCTCAAAGACGACTCTGAAGAAAAGGGGATGATCTGGCACAGGAGTTGCCTTCAGCCTGGTGTGCTCTCTTCATGTTACTCAGAGGAACAGTGAGTGACTTCTCAGAAATGTTTCTGTTGAAATATGATGCATGTTACACAACTCTCAGACGGTGTTCCAGAGACACTGGTCATGCACATCTGTATCATCAAAATGTATTTGTCTAATTTTGGTGCATCACAAAAGATCAATCATTCAGGAGAATAATGAATATGTTGTAGACGGTGTAGTCCTGTCTACCAGCTGTCTGTTTGGAGTGATTTTCATTTCATCGGGCCTCAAATCATTTCCTGCAATTCTACCATTTACTGAAGCGATTTGTTGTCGTACACTCAGAAAACATTTGTCTGAACGACATTATTCAGTCCATCTCTCAGGGATGCGTCCTTGATTCCCCCTAACATGAATCTATTTCACCGCTTGTCTCATACCACATGTGATTTAAAGAAGAAATTTGAAGAAGGAAAATCGCAGAACATGCATGTTGTACAAAGAGATACAGAGATACTGTACAGCTGGATAGCATGTTGGTAGCAGCATTTAACTGTTACAGTATGCATCTTATTGCTTTAAAGTTTGTATGTAAAAGTTATGATGGCGAAACAACACATTTATGTTACTGTACAGTACCGATGAGTCTAAGGCACACCTGTGCAATATTCCTGCTGTCTCATCAGCACCTTGACATGTCACACCTGTGAGGTGGGGTGGATTATCTCGTGCTCACTAACGCACGTGTAGACAGGTTTGAGAACAATATTTGAGAGACATGGGTCTTTTGTGTAGGTAGTAAAACTTTCAGATGTTTGAGTTCAGCTCATGAAAAATGGGAGCAAAAACAACAGTGTTGCGTTTATATTTTTGTTCAGTGTAGAAACACATTTGCTCATCAGGTGACATGCAAGACGTTTTTGTTTTTTTTTCCCAGGCAGGCTTCTACTTGAGGCTGTTTTATTGTAGTGTGAGCACAAAAGAAAATGTCAGGGCCTAATGTCATATGTGGTATGTGATTATGCCATAACAGTAGAGAATTCATTCTTATAATACAGTACAATATAAAGTATACTTGCCTATGGATTTATGCAATTAGACCCTCTCTGCTGCCTGCCAATCTTACTCTACTAAATCATTTTCTGTTCTTTATTTATTTTAATACTTTAATACTTTTATCTTAGGTATAATAAGTTACTATAATCATTTAGGTGGCTATATGTAGTTAATATTAATTAAAACACAAACACTGTGTATGGAACAAAAACATCCTAAGAGCTAAATATCCACACCTCACACAAAGTTTGTGTTGCAAAAAAGTGTAATATTATATCAATATTTCCAGTATTACAATAGTACAATGTTATACTTTAATAATATGCAACAGCATATATTTACGGATATGTGCAAAATCTACAACCAAACTATACAATATATTAATTTGAACTTAAACATAAAATCTTATAAATATCAGATAAATAAATAAAATAAAGAACAAGACTTTTAACCATAATGCTCAGTCTAGAGTGCAGAGCTCATGTTGCCTGTGCCTCATAGAAGAATTCACTGTTGGTAGAAATGTGTGGGAGCTGAAGCTAGTGAGATAAAATGGTTGCAGGGGAAAGAAATTCAGACAAGACAGAGGTTATTATATTTGGACCTCAAAGCCATAGAGACATGTTATCTAATCACATTCCTTCTCTTGATGAAATAGCTGTGGTCTTGAGTACTACTGTGAGGAATCTTGGAGGCACCTTTGACCAGGATATCTGTTTAAACCTAACATCAAAGAAATCTGAAGTACTGCCTTATTTCACCTGAGAAACATTCCTAAACCTAAAGTGCATCCTGTCTCAAACTGATGCTGAGAAACTAGTCCATGCATTACTTGTGTTGACAGGATGTCCCAGTGGGTCATTAAAAAGACTAGTTTTAGTCTTAGCTTTTTTACTTCCTGTTGTTGTTTTTGATTAGTTTGTCGTTCTTCTCTTTCTTCTCTGTTCTCACCCCAACCGTTGAAGGCAGATGACCGCCCCCCATGAGCCTGGTTCTGCTGGAGGTTTCTTCGGTTAGAGGGAGGTTTACCTCTCCGTGCTTGCTCAAGTGGGACTGATGGGTTGGCGCTATACAAATAAAACTGAATTGAATTGAATGTGTTTTCTCTGGTATTTTATTTTTATGGTATGCACACTAACAGCTGATGCTAGTGGGAGGAAATTCTATCCTGAAGAACAAATAGATCTAATAAGCTAATTCCTTGTCTCTACATGTAGCATTAGTCTCAAAGATCTATTGACAGATTTGATGTGTAGAGGTGGATTCCCATTACAGACGTACTAATGCACTAATGAAGGTTCAATTTGTCCATGTGGGAGTTTTAACAGTGCAAAAATGTGGATTAGTGCGTTGTGATTGCAATTTACAATTCTACCTCACTCTTGGACAAGAAAAACTCCAAGATGTGCAGGATAGAAATAGCTTTAAAACCTTGATAGTGTAGTTGCCTTCACTCTCACCTGCTCCTCTTTGGTATACAGCTGGAAGCACTCATCCAAAGTACAGCAATGATGCTGCAGGTGCTGCTGCTGCTGGTTCCTCACACTCTCGGCATCCTTCACCACCTCCTCCTGGATGCTGCCAAACAAGCTGGAGCACACACACACACACATTGTTTTCACGCAGCTGCAGAATCAACTGTGTTTGGCTCAGCGGAATGCGTATGTGACATACAGCACACAGACTTAATCAACGCATATTCTTGGATGATAAAATGGCACACAGGAAGACGTCCTTTAGAGCTGGAGTGAGAGTGTGTGTGTGATTGAATACATTTTAGTCTGCATTCAGTACGTGCTGTATACCTGTCTTGTGGACTTACCATTCTTTAGTCTTGTGCTCCCACTCAATGACAAGCTTCACATGCGGAGGTCCTCCGGGGCCACAGAGCTTCAGAGCTCTATAAAACAGCAAGAGCCAAACAATAAAATGACTTCTTTCTACACAAATGTCGTATGATTTGACTTTACTCAGTGTTTGTCAAAGTGCTCCAACAGCCTGAAAACAGAAAACTAAGGGACACTAAACTCTAAATTACAGACCTGCTCTAGTGACAGTGCATCTGTGCAGGTTCTCGGTCATGCAGGTCATGGTTATCTCAAAAAGGTTTAATCCAAAGCAACTGGACTCGTTTGGGTTCTTGGCGACGTTTCACCTTCCATTGCACACGGCTTTCTCAAGTCTTGTGACAGTGCACCCGAGACTTTGAATATTTGTTTGTACTTTTGCAGTTGTATTTCATTTACATTCATCTAGATACACACAGACACTCTGCCAACAGCAGCATAACACCGTGTTAAGGCAGAGGTGAGACGTGGCTTCACGTCATGTATTAATGTGCAAATGTATGGTGCTGGTTCGTAATGTGGATTGAGTTTCCCTGTTTTGCACACCTTACTTTTACTGCTTTGATCTTAGCAGTCAGCAGGAAAGAACAAGCACACACTACTCACAACAGCCAAAAGTATTTATAAAAGTAGATGCTGGGAGCAAGACGTTTTCTGTTCCTGGACCATGACAGATCTTTTTTTTTAGTTTTGTCAAAATTCATCCTTTGATTTAGTATTGTAATTTCAGGTAAACAGTCAAGCACGACCAAACTGATTCATTCTCTAACTAGCTTTTTTTTCTTGCTTCAAGTGAAAACTTCTGTTGTTACCTGTGAGCATATCTGAGCCTTCTCAGTCATCCAGTTCATGTTCATCCCCAAAAGGATTTTCAGTGGCAACTGGACTTGTTTTAGTTTCTTAAAGACCTTTCACCTTTCATTTCAAATGGCTTTCTCTATTCTGTCCTCGGTGTACCTAGTGGTCACCTGTGGGTTGTTGACCACTAGAGCCAGAGTGTGAAACAGTCCAGTTGCCAGTGAATAACCTTTTCTGGGATTACCTGTGGGTACTGTTAATGCAAATGTGTGCTGAGCATTTCCACTAGATGTCAGAATTACACAACATGTCAACGTCATTTTGAGAAAAACAAACGACCTGTTATAATAAAACATATGATATATAATGCTAAATATTCTACCTACTGTGCATTAGGAAAATGTGTCCCACTCATTACAGAATGCAAAAAGAAAAAAATGAACTTTGAATCACTACCTTTGTTTCCTACATAAACAATTCATCAATGTTAAAACATTTTTTTGCCTAAAGCTACCTGGACTAACACACTGTGACCATGTCACTCACAGTGCCTTTAATGCACTTTAGTGCCTGGAGTGTGCCACTGGCATTCCTGCGGTAGTGGGAGCGCTGCTGGGGGTGTAGCTCCGCCTAATGATGGCTATATGCGATAGCATTTACACATTGTATAATAATATTAAACAATGGGTTTAAATTATTTATTGACAAATTAAAACTTCTAAAAAGCTCTTCCTCACAGAAGCCTTCCACAAAGCTAGAAACAATGGTGAGCAGCAAGCAAATGCAACTACAATAAAGCTAAATACTAAAGAAGCTGATATCTGCGTATGTAATGTTAAAGCTAAAGCAGTCAGCAAAATGAAAAATGGAAATGCCTGCAACATTTTATACTGTGTTCTTTGCTCTTTCTTCAACAACGCTACAGAGGTTTTGTGCATGACCATGGTTGCTTTACTAAGGGAGAAAAAAGCTTTTTGAAGTTGTTAAAAGGATCAGAAAAATCTAGTATTTGCTAGTAATTTTGTTTTATTGTCGTCCGCACTGTTGTGTATGTATTATCCATATACGATACGATACGATGCGATGCTATACGGGGCTGGGTAATATGGACCAAAACTCATATCTCGATATTTAGAAGATGAATCGCAATATACGATATATATCTCGATACTTATTTATGCCATGAAGTGGTACTAGAGAACTATGGGACAAATGTTTATGTTCCAAATGTTGTTATTGGTTATTGTTATTGTTTATGTCATTGTGTGTGTGTGGGTTTGTATGTCCCACCTCTCAACTGCGGGGTGGTAGAGTGGCCTGCTGTCCTGTGGAGACAGGTAGCTGTAGACTGACGATCCTCCTACTACTCTAATCTTGAACAGCACCCCAGCATTCTGCAGAGAGAAAGAAATACACATTAACAAGGCTGTGTCCTTTAAAATATCAAACCCCACAGAAACAGTTTAACATTAACAATCTCACAGAAGTGAAATATTGGACACAAATTCAAATCCTTGCAGTTCGGAGCATTGATTCTTAACCAGTATGTGCAAGGAGAAAATAGAGGAAGAGCAGTAATATAATAATAATAAGTGAAGTATTTCTTACATTAGTATGTTCAAAACCATAAAAACAGAACAGACAGTGCATAGTTACTAAAAATAAAGACACAAGCAATGGTGGTTAATACAGACTTTGCTTTCATTCACATGTGCCCACTACTTACTAATCACATCTGACTCCCTGAATAGGGAAAATCCATTTACAAAGAAATAATGACTCTTCAGCTGTCTCTGCAGCAAAGAGCAGAACCCAGAACCATGTCACTAATACAGTTTAAGTAGACCAGAAAAATAAAGAACTGCAGCCGAGCATAAGGAGAAATAAATTAGTTGATATGAGCTCAAAGCAGCTAATTCTAAAAACACAGGGGGCCAAAGCAAGCACACATACAGATGACAGTATTCATCGTTTGAACAATGGCAATGAACAGACACACCTGGCTAATGACTAATTACAATTTAAAATTAACTCTGGAGAGCTAATTATCCACAACCCTTTTCAGGATGATCCATAATCTGCCTTAAGGGAGAGTGACAAAGTATTCGAGTCCCAAACGATGTGTTGTGTTCAATTGAAACTGGTAATCTCAGTTTGAGTTCAGCTGCTTAACACCACCACCAGTTTTACTGTCTGTATTTGGAAGTCCCACAGGACCTTGGCTTAGTCATTCTTGTCTTATGACCATCCATCTCGGCCCTGCCTGCTAGCATCTTGATTGTCTCAGGGGCACCTTTACACAGCCTGCACCCGAGGTCTTGCCCGGTGTGATAAATCCTAACCTGTCTGTTACAGCTTCGTCTAGCCACTGGTTGCATTTTTTGATGTCTGTTCCTTTTCCTGTTCTGCATCCTCTGCTGCGTGAGGTATCCACAAAGTATGTTATTGGTTTGGACCATTTTCCTGATGGATCTGTAATGTTTCATCCTGGATAGTAGCTCTTTCTGAGATGTCTGCCAGAGTGATGGGTCAGGGCTTGTTCAGTGAGGTTACTGTGGTTTGCTTGGGATTTAGAAGTGGTTTGCTAGTTACTGAGTATTAGGTAGTAGTTAGGTGACGCCTCCTTTTCCCATATACTATTTCAGAATTGGTATAACTGTCGCCAACGTGTGAGACACAAACCTGCACAGCAGCCTGGCTGTGGTGTGTCTTTAAAAAAGACAAATGTCAAGTGGTGCTAGATAACAAACACAGTAAGCTATGGTCCTCTAAGTGATACAAAGACGACGAAGATGGTTTTCTCACTTGTGAGCGATACATGAGCATCAACATTATATACAAGACTTAAAAACAGAGTCTCCAAACCACCTATTTCCCTCAGTATCTTTAAAATTCACATCTTAGTGACTTTCTTTACTTTATTTGAAAAATCCTAATATGAACCTGAACAATTACAATTACACAATGAAATGAGATGAAAAACATGAAAATTATAATAGTTTAGGTCAAATGTTTCACCTTATTTCACAGCAATATAATGTACACACACTAACATGTCTTCTTTTTCCTAAAGTTTTGCATGTAAGGCAGCAAGAGCTAAAGTCATGTTTTCTTTTTCTCATATGCTGAACCACTTGTATCTTGCTAAACAAACCTCTGGGTGGCACCAAAACATCTCACAATTAAGACACATGGAAGAGCGAGCGCATACGGAAGCAAAGTACTCGCACACTTCAGTGGAGTGGAGAGAATTACCAGCGCTGGTATAACGTACGTGTGTCTTTATTACTCAGTGAAAACATGAAGCTCATGTAGAGCTTTTTTTTAACTTTTCCTTTTTAAAAGACAAGGGCACAAGAAAGAAAGAGCAATCCCTGCACCCTAGGGATACGAGTGGCCTTTTTAATGTTAGAGATTAAAAAAAGTTTATTAATCCCAGAGGGGAAATGTTTTTTAGAGCTAAAAGTATCATCCAATCTGTGACCAAAGGAAGGGGAGAGCAGGGCAAGGGACGTTTCAACAAGTTTGTATCTGGCCAGACAGGCTTTGAGGAGGTAACTAAGAAACAGAGATAGTGATCAGTAAATAACAGGCTGATATTTCTTGTCCTCCTTCTCTTTGTTTTTTTATTATAAAGCTAACAGCTGCTTGCTCTGGATAAGGCCACCACAAATATTGCTCGTCACCATGGCGTTGCCCATGGCAACTCGGCCACCAGCAGTGGGGACAAAATGTTTGCATGAGTGCCTGTATACGTCTGTGCTTTGGAGAGTGGAGCTCCATAGACAGGTCTGCTGAACGGTGTACGGATCACTTCTGTGCAGAAGCAGACGCCGCTGAAGTGAAGGGGTACTTGGCGGGGATCATAATTGAAGCTTTAAGTACATACTGAGCGGGAGACAGATGGATTTTACCATGCAAGTCTGGCTGTCCACGAAACAAACACTTCACAATCACAGGATGTAGCGTCTGAGCTTAAAGTGAACCAGCAGTAATGTTCACACAGTGGCGGAAAAGGTACAAAATATCACACTGGACTTAAAATGAGTTCATTCTAATACCCTAAAAGAAATATCTGTATTTTTAAAAGGCAGAAGAACAGGGAAAAGAAAATATGAGGTAGTGTAATTTTTCTCCCACAAAACTGTGTGTGTGTGTGTCCACACAATAATTATGCCCTCACACTTATACCTTTTAAAATTAAAGGCAGTTTACAGTTTACTTGTTTAAAGTGTAAATACGTCTTTGAACGAATGACAGATATGAGCACTTCAGCAAGCAGCACAACCGTCCTCAAGAGGAACACAACACCAAATACGATCTGAATACTGAATCTTTATCTTTTCCCTTTTTGTCCTTCAAAGATTTTCAAGAAAAACATATTGTTATCGTTGGTTTTTAGCTATGTCATTTAAACACAAAACCCAGTCTTAGTGATCATTTCCTGAAATTCCCTAAACGCTAATCTATGCTCTGCACTGCTAGTTTAATCTCATATACGCTGGCAGAAGATCCAGGAACCTCTAAAGTGAAACGCTCTCGACACAGAATGGAGCGGGCAGCATGTTGTTGGTTACTGAGGGTGCAGGTATTACCTGAGCCTGAGAACCATTCAGCATCAGATAATAGAGCTTGCTGAGAATGCTCTGCTGCAGCTGGTCCCAGGAGAGGCTCCTGTCCTCCCGCATGAGAAACGGAGGTCCAAACCTGACAGAGAAAAGAAAGGGGAGACATGTTCAATGTGCAAATATCCCAGCTCCCATCAATAAAATCCTGTTTGAATAAAAGCTCATTCAATAAGGAATCATAGTATTTATTATTATATTGAGGGGTCAGCCAGACATATCATTTTCATATCATTTTCTTTGGGTAGTGATTAACTCACCCAAAAAGCTGTATAAAGTATTGTACAAGTAAAGGTATTTTTACTATTTATTGTGTCATTATCACGTGTCACTGATTATTTGGACATCTATAGCTGAAGATTAAAGGTCTAAGGTTCTTATCATTTGTATGAGTGGGCGAGTTTATGAGAAAGAGTGAGAGAGACATTCAGCTGTCGTCTCATCACAAATGTAGTTTCACATAAAATCCCTGCGATACATCATACTTCCATGAGGGCTAGACCGTTTTAGAGTGGTGCCACTTTGACTGAGCTGTTGTCTTGTTTCAAACAGCTGAAGAAGATCCATTTATGACAAACCCTACGAATACAATATCTTAACCTGATCGAGTGGAAACGCCGACCGTGAGTCAACATATGTTCTCATGACAGAACCAGGAAATCTCTGCTGCAGAAACTTTTCTACAAAACTAGATTGAGGCATAAAACAGTCACACGCAGGTGCAGTTAAGGTGTCCAGAACTGTCTTTGAGTGTACAGCAACACAGACACGCAGAGAGGTTTGCTGTAGTGACACTCGTGTCTGCGTCAGCCTTTCTGAGCAGAGAGCAGCTGTAGAGCAGTTCTCTGAGTCTTGAATGCATTTTGAACATGTGAAGATGAAGATTTAGTACTCAGCAGCAGGAGACACTGCTTAGTTTCTGTTCTGCTAAGAGCTAAAGCCTCAAGCCCACAGGGCACACGGTGACCGAAACTGGATGACTGCAATGAAATATGAATCCTCCCTCGCGCCGATAGGAGTTTAGACTTTGACTCTGGGAATGTTTGTCTTTCTGCACAATCGGCCACTTAGTATCAAAGCATTACTCCCTGAATACTACTATGATCACAGTCATTCCCATGCACATGTCTATCCTTGGTCTGTGTTGTTCAGGAACTGTGCAATAATTGTAGTGTTCGCCAAATAGCTGCACTCCTTGAAACACCTGACAAAGCACTGAACATAATGCCTGTGTCACGAATGTGCCGAAGAAACACTAAAGGACTGCTAATCTGGATGTTGAGTCACGGTAACTGGACTTCTTGTTAGGCTCTTTCTAACAAAAAGGAATCTAGTCGCCATAAACCAACTTTCAATAGAAAAAAACAGTTGCACATATAGTTAAAATCCCACATTGCTCAAAGACATTCCTGCATTTTCATCAATCCAGAGTATCTCAGTTACACAGCACACGATCGTGTTTTCTCAATTCACATCAGATTGTTAATTTGATAATATATACTGTCATGTATTGTTTTACAAAGCCATTTAACCTTTAGCCTCGAACAGAACACAACACCGTCTACCCTTGCCAGGCTAACATATATGTCAAGAAATAAAATGAAATGATAAATAAAATGCTTCAATTTGAAGATATTGTATGAATTGGACTTACTGTGAGCCTTAAGCTCCAGCTGGGTGGCAGCTTAAGCTCAACAAACTAAATAAAACTGGCCTAGTCTGGGGAATTTGTACAGTAGACATACAGTTCAAAGTCAAACCAAAGTTAGATGCTGACATTGAGACAGCTCCCCACAATAAAGGGGATAAACAGAAAATGAGATATTCTATTTAAGACTGTAGACAGAGTGCAGCGGTTTATCAAAACCTATCCACATGATAACAGACGAATAAACTGGATTTAGGTTATTTAGTCAAAGGCAACAGATCAATACAGAAATGTGACACGGGTAAAAACACACAGCTCACCTGACAGCTTGCTGGCCAGATCCTGCTGTGTTACAGATGAGAAGGAGGACCTTTGTAGATCCACCCTGATTCAGGTATTCAGAGGAGAGTGTGCCAGATGGAGGTAACCTCTGTCCGTCAGGCCCAGCAGTGGATGTGTAGGGAGAGGAGGGGAGGCTGTGGTGATACCCTGATCAAGACAAAGAGGACAGAACAGGTCTGATAGGGGTGACATACAAACATTGGCGTACGGTCGCACACTGTTTTTCCAAAACATCACAAGAGTAAGGCCAAGACATCGGGCCTTAGGACCAGAACATGTATATGAAACAACTACTTGGGGGAAATTTCAATGACATCACCAGCAAACTCCACAGAGCACACAAGAAGGTATAAGAATCACAAGTCCAAAGATTTCTTGAGCAGAAACACAGATAAGACCATACAACAAGACGCAATCCTCTCATCAGTAGCAAGAAGCCTGGCCGGAATCTATACAGTACAGAAATGTTTTATGCATCGAGGAGACGAGATTAATCTCTAACAAAGTGATGGAACAGCAAAAGTGTGGATGAAGAAAGCATCCACATGACCACATCCACATCATCTGTGAAGCACAGAATGTAAATAACTGGGAGGAGCTTCATCGTGCAGCCAGACAATGATCTGGCAAACAAAACACACAACTGTTCTGGAATTTGCAAGGACCATCAAATGATACATCTAATCTTAAACCCAAATGCCTTTGGTATAAAGCAAAAATAAATAAGTTGGCGTGAAGTGAACTGTAGTGCACTGTACTAAATAAACCTTTTTTTAGTACCTGTACAAGCTCAGCTAACTAACGGAGCTAACAGTATTTAGTATTGGTACTAGGGTACTGGGAAAAAATGATTTGGTTTTTACCAGGAATTGAATAAATCAGAAAAATATATCTATAAATATGTATAAAGCCAATTAAGTTTTAGAAATGTAATGCATAAGGTCACCACATCGACCAACAAAGATCACACTATATATAACGTCTAGGAAACCAAAGAACTCTTGTGCAGTGGACGTTATTAGTGTTCATGAATCAACCGTCAGTGGGACACTGAACAACAATAGTTGTTGAGTTAAGCTGCAAAAAAGAAGTAGATAAGAAGACGGCTACAGAAACAATGTTATGTGGACGAATGGAAGCACCTTTTGACTTGCATAAGAAGTGTTATAATTGGCTACAGCCAAACACCACATTTTTAAACGTTGACGTGAAGGCAGAGAATACGTTACGGAGCATTAGGGAACAGAAGGGAGAAACTCTCACACTGGTGGAGTGTTTTCAGTTTTTCACACAATACGGTCCACCAACAAAAAAAGTGGAAAAGCTGGTGATACTGCGGCTTCATTCAGCACTTCTTTGTGGATGCATTACTCATCTTAAAAGCTTATTTTGTCAAGCTCGGAGGCAATAGAGAACTGGACCAGAATCACCAAACATC
>JAUMHF010000001.1:12834390-12888628 GCA_032359275.1 Microctenopoma steveboyesi
CGAAGAGCAACAGCTAATATGACGCATTTACACTGTGATTCTGACAATACTTTCAGAAAATCTTATTAGAACTACGGTTTGATTTTTATTCACCCTGAGGAGCCGTATAAAGGATAACATCTGCTAGCACACATACCCTTACACACACAAAGGGCTACAGAGGGGACAACCTCTTGTTTCCCAGGAAACATAGACTTTGACATTATCAGAGGATTTAATTAAACAATGCTTGTTCGATCCCTGCTGTGCAATTTATCACTGCCACCCTCCAACATCACCCACACATCTAAGAAACCCAAGCACACAGGAAAAGCAAAGTGCAAACATGAGTAAAGCTTAGACGCAACGCCTGCAGAAAATCAGACCGACTCTTAAGCCGTGCGCACACACACACACACACACACACACACACAGGAAATTGCGTTAGAGCTCGTCCTCAGAGACAACAGGACAAGTCTACCATTTCTTGAGTTAAATTTGAACATTTTAATAAAATAAAACAGGTGATGGCTGATAAAGTTGGCTGGAGATTTGAATATGACTAACTCTTCCTTTGTGGCAAACGGGAACACCTCTCCGTGACATTTTCTGCATACTTCCTGGCCTTTAGACAGCCAATTCATCTCCTGTCGCTCTGTGTCCCCATCGTCACCCCCTCCCTCCGTCTTACCTGCTACCTTTAATTCTCACTTTCTCCAGTGGGGAGGCTCAAAAATAGAGCACCAGGCAGTTTTGTTTCAACCTAAATTCTACTGCTTTCCCTCTAGAAAGCGCACAGTATAAATTGCCTTTTACATTTTATGATGTAGGCCAACCATTGGCGTACCTCAGTAAACCTGCTCAGTAATTTGACTTTTACAGTTTAGTGTTAAATAGTGGAAGGAACAAAAAGCGATGCAGCCCCTAAAAAAAAGATGTGGTCAATGTAACGTGTTTATGATTACGCTGCATGACAAAATACTATTCATTTGCTTTGGGGTGAAGTGATATAGTTCCATGATTGTGTCACTATTGTTTAAAAAGATGTAGTTGTAGTTGTTAAAGGAGAATGAAATCCTGTGATTCACGTTACTTGTTTCTGTTCCCCTGTCTCCCAACCGGTTCACCTGTAAGCTGTGATTGTATTAACTTATTTCCCTTGCTGTGCCCGTGTGCTGAATCTCAGCTACGACAGTATAGAGGAGAGAAAATGAACACGTTTGCAAATACATTGAGATAAATCAGTTTTACGGAACATTTCACGTTTTAAATCAGCAGAATGTATATATAGGTGAAACGGGGACACACTGCTACTCCAAAATGAAATACTTGGTGTTGTGCATGGTGAGCTGCGTGATTTCTCCCACGTGCTTGGGAGTGCTGGGAGAACCTCCTGCCAGACTCTCATTCTCACCTCCTCCTCCCTCCTTCCCTGAGATGGACATAGGAGATGGAGCTGGAGGGAGGTGTTAGTGGGGTGGAAAAGTCACTGGACTTCTTTGTGACTATTCAGAGATGACATGATTCAACTCGAGGGATTTAGAAAGAAGAACAGCTACACACTGCACATACCGCCGTGCACCGATTTCTTCATCAGTGTGCATAGTATCGAATCATTTCTTGATATTGTGACAAATTCACAGTGGATGTGGGACTCAGTGGGTTCTTATCTGCTATTTTAAATTAAAAGGTAAGCAGTGGAACTGAAGTGAACGGAGGGAGAAAGACTTGAGCAATAAGAGATACATCACTTGAGACTGGAGGTTGTAAATATAATAATGTTAATTAAACAGTTCAGCCCTGAAGAAGACGCTACACCTCCATCTACTCTCTCTGTCTCTGTCTCCCTGATATTCTATTTATCATCTCCCCCCTCCCCAACTCTCCTTTTTTCTATCTGATTGTTTGGGAAGAATTGGCCCCCGGCTGTATAGAAGCAGTCAGGAAATTAAACCAGAAACCGAAGCAATAATTGCGACAAAAGAAGGTTTTTAAGTGCGTTTCTGAATCTGTGGGATGAGCGATGGAAACATTTTCATGCCAGGATGTGCACAGTGTTTATATTAAATATATCCCTATATTTAAATACAGTAAGGTCTACAGTAAGTGTTCGCACAGACATGTGCACTCTTTTCTGTCTGAAAGGCAAATCAAGAGCCCTTAGTTACACACTGAATGACAATTGTCGTCTCCTGAGCATTGAGAGAAAAATATCTAGTAACAGCAGAGTATGACTTAGAGCTATTGAACAGGAACATTTTTAAAATGACACTGTAGAAAATCCCTAAATCACTATTACTACTATCTACAGACAGGTTTCAGCATCAGTTAGAACTGTGCTCTTGATGGTCCCATTTCTCCGCAGGAATCCACTCACACACAAAAAACGTTAAGTAGATAATCACATTTCGCTGTTGCACCAGAGGCAAAACCCTTTCAACATCAATGTCTTATTTTCCAAATACGTCTGTTCATTACTGATGTGCAACAATAGCATGAATTGTGCAAACGTGAACCTCCTCCGAGAGTGGATTTTGGCCACATAATGACTGGAAATCATACACCTCCCAAGAGATTTAAGACCAAATGAGCGACCCCTGTCAGCGCAACACACACACCTGGCTAAAAACCACCCAGGGGATTGGAGGCTTAGCCCGGGACAAATCGGAGGTCCTGGCAGCAAACAGCAATCTGAACACATATGTCCCTGGTGAGGGCAAAGCACCTGAGCTTTCTGCCAACAGTGAAATGACAGATTAAGGAGGCAGTCAGGGAGGAACTGAACACACCTGATGCCGGGCTCTCCTTTATACTGTCCCTCTCTGTCTTGTATTAACAGTCGTCACAGTGTCTGCTGCATTCTCACATTTAGGAAAACATAACATTATCAGATTTACTCTCGGTCTATATCATGTCTCAAATATAGGACCAGTGGCACCTGTAAAAGATAAGAGGTCTTAAGATGACCCGCGACCATAAAAACGTCAAGACCTCTTAAACTTAATCCTTTCGCACTGTAAACACAATTCTGTCGGACATTAGGTTTAGTTTTAAATAGGCTCGTGGGCAGAGGAAGCTTTCAAGTTGGCATTCGCACAGGCTTTTCTGCACCATTTGTGTTATTCTTAATCAGGCAGCTGAGCTGAGTGTTGCTGCTGGTTCCCAGACGGTTTGAGAACACATTTCAGTGGCACTTGTGGAGGTCTTTCTTTCTCCTCAGGTAATTCAAATCTTGAATCCTACTGGAGGGGCACGAGTCCCCCTGTGATTGGTCCTAGAAGTTGAGTTTGTAGGCAGCCCATAAGTGTCTTAATTGAACTGTACAGCAGGGGTATTTTATTAGATTTTTTATTGGGTCAAAATGTCATAAGGCTTTTGCCAGTGGGCTGAATTTTTCCCAGCATTTCCTGTATTGTACCATTGATACAGAGCATCACTATATTTTCAACATTTTTATTTAAAAAAGTTAAATGACATTAGGATTAACTTCTAGTGCAAATAATAAAAACGACAAAACATAACCAGCTTTAGTTTGACTGGAATCACAGTCAGATGAATTCCCAGTAACAATAAGGGAGCAACGATGTGCCGTAAAATATTGCAAAATGTTCTAAACTGTTGCTCTTATAGTTAAGTCGCAGCAATTTAACAACTAATTTATTAAGCGGTACGTAGCTAAGTGACTGATGGGCCGGTTCTGGCCATTGAATAGGGCTGCTGTAAAGCATGTGTGCTTTGCGGGGTTCAATTAGCACGTGTCATGTTTTAGTCCCAGGTTGAATTCATTCATTTTTTGTGATCTGGAGGGCACATAAATAAATAAATAAAGGGTGTGCACACATGCAGAAGGAATACTTCAATGCAGGAGAAGAAAGATAAACACACCTGAGTTGTTAAAATCCCTGAGTGTTTCCCTGAGTGAGCTGGCAGGAATAACACAGCGGCTTCCTCTTAGCTCTGTAGTTCACAGTGTCAAGACCTGAACATTTGAATAACTTCTGCTGAACAGCTCTGGTGGAGTCACACTGTACTAGATTGAGCGTGTGTGTGTGTGTGGAAGTGAGAAAGAGGTGAGAAAATGAAAGCAAGTGATCCTCGCTTCTTTTTTTTGACAGTAACAGTAGCGAGTTTATCACTATATTTATGTAAAACCTGCCTGAATAGTTGAGGATGAAAGAGAAACTAATTGATTGTTCCGTCCTTTCCATCAACTCACCTGTTGCCGTTTCATGTAAAGAAAAAATCTCATTACTCTACTGTACCCGCGTACGAAAAACAAGGAAGGGGTGAAGGAGGAGACAAAGAAGGTAGTGAAAAGGAGACACTAAGGAGCAGGGGCATGTGTAAGTCATCTGAACACTTTATTGAGCCAAACCTGAAAGGCATACTACTATTGCCTTTACAGGTGGTAGGTTTGGTTTCAGAGAATCTATATAATCAGCCTATACAATATATATAAATGTATAAAAACATACGAGGCAGCGTTTTTTAACTGCTTGAAATAATGCATTATTCTCAGCCTCAGTTACTGATATAACGTGGAACAACGCTGCTTGAAGGGATCCGATTGCCCAGTGTAGTGCTTGTCCAAACGGTGCCTCCCTGCATGGATGTAAATATTTTTCCCCAACCCGACAACCCTTCTTTTTATTTTATTAATAATTTAGGTTTGCCTCTTAAATCTGAAAAGCACTCACACTCAGGAAGAATACATGTTTTGAATGTTTTAGCAGCAGCTTGTTCTGTCTCTTCCACCACAGGGCAGAAAAATATCATTTTTAGGATGGAAAGAAGACGGTGGTATGATGAACCCCATATCGCTGTAGAAAATGAGCATCTTACTCCAGGACCAGATTCTGCTGTGGGGTAATTTGACATATTCTTGTGTAGCACACCGCCTCTGAAGAGGACAGCACACGAAGTGCATATCTGAGCCGAGTTACAGTATGTCATCCAACTACGTTGTACTGTTTTAAAAGTCACAGTACAGCTGTCAAGTGACCGACAAGTTGTCACGCTGTGGTAGCTTGAAAGGGAGATAAAGACAGTCCAGGGAGAACATCAGCATGTGATGGATTTCTGCTTCCAGAGTGAGAAAATTCTTTGCCACACGCTGAGCTAACCTGTCTGAGAATACATTAAGGCTCAAATTCACTTTTTTAGACGCTGTCTGACCTTGTTTAACCTTGAATTGTTATAATCATTAGTCCAATGCTAAGTTCATTCATGAGTTCATTAGAACAATGAAAACATAATAAAATAATCAGTTGATAAAATAGAAGGACAATTGTTGTCGCAAAATGGGCAAGTTGCCCAAACTTACACACCGGACTGTACTTCTACAGCCAGTCGGTGTCGCACACATATCCGTCCCCCTGGGAACGTAACATGTAACTAACAATCCTCTTGTTACAGCATTTGCATGTGACTACCTAAGTGTGTCTGTGGAGGGTTGTGTTGTTTACGTTTCTCAGACGAGACTCTCCTGTGTAATTCTGAGCCATTCCTTACCTACTGAAAGAGTGTATGTGCAGGTATGTGCGTTTGGCCACACATGCTTGTGTGTGTGTGTGTGTGTGTGTCTGACTGAAAAAAGCACACGGTATTGTGTGTGCTCTCTTTCTCTTAGTGTGTGAAGTGACAACAGAAGGCTCCAGTTGAGAAAGTGAAAAGTCTTAATTTTTCATGAGCACTTTGAGCACAGGATTGAATTATTAATGTCATTCTCTTTCAGGTGAAACAGACACCCCCATAAAGACCACATTCAAGGCAAACCAGAGATTTCTAATAATGACCCAATACTCATAGAGTATGAGTCAATTGAAGCCTGTTTGATTGCTTCCTGGGATCAGATGCTGGATGACACCATTTCAGATGAGTATGGAAAAAAAGACAAAGTGGTACCTTCCAGTTCCTGACAGACCGAACACACCTGATACAGGAACAAGTGATGGTAGGACAGGGACATGTGTGTGTGTTTGTCTTTTTGTGCACAGCCATCTGCTGACACGTTTGCATGGTCCTCTGTAGTTCAACATGTTCAACCTTAGGGTGCCTTCATTGACCTGTTAATCAAAAGGTTCACAAAAAGGCTACAAATAGAGCAGCCAGGCCAAAGCAACGATGAGTAATATTTCCTGATGTGTATGATTGAGTGTACGAAAGATTGGTTTAGAAAACATTCGGTGAGTTTGCTTGACAAAGAAGCAAATGTTTGTAATTAAACTTGATCTCATTCTCGTGTCAACAGCGCATTCAGCAGCAACGTTTATGAACAGAAAGGCCAGCGATGATGCAAGGCTGACTCAATCTCATACCTGTCTCCCGGTTTATATATGTGCATGAGACAAGGCTCCTCTCCGCACTAAAAATAAAAAAAAGGATGAGCTGTAAAGAGGGGCTCTTTAACCTATACTGTTCTCGTGAATCTGATAACTTCTCAGAGTTTTAAACACACTAAAGTAATTATTAGCGTGAGGTCATTCATGTAAGATGTTACTCAAGCTAACTTTTTTTCATTTTGGATGGTGTGATGCACCAGGCAGGCATTTCAGATGCGCCATTTCATTTAATTTGTTTGGGTGCCATCGTGCATAAAGACACAGACTGAATGGAAGAATACAAAGCACACTGCAGACACTGGCCTTCTATTTACTGGAGTAAAACGTCTGCCTGTTACGAACACTGTGGTTAATGAAACATAAGAGCTCACTGAAAAGGAAAAACAGGAGTTCGAGTTGGGCAATAACAAATAATCAGGTGGAGGTGAACAAAGAGGAAATTAGGAATGAGCACCGTATGTATCAGATGTTTTTGGTGGATGCTCTGTTGCCATGGTTACCTGAGTGCAGTGCAGAGCCTCCACGGTTATAGTGGGGTGGAGCCTGGAAGGCGTAGATGACGTCACTGTCAGCAATTGCCGTCAGGTCATCTTCATCTGAGAAAGAACGCTGGAAACCCGTGGTGTACAACTCTGACAGAATGACCTGAGGAGAGAGTGACAGAGAAAGTGAACTCTGGTGCATCGTGTAACCCCTGGCAAGCTGATTTCTGCTCCCCTTATTTCCTGGAAACCAAGTAATCCAAAAGGGAAAATAAAAAATGAAATAGTACTGAACGTGAGAAAACATAAAACTAAATTAAAAAGTATCAATGTTGATCACCCAGGATAATTTGTTTTGAAAATATTAAATTGCCTGAAATAACCAAACAGGAATATTGCATGTGGGCCAAATCAGAAAAGAAATGAAAATAAAATAGGTAATTTGTAATTTGGGCTAAGAAATCAAAGCAATTCCTACAAGTTGCACCTTTAGAAGAAAATGAATATAATAAAGCATCCTGTTAGGAAGGTTCTCACATATGTATCAGAGTCTAACTAATAAAGAGAAAAATATGAATGTGTTTCTCTTTAGATTTACATTTTTAATGTCTTATTTTTAACCCTAGTTTTATGTTTAGTCAAGAACTTGGAACTTGGAAGTGAAACTGAGGTGAGGTGTGTAATACACGCACTAATAATTACATTACTACATTAAACTGCAGAAAAACAGCCTTTACAATCTGATTACCAGTTAATGTGACAGTGATCATTATTTGAACACAGCGCCACTGTATCATGACACCAAAAACAACAAGCTGTCCCTTCTGCAGTTTTCTGAAATGACAATAGTCAGCCAAGAAAAACTCCCACATATACCAGTGACACTGAGAAATGCAATCCTAACTTTGTCACCAACCCTAAGAGGAAGAGCTGCTACTAAAAGTGAAGGAGAGTTTGTACAGTCTGAGCACTCAAACAATTCCTCTGCTCCATCACTTGCATTTGTCCATTCCCTCCCCCACAGAGAGAAAAGTTGTCATTTTTTGTCCTCATGCATTATTGAGTTCACCTACCTGTGTTTTGATACTGAAAGGAAGCGGACTCAATATCAAACTTCCCTTCTCTTACAAGTGCTGCAAAGCGAGCAGGCTAGCAGAGGGCTGCGAGACATGCCACAGTAATAATGTCCTGCATCTGCACTGCACAACAAACTGTTCCACAGGTGATCGGCTTTTCGTGATCGGCAATGAAATGATCACGCACTTTTTCACGTAAATCGTCCGATACTAATCGGTGGACGATCAATCGGAGCATCCGTAGATTGAGCTGAACAGAGCTCATGCATCAGTGTTGCATTGTGTGCGTCTGTCTGTGTACCTGATTCGGGGAGATGTTGCCCTCCTCTGCTACCATGGTCCTCAGGCAGGACAGGGAACCAAAGATGGGCACAGCTAGCCCCACTCGCTGATACCTCTGGCCCTTCGTACTGAACACCAGGATCACACACATCGACCTGAGGAACAGACAGAGGAGGGAGGAGGAAGGTGGGGGTTCAGTTAGGGAAGTGTGTATGTGTTTGTTAATGTAAGGGAGGAAAGAGTTTTGCATGTTCACATACAGATTCTAAACACACCCTGGAATACTGAGAGCACACACATATACAAATTTACCAAATACGCCGATTACATAAAACCAAAAAGGAAAAGTTTAAGGCACTGCATGGCGGCACTAAGGTAAAAGAAAAATCTAATTGTCAGTTAAAGGTATGTACTGAGCTTAGCTGTTTTAATGTATTTCAACCGCTAAACAGCAAACAAATATATTACAAAATGGCACAGTGTGTGTAATGCACTGCTGAGCTGTTTGAGGAAAGATTTCCTCTGACAATACTGCTGAAACATTTTTAATTTCATCAGCATAAATCATCCCATTTGTCTGTGTGTCTGATGTAAGAGTATCCAAATTGATTTTCAGCTATTGTGCTAGTGTGTGTGTGCAGATTTATGTGTGACTGGACACGCCAATCTAAACCAGCATTGTGGTGATCGTCCTACTGGAAGCTGCTGTGTGCTGGGACAATCTGAACACCTTCTGTTGGGGATCCAGAGATGGGGAAAAGAGGATTTGATCTGTAGCTGATGAAGGATGTTGACAAGATGCGTGGAGAAGTAAATAAAATGAAATATAAAGGAGAAGACAGAGAGGGGAGACAGACTAAGGTCACTGCTTCTCATTGGGGATGAGCGTGGTGTAATCACTGACACTACTTCCTGTTCCCCATCATGCATTATTCATGTAAATAATGTGTTAGCAGTGGCAGACGGAGGAAGATCTGAGCGAGTGTTTTGTTTACGCTGAAAGATCCACTGAGATCAGACACAGTCATGTGAAATGAAACAGGGAAAGCAAGACGCCATCTTACTAGTAAGGCTTTTGGCAGTTTTCCAGCACCCTACTGGTTTTATGCTAAAAATCAATCTCTCATATGTTCCCACACCCACGACGACCCGAGTATACCTGCTACAGTTTTTCTTTAAGGCCACCACATTATATTTTTATATACTTGTTGCGCATGAGGATTCACAAAATGTTATTTTGGCATGGTGTATTGTATGTTTTACAAGTGTGATTATACAAATATCAGATATATTCCCAAATAATGTTTGAAGATCAGTTTATTATTTGACCTACACGTTCTGTAATTAAATCTAGTGTAATCTAACACTTAAGCGCTGTTTTGGCTCCATTAATCAAACACTCACTGAGCTTGGACGGACTGTTAGCTGTGTGCTTTCTTCCCCAGAGTACCTGCACTTACTCGCACAGGCCACACGATGAGTGAGGCCTACTGACTTAATTCATCTCTCTGAATTAGCAGCAGACGAGTACCAGACAAGCATCTTGGCAAAGTTGCAGAGCCAGGGAATTATAGCTTTGGTAAAAATGTTGCTGAGACTGACTTTGCAAGGACAGATGCTTTGTAGTAAACACTCAGAGATGCTGTCATCCTCCTTTTCCCCTCTCTGGCACAAACTGGCATTATCTGCAGCACCCAGGCCTCGGTGCCATGCTGCCAGCCAGACCCCGCTGTGTCTCTGGGGGCCTCAGACTTATCAGGCATTCTGTTGGGATACTGCTGCAGCAGGTCGGTGCAATGAGGCCACTGTGTACGTGCATGTGTATAAATGTGTGTGTGTTAAGTCAGTGCTGGGCAAGCAGTGAGTCTATACTGAAACTGAATGAATTTCTCCCTGTGCTGAGACAGACCACACACTGTCAGAGAACTCTCCCTGTAAATGTGAGTTTGGAGTTAGCACCATGGAAGCCATGTAGAGAGGCTGCAGAGAAGCAGTGTCTGTGTGTTTGAAGATAGGAAGACTTGTCGGGTGCTGAATGTATGCAAATTGTGAAATTTAACTGAGGTTTGTTGTTTTTAGATGCGTGAGTACATAAAAGAGAAAGAAAGGGGATAATATGATATTAAGTAAGATGCTGCACAATTCAAGAGCAAATGAAAGGCAGAGACTGACACAGATAGGACTACCGATGAGAATAACAAAGTGGTCAGGTGAAGAAGAGCAAACAGGAGACTCAGTGCAGGGCGTAGAAACTCCCACTGTCCTAAAACGAGGTTTAAAATCTGCTGTGCAGCTGTACCGTGTGTGTGTAAGGTTTTCAACTGTAGCCAGAGAAGCACGTCGGAGCTGCAATTTGTTATGCATCTTTTCTACTTTATCTATCACGTCATGCTGTAAATTCCCATTTCCATTGCCTATCTCTATTTGTATATTGTCATCATTAAAAACACTCTTGCTGTGTCTCTGTGAACTGTTATTCTGACTACAGACTCTTTTTTTGTCATACTCTTCTACAGTGGGACCTTGCTGACATGCAACTTCTGGTACGGGTAAAAATGGAAACAACACACAAAGTGTTTGGTCAGTGACTTTTGACGCAGAGCATTTATCACTTTGATGTGACCATGAGTGTTTGTGCAAATGTGAGTCTATACATATATTTGTCAAATTTCCTTCTGAAATGTTTACACCATACATGTTTATTTTGTTACAGATTATGTATTTCTCTACTTACTTAAAAAATACTTATGATTATAGATAATCACATCTATATCACTGACATCAGATACCCTCATAGATCTAGTCTGGCTACTTCCTGGCAGCTAAGGAAAGCTTGTGTTTGACTAAACAGTTTGGGTATGCACTTTACAGGACTTTAATACAACAACCCAATATGTTAGAATATTCACAGCGCATGAAGCTAAACATCCGCCTGTTACCTCACACCGCCACACTCACAAAACTCTCCTCTGCTATGCCCAATCATAAATGATCCATTACTTCCTGCCTTCGTCAATAATAAGGAATTGACTATGCTCTCTAATCAACGATTCAATTAAATATAAATAACTTATCATTGTGTCCTTTAGTTTTAAGATCATTCGGGGCACAAAAGCCTCATCAGGCCAAGGTAAAGGTCACCTCATCCTCAACCTTTGACACAAAGCGGGATGCAGAGATGACCAGAAAGTCGAGGCGTTTCCTCCCAGACCTAAAGAGGAGGTGGTCTGTGCTGAGTGACTAGATTTCAGGTTTAATCTTTGTAAAAGCAGCAGACATGATTTAAAACTTAATTTTAATTTTAAACGCTTTATATTAACTGGTACATTACCTGGTTTGTCGCAGGGGGATGGGCAGTGAGATACAGAGAAATGGGTCGAAGGTGTTGCTCTGCTTAAGGCAATGCGGGCACGTCAAAGACGACCTGGAGACAGACAGAGACACAGCGTCCATTTGTTTGCCAACGTTACATCTGACCATTACAATAACATTAATTGAGTGAACTTCTATTTGAACATAAGACAATAACTTTAGAAACAATGTATTAGAAAAGATAAAGATAGTAAAAATAAAAAAACAAAAAGTCTGGGAAGAAGCCAGTGCCCATTCAATCCCATTCCTTTGTCACCCACTACATAACTACCTAAAAAGAACCATCTCAGTAATAAATATATTACTACTAATAAGAACCTATATTAATACATCCCACCTATAGAATGTGATCCACAACCTTAAATTTTAGAACAAAAAGTTATATTATAATATGTATTACAATACATATTATATAGAGAGTTTTTTAAATTTGCATAACTTCAAAGCAGGTGTTAAACAGAAAGGTTGACATATATTGTTACCGTATCGCCACATACTAAAGCTCCACGTCTTCTTAAGTATAGAATTAATATATATTGACTGTCACATGTGGAATTAGTCTGCTTAGAAAACACAGACCTGGTGAGACACAAAAACGGCATCCCAGAAGAACAAGCTGAGAAGGAGAGGAGGAAGGAAACTAGATGTTTAGATTGCACGAATGAAAGCATGAAAACTAAAATGTAAGCTGGATAAAAGGAACAAATCTGGCTCGATAGTAAGGAAGGGCAGCAGATACAGGTTGGAAAGGTACCAATGGATTTCTCTGCTCTGAGCTAGGTTTGCTGTTTCCTTCTGCCTCCAGTCTTAATCTAACTGGCTGATGTTTGTGATATTAGCAAAACTTCTGTACT
This sequence comes from Microctenopoma steveboyesi, assembly GCA_032359275.1. Classification (NCBI taxonomy): domain Eukaryota; kingdom Metazoa; phylum Chordata; class Actinopteri; order Anabantiformes; family Anabantidae; genus Microctenopoma; species Microctenopoma steveboyesi. The sequence continues at coordinate 12,846,777 of JAUMHF010000001.1, forward strand.
GGCTAATTGAACATTTGTGCTGCTCTGACATAATAGGATAAAAGTAGTAATAGTAATATATTTGGCTGAGAAATAATCAAGTCTGTGTGTGTCCAGTATTAATCATGTGTCTTAGAGTCAAAGTTATTATTTTATGATAGAGATTTGAGTCCATCTCATTCAGTGTGAGTAACCATGGGTGGATCCAGGACGCTTGGCTATGGATTTTAATGTGTGCCATCAATGACCCCAGTAAATTCAGGGAAACCAACAATCTGCATAAATACAGCTTGAGTAATTCATGGATCTTATCAAAGTTTGATTTATTATGGTCCTAACGGTCAGTTCAGTCCCAGCCTCACTTTTAATGTGACTTTGGAGTGACAGTCACAGATGTGGATCAAATGAGATCTTTTAACGTGTTTGGTGTAATTATGTGACACGTCTTTGAATGCCACCTCCTGCCAAGGTATAACCTGCGTAGCGATGTTACATGTTGGTGAACATACTGTACAGGTGAGTTAGGAATGTGGATCAAATGCTCCTACGTCTTATGCCTAATAAATACAAACCCTCATCTCACAAATGTTCAGGAAGTCCAGTGCATATTTTTACTCTAAATACAAACCTTCAAAGGGTTGTGTGATGTAAACAAACAGGGGTGAACCAATATATGGGATAAGTAAATAAAATAAAATTCACATATATGTTTCTTAGTGTCTCTATCTGGAATACAGCTCCTGTATGACCAAAACCCAACATCAAATAATCTTTTTTAGGCCTGTTTTTAGCTTTTTCAAATGGCAGTCAAGAAAACACATTGCCCTAGTGCCACGTAATAAGTCATGAAAGTAAATGTGATTATGCTGCTTTTTGTTGTCTCGTTTTTCTATACAGACAATGTACACGAGTAACCAAGTAGCCATTTGTCTCCATCAGAGGTAACCACATTATCCCTTATAGGTGGAAACTGCTGGTGTAGCACTTAAACTGAGGTCATTTTCAGTAGTTGTTTGTAATTGTTTAAACTTTGTGTGTACTAAAACTGCAAAGTTGTCTTTTGATGCCTGCATTTGTGTTCGTATTGAATTCATGAGGAAAGCTACCGCTGCACAATGTTTTATTGTCAATGACAGCTTCCAGAATGTGTGCAGATGTATCCAAGTTGTTTCCAAGTTTGTGAAGCCACAAAGTTTGTGAAGCCACAAACTTGTCAAATGTATAAACTTGTTGGAAATAATACAGTTTTCAAAATCCACATTTCCTTGCTGTCAGTGTTTAGCCCAGCGTGCCGTGGCAGCCAGTCACAGGCTCACTAATGATGTCAGTTTGTACACAGTAAGGCAGACTGACAGGCTGCATTCAGTCGTATGTCCACAGACCACACAAAACTCTGCACTCACACTGTGTGCGTGCAGGAATACACAGCTTTACTTAAAAGGTTTGTGCTGAGGCTCACGGCGTTTCCGGTCTGGTGGAGAAAATTAGATAAGTATTCCTGTGAGTGCACGTGTGTCAGAGTGTGCACTGAGAAACACTGAAGTTGTAGTGTGTTCACAATGTTCAGGTGTCAAAGCAAAGACCACGATCCTTTGGTTTAGACCAGATACCTGGAGCTACAGCACACACACAAACGCACAGCACAGCACAGCACAGCACAGCACAGCACAGCACAGCAGCTGCTGTTCTTATTTATCATAAAGAAAGCTGAGCTGCTCAGCATCCCTCTGCTGCTCTGTTGTGCTCAGAGCTAAATAAATAACACTCCGCCAGCAGCATCTCTAAACATTATGCAGTATCACGTTGCTTTTTAAGGCTTTTACCGTATTCTGAATGAGAAAAGTTTCAGTGCAATACAGAGGCTCATGTAAATGATGGGATGGGTTAATGGTAAATGGGGAAAAATTCAATTATAGTATCAGTGATGAGCTGATGACAGAGTGGCGGGGTTTTCTGTAGATAGAATTCAGGAAAAAAGTGACAGAATTGCTCCCACACATATATATTGCTGATGTATTTGTATTGGTTCCTGCAGTCTGTGAAAATGAAACCTCCTTACTTTCATATAGGTCCATTAACAAATAATAAGTCTGTGTTTCATGACCTGACAAATAGGAGCAGATAAACAGGACTAAGGCCTAATCACTGTGAGTCATGAATCTAACATCCGGCTTGATTTGAGGCTCTGAATACAGTTTTAATGGAGTGGTATCTGGTGTGCATTGCACTTTAAATCAGCCAGTTCAGTCTTAATTTGCTGGCTTTGGTGGTAAAGAAGACGGGGGCTGAATAAATGAGTTTACAAAGACGATGGAGGGTGTCCCTGCACAAACTGACTCCCACTTCAAAGCCTGGTTCTGCAAGGTGGCTGGTCGGTGTCAGCAGGAGGGAGAGGGCTCAGTGACGCTATAGGCTAGAGGAATGCACTGTGGGGGGTGAAAGCGCCAAAATCAAAGTAAGGAAGGTCAAGTCTGGCCACATTTTCAGTAGCTATTCACTTGGGCAGCGGAATTATTATTATTACACAGTGGAATGACTAGACTGATGTCTCCGAGAGGTCAACATGAGCACAGCCTACCTGGGTGCATTGCTGGGGAAGAGTGCAGCGCCTGCGGAACATCTTTGAAGACAAGAACAAGTTTGCACTAATTTGTGGAGAACTGAGTCATCAAAGGATCTGGTATGAAAATAAGATCGTTGGGGAGAACCCTCTCTCATATGCAATTTCATATATGACAGATGAAGAGAGTTCTTTGTTGCATAAGTATCTCTTAAAGGGATTTGAGCTTTGTTTTTTTTTTAAATATTAATTGTTTACAGCTCTCACTTCAACTTTTCCGGGACATGGAAAAATGATGCTTTCATGTATATTTCACTTCAATTTGTTTCATTAAATATCAGAACCTGAATATCATAGAATCTGGACTATACGACAACATCATACAAAACTGCTCAGTATGCCGTAGCCAAAAAAGTAACCATCTTCAACCATCTAGATACAAGCATTGGGCTGGGCCTCTCCGTACATCTCCCAGGCCATTAAAAATAGATGCCGCAAACTGACTGAGAGTGACAGACGGAGGAGGAAGGCTTTGACAAAGATTCATTTAAACGCTGCAGCACAGCCGAGTGACTGGAGCATCGACTCCCACATCGGCAGCCCAATCCACACGACAGCCCTGGCTCTAATCGCAAACATTTATTCACATCAGACAACTCCATTGGATGCCTCTGAGGAGCATCTCTGTGAGTTATAAAAAGAATCGAGAAAGAAGGAGAGGAAAGAAAGAGAGACCAATCTAGTGATATAGGCAGAAAGAAAAGGGGGGAAGGCCAGAGAGAGAGAGCTGGAGCCATACAAAGACACAATAAGACACTGCAAGATTGTGAGGGAGTGATTGATCTTTTGTTATTCTACATTTAGAGGCAGTGACTCCAGCTCTCTGGTGATTACGTAACGTAAAGAAGAGTAGATGAAGGAATTAGCCTCCTGACTCAGCAGACTGAAACCAGCCGAAAATGAGACAGACTAATGAGATGAGAATACAAATAAACATAAAGCATATTTACACTGAAGAAAGCCTGGTAAAGCCAGAGCAGAAAACAAATTCCAGACCATTCGGGTTTCTTTGTCTATTATTTATTAAATGTGAGTGAGTCACCAGGGAGGATAGTGCCTCTGAGTTTGGAAACGCATCAACACTCTGCCGTTTCAATTAGAGCATAACTTGTATATGTGGTGCTTAGTTTTGTGGTGCGACGCTGGCAACAATAAGTAATGTAAGTTCTAAATAACTATTATTGTTATTTTATTTGAAAGTTGAGTCTGTTCTGCACTGACAAAAAAAGAGAATGGAGACAGCAGATTAAAGCTTTAAGAGATGTATCACAAAATATTCAGTTAGGAAATGAAAACCAGTGGTGAACTTATTACCTTATCATGGAATATGCACATTAATGAGCATCTCTGTTCTGTGATGTAAATGCCTCCATTTATTTAGATTCAGGTCCAAAGGTACTGCAGGTATTTTTCTTTTTATGAGTTTGCCTTTATAAACCACCAATGGTTTTGAAATGAAACAATGTGAAACAAGATGTGACCAAAGTGTAGACTTTAATCTTTATGTTAAGAAGAAGCTCTCCCTCTCCAAACCTCTCCACTTGTTCCCATACTCACCTGTTTCTCATCCTCAGACCCATCCTGCGACCCACCTCTCCCTCTGTGTTTGAATATAGATAATTTTTAACTTGCCCTTTGGTGTCCGGTGATTTACCTTTGTCCTTTAAAAACTACCCTCACACTCAGGGGTATTTGGATAATTGACTGACGAGATGTAAAGTGTGGTCCATTCCCTCTACTATACTTCAAGAGAAATGAAGCAGATTAAAGATCTGGAGGTGTCCCAAGCATTTCTACCTTTAAGCGTAGTCTTAAAGGTAGAGAGGGGGTCTGCCTCCCGAACTTTGAGTGCGAGCTGGTTCCACAGGAGAGGAGCTTGATAACTAAAGGCTCTGCCTCCCATTCTACATTTAGAAACTCTAGCACCAAGCACTCTAAGAGCAAAGCTGGGATAAAAAGGTTCTATGAGGTCTTTGAGATAAGATGGAACCTGAACATTTAGTGCTTTATAAGCGAGGAAGAGGATTTTTAACTCTATTCTAGATTTAACAAGGAGCCAATGGGGAGAAGCTGATGTAGGAGTAATGTGATGCCATATTAACAGTGAATTGCAGTAGTCCAGTTTAGAAGTAACAAATGCAAGGACTAATCTTTCAATGACTCTGAGACAGGATACTCCTAATTTTAGAAATATTTCTCAGATGGAAGAAGGCAGATCTGGAGATTTCTATTATGTAATGGCTGAAAGAGATATCTTGATCAAAAATAGCGCCAAGATTCATCACAGTAATGTGTGAGGTCATTTCAGTCTTGTCTGAATTAAGGAGTAAAGAGTTACAGGACATCTAGGCATCTGTCTTTTAAAGATGCTTGAAGTTTTACTAATTGATAAGTTTCATTAGGTTTCATAAATAAATATAGCTGGGTGTCATCGGCTAAGAGAATATTGATTTACTGTGAATCCTGACCTAAAATCTTTATACAAATTGTTTCTGGGTAGGTGGTCACATAATTGCTTTGCTACAGCTTTTTCAAGGATTTTAGCAGTAAAGGTCAGATTGGTCTTTAATGAGCTAAAACCCATGGATCAAGTGCTGTTTTTTCAGTAGAGGATTAACTACAACTACCTCAAAAGCCTTTGGTACATAGCCTGATATTAAAGATATATCTATCTGACAAATCGATCAAAGGTAAAAAATCCTTGAGCAGTGCAGTTTGAAATAAATTACCAGAGAAACTAACCAACCACACACCGATAAACAAACAAAATATAATGGTAGACGATATAACAAGAAGATGAAAACAATACAGTTTTAGTTTAAAAAATACAACTGCATATTCTGCATCTTAGAGCAAGGACGTATTTTATAATAATAACTGTAACTGTAAGATAAGATAAAATATAATTGATGCCAGTGGTGCTTTCTTCTATTTATAACAGCAACCAGTAACAAGAAATTCAGTGTCTATAGACTGCGTATAACTGACAGGAACTGTAACTTGCATTAACAATGTCACAATAAACAGAAGAAATACTGTGTGCTGTTTATCACATTTGTTCTTCAAACCACCTCATCTAGGTTGTAACAGAAAGTCATACCCACACAGACTCACTGGGGACACAGGCACCCTGCAGTGAAAAATCATATCTTATGCTTTTTATTTCTCCTTCCTCTCACTCCAATGCTTCCACTCTCTATATTTATACACATCTCAGTCAAACGCCCTCAGGTGGATCCCATAGTCCTGCATTCAGAGATTTGCAGCTACATGATAAGCTTGTTACAACTGGTAATGACTCATGGAAACACGAGGAGAAAACAGCTGCAAGAATAAGCTGTTAGTGCACAGAAGACCAATTCAATTCACTCAAGACTCACACTTCTACTTAAGGGTGAGGTGTGAATCAATAGGGTAATTGCTGCATGTGTGTAATAGTTATTGTCAGCAATTTTACATGGTGGTGTGAAAGAAGGGAGAAAACAAGGTATGTAACACTGGTAACTAACACATACACTGTTATTCAGGGTATATTACTGTTGTGTCCCTAAAACCTTGAAGTCTATTCTGATTTCTGATTTCACCATTTTATTCACAAAGTAGAGTTAAACTAAAGGCACTTAGTTTTACTCAGTTTACAAATTTCTTTTCAAAATTCTTGTAATGTAATCGTTTCTAAATGATTATATGAAAACATCTATCATGACCTATCTGAACAGGATCTTTTAATAATTAGAAGAATCTAGTCATGTGAATTAGCTTGTTATGATGATGATTATTCTAACATTTCTATGTGGAGCATAACCTTCTGTATACTTTCTAAATTTAGTGTTGAAACACACTACAGCACAAATAAAATAAACTGTGCCAAGCACTGGATAAAACAGTGGACAAACCTTGTCCAGACCAGAAGCTGGCATGAAAAAAAAAACATTTAAATGCCTATATGCGTTGACCTCTCGTGTTTCACCGATCTCTACATTTGTGGGAATACAACATACGTAATGTGCATCTAAGTCTAAGGGAAGAACCTTTTTAGTCAAGATACACTTTAAGTTTGGTTTACCGTCAGGGGCTATCAGCATTATGTCAATGAATGTCCTCACAAGTATAGTGAGAAATGTGTGCGCGTTTGTGTAAGAATGTGTATGTGTGACACACAGAGACAATTATAGCAGCTCTTACGCAAGGAGAACGCATTATGCTGCCTGCGCCACCCAAATAATAGAACTACAAAGAAATGTCACTTCAAATATAGTTGCAATTGTTTACAAGGAGAAAAGGGGAAAAACAGGGAAAGAACATTTGTGTAGTACGGGACGTGCAGCATGTGTGAGAGGGTGTGTGAGTACAGACTCTGTGTGTGTGTGTGTGTGTGTGTGTGTGTGTGTTTAAGGGGTTTACTAAATTAATAGAGACCACCCACAGCTGTTACAGTCGGTGCTTCCAGGGCCGTGCATTGTAAAATGTCCCCAGACTGTGTTACTCTAGTAAGATAATGAACTGAAGCTAACCTGATAATGTCACATAAACACCCAGGTGTTGATTTGTGCGTTTGTGTAGAGAATAACAGTATGAGAGAGAAACGGGATGTGAGAATGGAGGAGGAATAGAGGATTGAACATGTTAATCGAGAAGATGCTCGACAAACATCTCAGCCACATTTTTTTACAGCTGACTGAACAGATACGTTTAGTGCGAGGCATTTCCATCTACTCAGCCTAGGAGCATCGCGGGATGTGTGGTACGCAGAGATACAGTCCTACTCCCAAGTCATCATCATCGTTAAGGGGAGGCACTGAAAACACGAATGAATTAAGGGCTGTTTAACCCTGCATGGAAGTGGTCAGTGCCGTAAAGTGTCACTTGATGACCTTTTATTTATTGGCTCACATGCTAATCTGTTGCAGTGCAGCCAAACATACCAGTGCTATTCTCCATGGGGCTGTGAGTATATGCCTTCATTCTGATTGACAGCAAGACTGTCAAGGTTCAGTCAAAAGTTTTCTCCCACATCAGCAGCCCAGTTCTTAGAAAGCATCCTCAGTTACTCTCCTGCAACAGTAGCTGTAGGACTAACGTTTCACTCATACTCTGCTCACCTCACTTAATCTGTGTGTGAAGGTTGATTTCCTGGAGACCTAGCGACTGAATATATCAAAAATAGTCCCAAGACAGTCGTTAAATCTACAATCATTTATTTGACTACCATTACTAAACAATACAATAGCAAATAAAAAGCTACACATTTATGAAAATGGAACGAAAAAATGCCTGCATGCCTGCCTCTATACTTGTGTTATCAAATAAAGGCTCGACCTCAGAAAAATATCTTAAAAGAAAAGTCTGAAGCAAATTCTTCACTTTGGAGCTGCACAACACAGCCTCGGCACAGTGTCTTGCACTTTTCAGCACAGTAAGACCCTTATGTAATCTGATACAACATGGGTTGACCTCCCATTAACAGTCAACCTGAGAGCCTTTCCCTCTATATCAAGCATCAGTGACACTGTGTTGCACAACAGCAGCACAGTCATCCTGAATCTATTACCGTTTAGAAAAGCCTGGACCAACAGAGATTACGTCCCGACTTGGAGTTCATTACAAAAGTTTGCAAGAGCAGACTCACTCCTTCTACTTTTTTTTTTTACGTTTGTTTTTTCCTCATAAAAGATAAAGAAAACCCAAACAAGAGAAACTTTGCTGTATTTGGTTACAGTGCCAGGTTGTTGTGCTAGACTGATATTGTATCGGAGGAGGTCGTGGCCAAGGAAGTCCCTGCCAGAAAGATGAAAGCTAAGCTTCTTCATTGCAAGATGCAAGTCATCTGTACTGGCTGTACTGTTGGTCTGATTATTGTGCTAGACGTGGAGACATAATGTTCTGTCCTAACTGCTAATGACAAACGGATACATTGAAGCTATGCACAAACTTCAGAGCTGATACAAATCAAGGCCAATGCCTGGAATCTTTCTACCTTCTCATACAAATTAGATGTTTGGTTTTTTTCTTCTTTTGATGTTCTACACTTACTATACTTACAATTACTCTCTTGCTGCCTCCAAAATTCAAATCTACTGCTTGCCCTATCACAACTTTAACACCTGGACTGAAACAAGCCTGCAATGTTCTTTATAATATATAGTGTCCCTTAGATTTACCAGCGTGTTGCTCTTGTTTACATTGGTCGGGGATCAAATAAAGAGCAAAAGCAAGAGCCAAAACAAATGTACTCAGCCAAGTGTACCAGCGAGGTCACACAAAGGTCTAGCATCAATTCCATTAGAGAGTCTATTAAACTACAGAAGCCCAGTCTCTGACTTCCCACTGTGAATGAAGCGAACTGAGCCAGAAGCTAGTACTAAAGATAAATCCCCTGAATCCTTTGCAGGTCTGTCTGACCTACTTTCTCAAGCTACGGATTCTTTTCCACAAGAGAGAAGGTTAATTCTCACCTGTGAATAGATGTTCTCTTTAATAGTATGTATTGCACTTTGTTTAGTCAAACACAACCTCGGGGCATTAGATATAGTGCCCAGTGGAATCCAGCCTGCTGCTGCATAATTTATAAGATACTTAAGATAGTTTCCAAAATGCGTTCTTGTCCTACTTCTTGCTAAAAGCACTGAGTTATATGATTTTGAAAGGAAGTCTAAAAGTTACAGAAACAGCAGTATGGCACTACTTTGAACTTAAAGGTCAACAAGGAACAAGCAGTCATGCTGGCAGTGAAACAAAGCTGTTGCTATATCGGAGCGTGCTGTCGGTGTCTCTCACCTGTACTGAGCCTGGAAGTGCTCCTGGACAAAACTGTGTCGACCTCGAGGCTGCTGTTTGCTGGGTGAGATGGGACTAGAAGGAGCCTCCAGTGAGCTGGGCCCCTGCAGACAAAGACAGAGGAGTAGACAAAGTCTTACTTTATTGGACACAGTATACCACTTTTAGCTAAAAAAAAATCCTTTCAGGTTAATGCACAAACAAAACTACAGCAAAACGATTCAGAATATCAAAATCCATCACTGTATTTTTTAGATTGTTTTTTGAAAGTAGCTTAGCGAAAAGTAAAAAATAATAATAATGTATGTAATGCAGTAATGTCATATGTCTGTACGTAATGTAACCAGAACCAGAAAAAAATTCCTGTATGTGCAGCATACTTGGCGAATAAAGCTGATTCTGATTCTCTGATTCTGATGTAATAATAAACTGAATGTGAAAATAATAAAGAGGAGGAATCAGCATTTATAAAGACTAGATCTTCAGTAAACTCTAAGATGGTCCAACAGAGGAATGATGACAGATGGAGATAAGAGATTAAAAAAAACAAACAAGACAAAGTAACAATTAATACCTACAGTATTTAAACAGAAAAAAGATGATGTGAGAGAAGGAACAATTAAACAGTGGTAAACACTGAGTGGAGTAAGTGGTGGTGGTACCCGGCGTGCCCTGTCAGTCTGAGCAGGTGGGCAAAAAGGGTTCAAAGATAAACGTATGAATGTATAAAAGTATAAAAGTAAAGCGGTAGTATTAAAGCTGTCAACTAACATTAACTGGTACAGTTTATACAGTGTCCTCACATATGAGAAGTGAGTTGAATCTGTTCTTCTGCTGTGGAGCCATTGCATTGGTTTATTTGCCTGTGTTACCTGCTGTTACACTACAGGAATTAATATGTAATTCTATATATTTTATAATTATGTCAGGTCCAGCATGTGCTCTGTTCTGTACACACAGCTATGAAACATAATTCAGGCAGGTTCATGTTGTGTCTGTGAAGTTTCTCAGTCATCAGAAGGTTTAGTCATGGCAACTGGACTTCTTTCTTTCGTTCTGCATCCACAGAACTTTTTCAATGCTGATGTCGAACAATTACAAAATGTCATATCAGACATATTCCTGATTAAAAGTAGCACTGTGCGGTCAAGTGAGAGTGGTGTGACGGCCGTAAACAAAAGCTGCCGAGTGCTGCTTCACTTTCCTGAGCCATCGTTAACTAAATGAGTTTAAGCTGTGTTTTTCTTGCTGTCAAGCTGTCAGGTGTTTTCCATTATCTGCCTAATTAAACCTCAGGTCAGGTAGAAAACGTTGGAACATCACCGACTAAACATTAATGCTATCTCCTAAATGTAGTCTTATTAATGACAGTGTTTGTAATTTATACAACGTGTACACGTGTGTCTGTGTGTGTGTGTGTGCGCGCACATGTGAGGGCTAAACATTAAGTAGCAAACAAAGTTAAAGTTCACAGAGATACCAGGTTCTGGTCTCTTCACCTTCTCATGGAAAATACGCTTTCTGTGCGGGCTTCACATTGTGTCTTTGTGAATCCCGACAGTCTACTTTGACGAGGCTTCTCTTTTGTTCAAACAAAGTCCAATCACTGATGCATTACCTTTGAACTCGAGCGGCATCGTTAAAAACGTATGCAAAAATGAATATTTCTAAAATATATAATGAGGCAAACGCACAAAGCCTAAAAAACACATGTCTTTTTAACTCCTCCTCAGCCCATTTCTGAAATTGTCTTTCACTTTACTTTAATGTTTGCCTTGTCTAACTGGATGAAAACATTACTGAAAGCTCATTATCTTTTACATCACTGCAAAACACAAAAGCCATCTTCATGTCTTTTCAATATTCTGTTTATAAAAAACACACAACAAGATTTCCAATAAATAAAGAAGCCAGTTTAGAGGTGGATAATAATAGGTGCCTCCATTAAAATTAATATTCATTTTTAATGGCAGGCACCTAATTAGTGTTTCTGTATCTGGTAGGTATCACAAGTCATCCTGGTGACTAAAAATTAATAAATAAATAAACACAGTGACAACTGCTTTTCATTTTGGGTCAGTACTTCCACATGCTCGCAAGTCTGTCATATGTGTGAGTAATAAAGGTAAAACAAACAAAAACAAAATTGCATCTCTACCTAAACATGGCCTCGCACAGTATGTACATTTAGAGGAATCATTGCAAAATTAAGATTAGGAAAAAAGAGACTGATATGTAAAAAAAACACGGAAGCAGGTGTCCATGCCTCAGAGCAAACCTTAAGCAGTATAGCACCTGTTAGCTGAGACAGCTTAGAAGGACTTTGTGAGCTATAGAGATTGGAAAGGGGATTCACCAGCACCCAGGGACCATGCTATGCAGCAGGGGCTATTTAAGGTTGACTTCAATTTCCATTTTGTGCCGTTGAGTCTCACTCAGGTTGCAGAGAGTTGGGTGCCATAGAAAAAGAAAATATCACCCAACAGCAATTTTAGACTACTTGAGATGCAGAGCTTTTCGATCTCACATATATTGCACACTTTTCTGGGTTGTACCTATGGCAATCTTATGCAGCTTTAAAGCTCGATTAAGGCATATTTACAAAAAAATAAGAAAACCAAAAAAATCTGAACATACAAAACAAAAAAGGACAAAAAGTGTCTGCATTCACACATTTATTTCAACCTTCTTTTGTGTATAACAACCTGAAGTGTGAGCCACTCTCTTTCTCTCAATGCACCTCCTTTTTTTCCATTTCTCCTCCAGAGGACAAAGATGAACAATCCCCAGACCTTCAGAGGCAGACTGGGTTACAAGCATTACCATGGAAACCCTGGCCTCATTCCCCCCAATCAACATTAACCCAGTCACACGTTTGTACATGTCAGTGCATTTCTATATAAACACACAAACTAGAGCATCACTCCTTTTTTAAGTACTGTGACAACCACTCCTACAACTGACAGGCTGGCAGGTGCTGTATACTGTAGGCAGATTCCTGCAGAAAGATTAAGGAAGTTGATGAATGTATGAGAACATTGAGCACAAAATGGGCCGTCGATGCAAATAAAACACGCTTACGTTCTCCTTAAGCTACTTTAAGTATTCAACCCTGCAGGTACGCATAAAATACCACTGTAAACTGTTTAATATAAAGAGTGTGGAAAATGGATGCAGGTAATTTTGTACATTGAAGATACTTTCACTGATACAAGAAAAAATATGCATGATTTAATTTAGCCACTTAAAGGTCAACTCAGCCTTTTACTCCACAGTTTTGCTAAACTGTGACAACAACTCTTGCATACATAACACAGTGATGTTAATTAAAGGAAGTACAGTACAGTGAAGAAACGCTGGATTTCATACTGTCAAAATCTGTGCCTTCTTCAAAAACATGTGAGAATAGCGGACTTAATTGAATAAGAAACAGTAGGAGACGAACATGACAATGAGACATATACTTATCACATACACATGCAGGGAGAGACGGAGCAAAAAAGCACTGAACATACCATGCCTCTTTATTTAGCACCTAGGGAATAATGAATAGAGCCACGATGCTGCTCTAGCTCTGCTATCGCCTGCCAAAAATAGATGCGGGGGCCCGCCGTGGCAATATCGAGTGAATACTAATATTCAGAAGCACTAAGCTGTTCAATTGTCACAATGAGTGTAATCCCCCCCAAAAAAGAAACTGAATGTTAACAGATCTAGGCCATATTCAACCGCCTCCTGTTGCTTGACTTCTACGTGCCCCTGGCAGTGTAATTGATTGCTAAGATTTAGATATCCCTGGTTTCAGCGCTCAGCGTGTTCTAGCTCAAATGGCTGTATTGACCTGTAGCGTCAAATGAAGACGGAGAGGTCACAAGATTACGCCATGTAACCGAGGACCAGACTGGAGGAAATTATTAGGAGTGCCTTTCAGCAGCGAAGCCATTTCTACCACATCGAGAAAGTTTCCTGCTCTGAGGTGTAATAAGTGCTAAGGTCATTCGAGAAAGAACACTATGTCCTCAAACTCTTTCCTTTTTGTTTATTCCTGCTCTGAGCAAGGAGAGGTCACACACATAAAACCACCATCAGCTGCGAGCTCAGCATCGCTACATCACAGGAACACGGGAGCCATGAGCTTTATGTGTCGGCGAGAAAAACGTTGCACTTTTCACGCGCGCTCACGTAAAAGCTACAAACACACACACACACACACACACACACACACACACTCATTTAGGAATAAGTGCACACCCCTCTGGTGTTTTTTCACAAGATGAAGGGGATACATATGGAGCTTTTTTCACACACATTAAACAAAGCAACAATCCACTAACCATTGACAAAAGTGTTGGTGTCTTTGTTACTGTCACGCCGTCGCACCTCACCACTGAATGCTACTGAACTCACCTGGCTGTGGTGGATGTATGTTGTGTGTAGTCAGCACTATATTCTGACAGCTAAGCTAAAAAACAATAGCAGATTGCTTTTCTGGTTGTTTTGGACTCCTGCCTGCTGCGTCACAACCATCTCACTGCCCACAGCTTGTTTTCACCTACTGCACCACTGCATGATATCAATACGCGTTAAGTCAAAAAAATGCAGCCAACACATTCTTAAAGAACATGCAAGATGATTTTTTTAGAAATAGTTAAGCAAGGCGAAGGCACGAAAAGGAGGCATTTGCACTTAGTAGGATGACGTGAGAACGAAGTGTGACTGATCGAGACCAGAGGCCACAAACACGTTGGGAAAATGATAAATGAGGACTACGTCTCGTCTGACAGTGGATCCCCGCTCAATGCGCTATGGAATCTTTTCAGTGATGTGGTGAATATGTATTAAATTGACTACTGCGGGATCATGACAGTAATCACACCACAACAGCAGCTTCTCTTCTCTGTGACCTCAGAACCGTTATTCTTCATCTAACACTCACCAGTGCAGCCACTGGAAATGTCTTTGGCCCTATACGCTCTTAGTGTGCAGAGGCACAGCATCCCTCCAGAGATCTTCACACTCCAATCCCTACATGAAAACACACATACAGTACAATATGTGGAGCCCAGTAGAGGAAAATATTCTGAAATCACTCTAACAATGGGAATGAGTGGGTGTTTGATGTCTGTGGATGGGTGTGTTGCAAAACATTAGAACAACAAACCAGAAAGGCAGATTGACCTCAAGACAAAGAGTGATCAAATGACCAAAGAGCAGCAGATTCCCCCCAAGGCACTGACAGGCTCCAAAATAAATCACTACACCAGAAACCCATCGATCAGGCCACAGAGTTGGTAACGAAGCAGCTTTTCAGACATTTCCAGTGGCTGCGGCAACATAGAATTACACCAGAACTGTTTAACGTGCTTCTAATAAAAGCATAACGTGCTCGGATTGTCTTATAATAAATACTGATGAGAAGGAAGTTAAGTAAATGCCCACGACCATGGCTCATTTGGTAGATCAGTTGTTTCTAAACCCCAGGGTTGGTGGTTTGACTCCTGGTCTCCCTAATTGTTGTTTCGATTGGTTTCACTTGTCAAACTTACACTTACACTTACACACGCACACACACGCACACACACACACACACACACACGCACTAATAAATAAGCCAAATGAAAACGAAAGGAAAAGTTGCCTGAAGTATCAATTTAGCAATTTCTTACTTCTTTTCATGTTTTTGTCCTGTGGGCTGACTTTTAAGTTGAAGCAGCTAAAGACTGTATTTTATATATTACATTAATATTTTAACACTGACAAATGTCAAACTTCAGTGTCAGCTGGCATCTGGAAGGTAATAGCTCCAAACCGGAGCTACTACCTGAGCGCCCTTTTGTAAAATGGCAATAGGGAAACGTAATGTTTTAAAAGCGCCCTTTTGTAAAATGGCAATAAGGAAACGTAATGTTTTAAAAGCGCCCTTTTGTAAAATGGCAATAAGGAAACGTAATGTTTTACAATTCTACTGTGTCAATATGTTGACCAACCACAGCTGCAGTTAGGAAGAAAACACATCTTTTATTAAGACTAAAAATAATCTTAAAAAAAAAATTGTGTCCAGCTGAGGAAAGACGCTGATTCAGTTATCGCCTCAAACCACATTTCTAATCAACCGGCGGGCTCAAGGGGCTTAACACATTCACCTTAGCTGCCAGCAACTGCTCTGAGTCATCCCTACACACTCAGAAAAATGCTTGCTCACACAGACATGCACATGCACACACTGCTGCGCGTTAACTCGTACCTACAAACGAATTGAACGAATTGTCTTTCACTTTCTCTCTCCCACACACACACACACACACACACACACATGCACACGTACACACACATTCAGCAGCTTCACAAGGATAATTGGGCAGTTTCATTATGGCACCTAAAAAACGACTAACATAACATGGGCACGAGGTTACCAAGCCAGAGTGACAACATTCAAAGAGGTGATGAAGACAAAGCTGTGAAAACACCCACAGATGAGGAAATGAATAGCAGCGGATGAACATACTTCCTCCCCAATCACAGTGATTCTAAAGTGCCAGTTCACTTTAGATATGTAATCTCACTCAGCCCAAATGATGAAAGACTGGAGAAATGCACGATGAAAACTTTGAGACAGATCCCTGAGCTGAGCCGAAGGCAGTCGAGACTCTGGTTGTTTTTGCCTACCTTTACGATGCCATGGGACACTGAGCCTACAGTAAGATGCCATATTACCGCTCCAAACCAAGTTAGTTTTGAGGTGAAAATATGACTCCCAACTCTCCCAAACACTCAACAAGAGTGTTGCATGCAATTATTAACTCGCTCAAAAAGAGAGATTTATAATAATAATATAATAAATTAATTTAGATACTTGTGTAATTATTTAACTGGAAAATGTTTCCTCATTTGATCTTTAGATAATCTTATTAATTGTCGTTTTTGTGTGTAGGAATTCTAGTGTGTGCTCCATACGTTATTCCTGGGAACATTTCAGAGGAGCTGAAGTAGCCACACGTCAAGCTGCTCGCACCAGCTTCATGTTTTCAGTCTCCTGCAGGAAGAGATGACGTCTCCCACTGAGAGTGTGAATTAGTTGAGCCAATGTTGACATAGCTGCTGGCTGCTTCAGGAGATCACTGTTGTCTTTTATAGAGAGTCCGGCCCCAGAGTGTTTGAACAGATTATGACTACATTCCTGGTATTAGAAGTGAGTGTGTGTGTGTGTGTGTGTGTATGTGTGCATGTTTTGTACCTTGGTCAACACCATTTCAGCACACTTTCTAATTAAACAGCCTCTAATAGCAAATCAAGCTGTTCTGAAAGGTTTGAATCATTCCTCAAATGCACAGCGGGGAAGAGACAGCATGGTGGCGGCTGAACCGAGTCACTGAGCAGAGCCTGATGAAGAAAGACCCAAAAGAAAGAGACGATGACAGAAGACAAGAAATGTGAAAGGAGAAAGTAGTAATGTGAGCGTAGAGATAAAAAGCTACACATTAAAGGCCACAGAAAGAAGAACGCAGGATTAGACTGTATATGTCACGCTTACATTTTATTTAACAAGCTGCACCAGCTGCTCAGCGAGACTGTAGCACTCTGTCCCTGACATGAAGCTGCTCCGCTCTTGCGATATGTTTCCTTTACACTAGAGAAGCTGAATCACTGACTAGTTATCAACTAATGTTTCCTGGTGCATTTAGTTTGTGAACAGTAAAATTCCTGTAGAGCAATTTCTAAAGCAATAAACTTGTCAAATCAGGCAGGACTAATTTTCTATATCTGGGTTAAAACCTCTCAGGGCGGGATGGGAATTAAAATAGAGTTTATCTAGTGAATATGCCAGCTAATGTGACCTAACCCATGAAAGGTACCAAACCAAGCCGGGGGCTCCGCCACATTGAGAGGTAGTATCAGAGATGAGGCGAGTTTGTCCCACCATCTGTCCAGAGGAAGCCTCTGCCTGCGTAAAATTAACACTGGACCGGACTGGTCTTTACATTAAGTCCAAATGGGTAAAGTCTTCTTAAAGAACGGTCCACCTTCTCAACAGTACGGCGGGCCGCTGTATAAAAACACAAACCGATTCAGTGAGAGAGACAGGACACACAGCAATCAAAAAGAAGGGGAGGAATGAAAGAAATGCTGTCCGTGCAGTAAACCGGCTGACTCACGCCTATTCTTTCAGCCCCGGACGGCTGCCACTAATGCAGCCTATTCAAAGCTGGCTTATGGTAACAAGGCAGTCTGGGAGATAACAGTGGAAACCACAGCCATGTTTAGCCCTCCTCCTTTCACCTCTGTTCCTTTGCTCCAGAGCTTCTCTCTGCTCTATTCCAACCATTTCTGCACCATCACATGCCCGCTTATATTAGCAGTCAAAACCAGAAGAAAATAGCTTCTGTGTTACCTTTGGTCCTATCTGAAGAGCTGCATAGACTCCTTTTCATACAGCAGCGAGTACAGCCAGACCTGCCACTCTGTGGCTGTTACTATGGTGATGCCAGCCGGGCCAAAACAAAGGCAGAACTGAAAAAAAAAAGCAGCCTCAGATGAGAGCCTCTGCAGGAGCTCTGACAGCCAAATCTTGCTCAACCACTTCTTTCTCTCTGCGTTTCTCATGTGCACACGCATTTATTCAGAGGCAAATATTGATTTAGAAGAATAAATTAATTGATTGAAGGGAATGAATTTGCTTCCTAAGGGTACTGTGAGGGTGTTTTCACTCCACTCCCTGTAGATAGGAGTTGAGCTTTAAGGTCGTGCCAGAGCCTCTGGTACTAACACAGAAAAAACCCCAACATTGTGGATCTGTGCTTTTCGTTCTGAGAAAGAACTGCTGAGACCTTTCACAGTGAAATGTGATCATCTGTAAGACTGGTTTAACATGAGATCCACTGAAAATCTCCACACACACCTCAGTGCTGTTTGGTTTCACATCAACTGGCCGTCACAATGTCAGCTGATTACTCTTGTTACCTGGCAGTGTCAAAATTAGACTGGACAATAGGATTGACAAAATACGAGCCACTTAGTATTAAATATATAAATAAATTGTTGTTGCACTCAATTGTAATCCACTAGTATGAACTGCATCCGAACCGCGGCAGTCAAAAAATCTGACAATTATATTTCTATTATCGTAATACTGAAAGCTAATGAACAACAATGTTGACTTTTGACAATAAGCTAAGAGTTGTAAAGCCTAAAATCAACAAAGATCAGAAGGTGATCTCTCATTTTGCTCTCTCTCTGCCTCCCTTTGACAATACAATTAAAGTCTTATAGATAGTACAAGGAATCTGTTTTGTACTGGCATGAGACAAAATGCTGCTTTTACTGTTTAAAGGCTTTTGCTTTGGGCTGCACAGGGTCTGCGTCTGTTTTTTAACCCCCTTATCCGTCTGTAAAATCTCTCATACTGGCACATTAACACTTAAGCCGCAGTAAAACCAAAGGAAAACACATGAACAACAACAAAGGGTCCAACACAATTCAAACAGCTGCAGTGCAAATAAAGAGCTGATTAATCGGATACTGACAGATTAAATATCTAAGGTTGGTAAAACTGTGAAGAATATACCACATGTTTTCAGAAAAACAGATCCATTTATTTGAGGAAACAAGACAAATGTTTAAAATGTTTTTCATTGTTCAGATAACATAACTTAATATGAAACTAAAGGACTTGAGTATAAATATTTCCCTTCAGTTCAGGGCACTGACAACAATGGTAAACAATGGAAAACAAGTGACAGTAACAGGTCAGACTGGATGACAGCTACCAGTCCAGTTCAACAGGCCTTCAAGCGCCAGGAAGACACAACCATATAAGGAAGAAATGCCTTCAAAGTTGGGGGTGGAAGTGAAAACAATGAACAATTAAGCTGCACAGACTTTATTTATCCCAGTAAAACTCAAGTCCAGTTAAAAACCAAACACCAAGCATCATCAGACCAAAGAAGGCAGAGGGTAATAAGTGCAAACTATGGTAAAGAAACCCCCGGTTGAAGCATTATTGGTGTAAATGTATGTGGAATGGCTAGAACTGAATTATTTTTCCTATCTTGTTGCTCCTAACATGCAGTTTCTGTACTTATTTAATAACTACCCATCCATCTGACAAGAATTTATTATCTTCAGTCAAAAAAAAAGAATACTTCATTGATCCCCTTGGGGAAGTTTATATTAACTTTATATAAAGCCTTATATTACAAAGGTCAATTAATTACAACCCACTTATGGTCTGTACAATATCTAATTCTGCTGATATGCTATATTGACAACGTGTTGATAAATATTATCTCTGCTCAGTAAAAAACATTAATATCACATAGGTTGATAGTCATTATTAGAATAAACATGACCAGAAGCACCAAATATGTGGATAAATTAGTCCTCAAATATACAATTTACTCACATTTGAGTAACAATTACTGAAAACTAAAAAGACTAGCAGTTCTGGGAACGTATTTATCCAAACGTTAAAGTACATATATCTGTGACCGTTTTTACACAAAGCAAAAATTACCTGTCAAGTCTTATTATATTTATGGAAATCAGTCGACCCTACAGTGCTACTCTTGGTATACTATCCATATACACATGGCTATTCCAGTGCAAAACCTGACTTTGCTTCCACCTCTTGACTTGCAGATCTAATAAAATGGATATAAAAATATTGAATGTGACGGTCATTAAACTCAACGTTTGTGCAGGGCTCTGTCTGTAAAAGCTCCTATTTTATGCTCAGACTGTAAGAGCTGAATTCTGCAGTATTTATAGTATGAGTTCAACTTTCATTAACTTCCCATAGCCCTCAATTCACACTAATCTTCATTAGCAGAATCTCTCTGCCAACTCCCCTCAACCCTTTCTACTTCTCTACCAATATGTCTTTCACTTTCATTCCCCTTCTCTCTCGCTCTTGCTTTTTCATTTTATCTCTCTTGGTATGGACAGAACTTCATCTTTTAGATGTTCTTGAACTATTTAAAAGAAGGACATACTTTGAAAATGTAATGTATTTAATTAAGCATTTCCTAAGAAATGCAGAAAATGTTTCATTCACAGTAGGATCTATTAAAATTCTTCTGTCTTTAATTCCCAAGTGTGACTCTGTGGCAGTGTGTGAAGGCCACCGTGAGTTAGTGTGCTGTAGTTAAGTTCATATATATTTGTCTTAACAACCATGGGATCAGAAACTATGGACAAAGTATAGACCCCTCTTCGTCTTAAGCTCACAAGGTCTGACTAGTCTGGTTTTTACTGTCCTCTGTGTTCCCTACAGTAGAGACACAAATGTCATGAATGATTTCTGTCACTTCTGCTGCAGGACTGAACAGGTCTATATTCAAATTTATAGCAGTCACTGGAAACTAGTGGCCAGTTTATGTAAAGTACTCCCCATGTTGCTGTATTCTAACTGCCTATTGGACAACAGCCAGCTCACTTTCTCTCTCCCTCTTAATTAATTTTTTTTTGTTTGTTTTAAGTCAGATGAATGAATTTCTAACAATAGTAGACAAAATGAAAGAGAAAAATCTGAATGTGGACATAAATCAAGTTCGAATCATTTTTAAGTTTCTAAGCACACGAGTATCAAGGCGTAAGAAGTGTATATGGCACCAATTCAGAGCTAAAACAAAGGAATGCCAAAGAACTATCAGATCAACTTCATTCACAAGGTAAGAATAACGCAGTCTTTTCATCTCGATATGCACAGTAACCCAAAACCCAGCAAGGCATACAAATTATATCTCCATAGAGGTCTAACAGTGTTGCAGGAGGTGGATAAGGGGGGAGTGTGACAGCAAACGAGAAGGCCTGCTCAGCCATTCATCCTGCACTAGCTGATAAATGGAGACATTACGTCAGGAAAGAGGCTTAAAAAAAGACACTGGAACAGACAAAATGAATTATGAATGAAGCTGTGTCAAGAAAGAGAAGGCAAAAATATATGTTAAGGAATTTTTCAAAAAGCAGCGATTTCCATCGAACGTTTCTCTCTCCTGCGTCCTGTGTAAATCCTATTATAGCGGTAGGATAGCACAGGGGGATTATCTGACTGTCCACTGTCCAGGCTGATTCACACTGGTAAAATATAGAAACCCTTTAAAAAGCCCCTAATACTGTCATTAGAGTGCTGTTGGTGGTGTTGTCTTTTTCGCGTCATTGTCACACTTAAAAGATTTAATTTATCAAACAAATGTTATTTTTATACAAGCATAACTCAAGTAAATACAAAATGCTGTTTTTAAATAATGATTTTACTCAGGTTCAAAGGCTCATCTCACATTTGTATAAAAAACCGTCTTGATTACCCCTTTTGGGAAAGAAATCTGTGGACTGACAAAAATCAAACTTTGTGTGCTTCCTGTTTCATCTGGTGTAAAACACTAAATTTATGAATAATATAAATGTCACATAATATGAATATCATGGTGGTGGTAGTGTGATGGTCTGGAGTTGCTTTACGGCTTGAGGACCAGGCTCTACCAGAAAATCCTAAGGGAAAATGTCCGGCCATCAGGACAATGATCCAAAACACCCTATCAAATCTACCTCTGAATGGCTTAAACAATTCCTTCACAGAGATGTGAAATGGTCAGTTATCACCAACATCTGATTGCAGTTGTTGCTGCCAACGATGATAAAACCAGTTATTAAGTCAAGGGGATAATAACTCTTTCTCACTTTTTACACAGGCGGTGTAAAGGTGGTAGCTCAACAGGTTAAGCATCAGACTGGGATGCAAAAGGTGGCAGGATCGATTCCCAGCCCATCCACCACACCAGGTGTGTCTCTGAGCGAGACACTCAGTGCTAGCTCCCCGGGCCCCCAGGGATTACATGTGAAAATGTAATCAATGACAAAAAAAGTGATTATTTTTCTTCTTAACCAGGCAGGTTTAGCTTTGTCCCTTAATAAATAAAATCATAATTAAAAAACTGCCCTTTGTATTTACTCAGGCAATCTTTGTGTTATAATAAAATTACTTTGATGACCTGAATCATTGAAGTATGGCAGTGATGCAAAGAATAAAAAAATTCAACAAGGGAGCAAGTACTTGACTTGACTTTTAATAAGTGCTGAATTGAACGTTGGTGTTGCCAAGGCCTTAACTAGTCAACAAAATGTAGCATAGCAACTGCAGGCTTTATTACTTCCTTTCCTTTATACTTTATTGTCAACAACTCCTTTTTCCCCATTTCTGCAACAGTAACTCTCTTTGAGAAACACATCAAAAAGAAAGACTTGTCACAAAAACTTCAGGATGTCTCTTTCAAGAACCATCTCTTCCCCCTCTCTGTCAGGAGGAATCTGTGGTATCTCAGAAGTGTCACTTGCAGTTAAAATCAGGTTGCTGGTCGAGGTGAAAGTGTGGGGTGGTGGCTGGGCCATTGTTGTGCTGTTTTGATGTAACGTGCGACATTAGGAGCATGAGCAGAGATTTACCTTCCCTGAGCAGTGAAGGGCGGGGGTAACCAAAAGGTAACTGAATGCCTCACAGCTCAACAACTTCACTTAGATGAGACACAAACACAGTGGTGGCGACGGCAAGTGTTTTCTAGTGGTCATTCGTTTGTCCAGCAAAAAACCAGATATACAGGCTAGAGTGGGCTA
The DNA here is from genome assembly GCA_032359275.1 of Microctenopoma steveboyesi. Taxonomy (NCBI): domain Eukaryota; kingdom Metazoa; phylum Chordata; class Actinopteri; order Anabantiformes; family Anabantidae; genus Microctenopoma; species Microctenopoma steveboyesi. The sequence goes on from JAUMHF010000001.1 coordinate 12,869,758, forward strand.
TAGGACCTACAATCTATTTATGCAATGATGGCTGGACGTAACACACTGAGGGTGTTAAATGCTAATTGTATCCACTATGAGAAAAGCCTCATAACATGTTACCAATAAGAGGGGAAAAATAATTCCATTTACACTACTATAACCTAATGTGACATAATCACCATTCCAGACATAAATACTTCTCATTCAACAACATCACCATGAAATACAGTGGGGCGAAAACGTATTTGTCACCGACTGTGCAAGTTGTCCAACTTAAAAACATGAGCACATGACGTTCTCCCAATCCTCACTGTTCAAGTACTGCCGGATTTTAGTCCTTGACGACGTAGTGTGTTTCCAATGGTAACCGTTGTTACTATGGTCCCAGCTCTTTTCAGGTCATTGACCAGTGTAGTTCTGTTCTGTTTCCTCACCATTCTTAAGATCATTTGTAGCTCAAAACACTTTAACTGTAACACAGTTAAACACAGTTAAATTGTTTTAGGTGGGACAAATAGAATTATCGGTGGCTGTAAGTAGCATTAGTATCTGACTGAGCCGTTGATTGTAGGGCCAGGACATTTTTCTCATCCAGCTACCACAGTTAATCATCCTAGGGCAAAAGACCAAGCATTATTGACATATGTTGCACTGGTAAACCACTCTCACTATTGTCCATATTGAGAGATAGATGAGTTTTTAAATGTACTTGCGCTAAATCCCATTCATGCTTGGGCTGTAGCATGTAACTGTTCTAAATAATAAAAAATAATAAAAGGACACTCTGAGATATGTGCCACTCCCTGAATATAAAACGTGAGTTTTGTTGTTTCTCACTAGATATCAGAACATAGTTTAACATAGCTTAGCCGATTTCCTCAGATTTTAAGCCCTTAGGGGAGAATTTAATGCACCAGTTCTGAGTGTATTTTTGACCTTTGATATCATTTAATATCTGCAATGGCTCATAGAAAGCAACAGATTTTTCCTGCATTACAACCAGAAGGTCAAATTTCTACCTAACACTGCTCTCCTATGGTGTGTGGGCTACATTGGTGCCTAAAGAATGAGAAGTTTTTGCATCGGGAAAAACAAATCAATGAAAAGACATATCCAGTTTTTAGAACAGCATCCGGAACATGTATTTGCTAAATATGCTTAACTGCATGTTGCATCTGCAACAACAGCATGGCTTCATAGTAGAAAAGTCCGGGTGCCAAACTAGTCTGCCTGCAGTCCAGACCTTTCACCAATTGGAAATATTTGTCAAATCTTGAAAATTAAAGTATGACCAAGAAGATCCAGGACTATTGAGCATTTTGAATCCTATATTAGGCACCAACAGGACAACATCCTCTCCCAAAACTAAAGTGACTGGTCTCCTCAGTTCCTTAGCGTTTACAGGCTTTTGTTAGTAGAAGGGATGCAACACTGTTAAAAACACAGCCCTGTCCCAAAGTTTTGAGACTTTACACAGCATCCCAACTGTTTTGTTATTGAGGTTGTATTTATTTAAGAAAAAACTGTCTATATACTGCAACAAGATGATTTGAGACGCTATCGTGCACAAATGTAACAACTTCACTGTGGTCGCCTACCAGTTGGTAGGGAATGCTGCTGATGTGGAGCCAGTGAAGCAAAACCAAGGGAGTTTAGCAAGGTCGCACTGGAAGAAGGATTAACATTGTTGAGCTGCCTTTGTGTGTGTGTGTGTGTGTGCGCGTGTGTGTGTGTGTGTGTCTTTGGTTATATAATATTACTTGGGTGATGCTGTTTGAGTGATCGCACTGATCGTACAGTAGTTCTGCTGTATCACTATTTTTCAATTCAATTCATCTTCATTTGTATAGCGCCAAATCCTAACGAAAGTCATTTCAGGGCACTTTACATAGCGAGCTTTAAAACCTGGCAAAAATATAAGTATATATATAAACAAGATAATGCAGAAAACCCAACAGTCCCACTAACTGTGCGTACACTACTACTGCATGACACACTACAACAGAAATCCAACAAATGCATGCATATTACAGCCTGATACATATCCCAGCATGCTTTAGGTCAGACGCAGGGTACAGCCTGGACTGGCCTTTAGTCTGACACATCACTTACTCACACCCAGAGCACTTTACAGTGTCTTGTTAACATTACATATTCTATGCTTTATGACTTTTAGGAACACACCCATACAGACATTCATACTTCACATCATGTAGTTATTACCGGGACACACTGTCACCACCATAATCCCAAAACTGACGCCATATGCTTGGGGGTTCAAAGAGCACATCAATGTGCAGCTGAGTAAAAAAGTGAAAAACAAACATGAAATCTCCTGTAAATGAAGTCATTACACCTGTTCCGGGACAATTACAAACACGTCTCCAGAGAATAACTCTGTGATGGTGGGAGTAAAGATCATCCATCTATCATCCTAACTACTCATCTTCTCTTAGGTCACAAGAATGCTGGAGCCTATCCCAGTTGCCATTGGCCAAGAAGCCCTGAGAAAAACACCTATGGGCAACGTAGAGTCACTAGTTTATCTAGCTGCATGTCTCTGGATGGTGGAACGAAGCCAGAGGACACATAGATGCCAACTCCGGAATTTGGACCAGGGTCATTCTTGCTGGGATGTGATAGTTGTTACCACAACAACAAGTACATGTATGTATTTCAATAATGTGTCAGTTCCAGCTGCGCCTGCAACTCGTTGCACAAGGAACAATCGTAAATCTATATACAGTACGTGGGTTCAGGAGAGGGAGAAGAGTGGCCAAGGTGCCATTCAGTGAACGTCTGTCCTCTCAGCATGACCTGTATCATCCTACTGTAGATGTTTCCCAGGCTCCAGTGACAGACAAAGCTGTCAAAGTGACTTTCCAGCATCTCTTTCACTGAACTCCTCCACTCAGCCACTGCTCCATCTTACTTTGTGTGTGTGTGTGTGTCCCTGTCCTTCCAAAAAACATCAATTGTTATCTGAATTATAATGGGTATTTGATTATTTCAGGTTCCCTTCCATATAGAACAGGTCTCAGTAAACAGTCTCATGTTTTTTTGTCTTATTGACCGTTTCCTTTCTGTCTCTCTGTGTGGTGCGCAGCTGAGTTCATTAAACAACATTTGTACAGTCAGTAACCTCCCAGCTGTGTGTACAATTGTTTGTAACCTTTGTAAAAGGATCCATTTCTGTGCGCAAGACATGATTATTAATTGTCCCCGACACAAATTCAGGATCGGTCGGAGTGTGACAGTAAGTTATTAAGTTTTCCACATACTGTGAAAACAATGAAAAAAAGAGCCAGAAAGACAGAAGAAGAGGTTATACTGGTATATTTTTCCCTGTAATTCTATGATTTATTATTTCAGTGAATGGAAGAACACCGGACTCACATAAATATCTGCTATGTGGAAACAATCTATTACTTTGTTTGAATGATTTTACTTTGAACAGAATAAGTGTGGGAAGGTGGATGTGTGTTAATGTCAAGGATTTGTTAATTAACTTGAGTGATAGGAGTTGGTAGACACAAATGAAGGCAGATTAATGCCAAATAAGCCAAATAAGATGTGGATTGTCTATAAGAAATGAATGCTACTTGATTTCAGCTCACTATATGCATGACTGCCTCGGACAGAAATACAGAAACACGACTGCATTTTAACCGGGTATAAGTGTATTATATGCACATTATATGCACTCGTGCTACATGAATGAAATCAATTTACGAGAAAGGGGACAAGCATTTCATTTCAAAACATCCTGGTGTGAAAAGTGTGCCTCTTCTTTGCCTCATAGCTGCAGTGGAGAAAAGCCGGCTTTATGATACCATGATTCACTGGCAGCCTAATGAGCTCCACAGCCCTAAGCTCTTTATGTGGCATAAAGGCTGCCTCTATTAGTGGTGCTGTCAGAGGAGGGCAGCTGGGCATTGGGTGGCAGCACAGTGACAATTCAGTCGGCAATATTTGCTAACAGGACGGTAGGGTTCAGCAGCTGGCCGCCCAGCAATTCCTAGAGCGGAGGCAGAACTAGCAGCACTGCCCCAAACTAGGCCAACTAAGAAACAGAATAATACTTAGCAAATATAATTAAACAAAAGGGCTTCTTCACTTTCAGTATTTAATATGGAAAGAAATGGTTTTGCGTAATGTGAAACGTATTTTAGCTTGATAGGAGGAAATATATTTATTTTGACCTCTAACAGTAGCCAACTTTTTAGTTCAGTAACCTCCCCCCAGCTCTGACAATTGTTCCCCTCGACTCAGTGAATGTGAGACTCACAGGATGAGAAGCTGTCAAGCTGTGGCAGTTGTTACAGCTGCAGATTAAGTCAGGTGTCATACTAAAGTGGTGTTCAAGCATCAAGACAAGCTGGCAACACCTGCATTTAAGCGCCATGGCAACAGCAGCGATACAAACCAGTGACGCGGACTCACCTTGGCGTTGGCTTTGGTCTTGCGGATGCTGCTGCTACTGGTGCTGTTATTGTTGGGGTTGGCTTTGGCATCTTCGTGAACTCTGTCCAAAAGCCAGAGGAGGAACTCCAGGGCGTCATGCTGAGAATTCCCACGAAACTGGGAACTGTATTTGGCCACAATGCTCTGAAGAGAGAAGGAATATATGAAAATAATCGGTCACTTAGTTTTCATTAAATACTGACATCGTCACAATCACACTGAACACAGGACTTTGCCATTTGTCTGAGTTATTTCAGCTTGAAGCATTTAGAGATGAAATAAAATGAAATGATGATATAAAACATTTGACATTATTTGACCAGGGTGACAGCATGTAATAAAATAATTTTCAATTTATTCTGGAGATTGAACTCGGGAACGTGTCTTTTCTGACCTGATACTGCAGCAGGTGTGAAGTGGACCCCCAACGCATGCAAATCAGTCTTTGCCAGTCTTTGTATGAGAAATATTTAGCTCGAGATATTACTTACACAACACTTTACCGTCTTCAGTCTTAAGGTTTCTGCCTATATGTACCCTATTCATTCGCATACTGGTAAACTCCTAATGACTTGTTTGTGTAGCTGTGTGCGCTCGTCTCTTCAGAGATTAGACAGGCTGACAGAGAGAAAGAAACAAGACACCTGTGGTTTCTTGACACCACAATGCGACGAGTACAATTAACGATATGATTGCACAGAGCCGCCATCACTCCAATCTTAGAACACAGCTCTGGAAAACCGACATGTGACGACTGGCTTCAAATTGTCCTGAATCTTATTACAGATTTTAGGTTGGCAGCAGAAGCACAACAGTAAACAATACAAGATATATTAGTAATTAGGAGCATTTTATGTTACCCAATAATATCTTAAGAAATGAAACACATACACTGCATGATAAAGGACGACTCATGCAAAGGATATCTGAAACAGCTGTTGTAGAAAACAGCCGCTCTGTCTAATTAAATTATGAAGGAGTTGTGAGTTTATCAGCCAGACAGAGAAAATTACAGACAAAACCAAGGGCAGAATCATCGCCACACTAGGTGGGTACTTCTCCCTCCCTGTGTGTGACTGACAGGATCCAGACTCTGCTCCACACCTCATTAAAAAGCACCACATCATACCTGCAGTATCCCAGTATCTAAATATAAACACAGTGGCGAGCCCCCACCCTTCTCTACCTGACAGACACAGCCCACTAATGAGCTTCATCACTATGATGAAGCAGTGAATGGAGGGACGGAGGGACAGATGGAAAGAGTTAGAGCCACGGTGTAAGGGAGCGGGAACGGCTGAGTTGTAACAGACGTGGATGTTATTCTGTGTCCCGATCAAAAGGACAGCACAGTTGTGGCTGGCTCAGAAATGCAAAGTGAGAAAACCTAGACAGCGCAGTTTCTCAAGCGCTATCAATCAAGCAAGTGGGACGAACACACATAACTGAGGTGCAGAGAGTTTCCAAGGTTACAATAACCTGGTGGTTACACGTTTAGGGCTTCATTCAGGGAAGGGGATAACATCTTCGCTGGAGTCTCCTCCGATGTAGCGTTCCTCTCACTTTGAGTGTGTGTACATGTGTATGTCATAGCTGAGACTAGTAGTTCTACTCATCACTTTGATATCTTGTTTACCGTGTACCTCAGAGTCTCAAAGGCACTTAAAAAGATTTGGCAAAGTGGCAAACTTTTATTCCCAGGCATCACGTCTGTTTTTAATTGATTCCTTTTAAATAAAGAGAAAAAACATTCTAGAGTTGGAGGAAGGCTGTAAATACAAAGAATGAAATAGTAAGTCAAGCTGAATTCCTCTGCAAACACCAGCAGCGCTCAAAGCTGACCTGAGCACCTCCGTGTTGGCATCGTGAGTGTTTGTTGAGCAAAGCCGGTCAAGGAGGGGATAAAGGTTGGTGGACAGGTCAACTTGAATAAGAGCTAAAGTTGTTAGAAGAACTATTGATCAGTATAGACTAAGGATCTGATTCTCAGCCCACACCTCATCAGGCCTGACCCAGTGTGGTAGGTTTAGGCAGAATGGATCTTAATTCTCTCAGACTTTAAACTATTCATTGTATAAATCATTGAAGCAGATCATGAGCACATGAGTAACGTTTGAAATTCTACTTTCTGAAAATGAGCAATTAATGCTGATCCCTGCCTCCTATCGTTAACAATAGAACTTTAATAATAAACAAAAATAAACTGAACTTTGATTGGTCTCGATCAATAATAATAGTATTAATAATACTTTATTGATCCCCTTGGGGAAATTGTTGTTCGGACAGCTGCCACTGGGAAGCGAACTCGCTCACCCTTGTGTTTGAAGACGACTGCTCTACCCACTGAGCTATCATGCCACCTGAATACTTTATTGATCACCTGGGGGAAATTGTTGTTTTGGACAGCTGCTACCCTTGTGTGTGTGCTACTATGGGGTACAGGTGTCTTGGTGTCTTGTCCAGGGACACCTTGACATGTACCTTGCGGGACTGGGAATTGAACTTGCTAACCCTTGGGTCTGAAGACGACTGCTCTACCCACTGAGCTATCACGCCACCTGAATACTTTATTGATCACCTGGGGGAAATTGTTTTTTTGGACAGCTGCTATCTCGTGTGTGTGCTACTACGGGGTACAGGTGTCTTGGTGTCTTGTCCAGGGACACCTTGACATGTACCTTGCGGGACTGGGAATTGAACTTGCTAACCCTTGGGTCTGAAGACGACTGCTCTACCCACTGAGCTATCACGCCGCCCCGAAAAGTGGGTTAAACTAAATAATTTACTAATTTACATTTATCTTGCCTTCTACTTTCTAGTAGAAGGCAAAACGACAGGGTACTGGCGCCATGACCTTGCAGCATGGCCGAGCTCCAGCTATTTGTCATTTTTCAACACCCCAATATCAGACAGAGGAGACATGCAGAGAAGGTTGATGTGGTTCAGTGTTTTCTGCAACAGGACGCAACAAGCAAGGATGGGCATTGTGGTGCAAAGCCACCTGTCGTTGCATACTGTGTTATGTTGAGGTGTCAAATAAGCTTTTTTTTTTTTCACTGCACACTCCAAATGGACTTCCTGGATCTTATGTGTCTGTTCAACACATGAAATAACACGTTTCGACCAACCCCCATCTGTTTTCGGGCAGAAGTGTGCATTAAAACACATTGTTTCTGAAAATGCTGTGAGCGTCCTATCTTGCTACCTTTGCTTCATCTCACACCATTACCCCCTCACACCTCCCTTTCTATCTTTCTACTCCGTAAACAGTGATGGCTCGGAATGATGGGAGAGCAGGAATTTACTATAAACAAACCTCCGAAATGACCCGCCTCTCTCTCCAAAAAACACATTTACGCCAGCTAATGTCACTGTAGTGCAGACTGACAAAAAGGCCGGAATAGATACCAGAAGACAGATATTGACGAATTCAGACAGGACCTTGGAAGGATCCTTCACCACTCTCCACCCACAGGTGCGCTTGGAATGAGGCTACATACAATTTGTCATTACTGGCTGCTCCATTTGCTATTTCATTTTTCAGTGGCCTGATGTTGCCGGCTCACCTCTGCTGTCATAACAGACCCAGCACAGGGCAGTCATCACTTACAGCCTCCACTTATACCACTCTCCCTCTTCCTTCATGTTGTGTTTCATCTATCCCTTTTCTCTCCTGCACACAGCCTCTTTACATTTTTCTCTCTCTCCTACTGTATTATGTTTGTTTCTTCCTCTCTATTATATGTGAAACATTCTCTCCACTAATCAGTCCCAACTGAGCTGTAGCCAGCACAATTGTTCCCTGAAAACACACACACACACACACACAAATGGGTCTCCGAGCAGCGTGGCACCTGTCCCTCCCTGCCTCTTCTTCCTCCTCTTATAAGTCAAATTTCCGCCTACTCCTCCATGTGTGATCACAAACTGCCAAATATTCAGATCTCAGCACTCAACGCTCAATGTGTTAATCAAACCTGGAATTTCTCTGCAACTCTGTGAAGTTTGGACATCTGAGACCAGCGAGTCAGCACTGAGCAGAACCTCTGTGTGGTGCCCGCAGATGTCTCCGGCGGGCTCACTTCAGCCATCGGGGATATTGGGTTCTGCTGGAATAGTTATTGATACTCTGTATATATACAGCTGAATGGACTAGGAAGCTGTTTCTGTCATGCTATCAAGAGCTGGATGAACATGAATATCTTTTTCACTGACCGCTCACTCAGAAAACGCAAGAACGCAAGTCTTCAGATCATTAAAGAAGTGATGTTTTGCTATGTTATGTCCCGCTTAGCACATAAATCATGGGAGGGATAATACACCTTGTGGAAAATGGTCTCATATTGTAGTGCTAACACTGATAAAGCACAGACACACTTATGCTCGTGTCTCTTTATTGCCTTTGTCACAGCAGTGTAGGTATAATGAAGTACGGCTCACTGAGTCCCAACAGCCTATAGTGGCTCTTACGCATCACGCTTTTGTTTTATATGAATTAAATGACTAGTTGGAAGCATTATTACTTCACATTCACCTCAAAACATTCATCTGCATGCCTGTAAAATACATTTGTAACTAGACACTATGTGCTTAAAGACTTAAAGAAGAATCTTCTTGTCTCATACTGTTTACACTGCTTAAATTATACCAAAAAAAGACGCAGACCCACTGTGCAAATTTAGCACAGACAGTCCAGGTGGTGCAAGTCCCTGCTGCTGTGTGTACGTATGTGTGTGTGTGTCTGCCTACAAATGAAATACAACTTGTCCGTGTTCTCGTGGTGGTCCTCAAAGGAGTGCAGAGACAAGAAACTGTCAGTCTCACTGCCCTACCTCACTGTCACACATTTCCTGTACTCCCAGAACAAACAGAAAACACCAGGTTTTGTCTTCCCGGCTGAGTTCCACTGGCTTCACATAGCCGCATTCTGCCAGCAGTAACATCAAAATGTGCAGTGAGGCGGTTGCATGGATTTGATCATTTGTAAGCATAGCCGTATTTGGGGGTACATTATTTTTACAGTGTTATAAGAGGGTAATAAATATGAAGTTATACGATTTTGGCATTTGCGACACAGTTACGAGCGTATGAACATGTAAAAGTATAAATATACACTTTGTTTTACTTTCTTACAAAAACTAAGTAAAACAAAAACCTGAAAAAAGCCTTTCAGACAAATGAACCAATTTAAATGATGACTTAACAGCCTACTTTATCTCTGTAAGGAGCCTGGGGTCATTTTGGTACTTTTTTGACTTCTACTGACAGGCCACTGAGTCCTATTAAGACCAACATCCCAATCCCAAACCACAAAGTTAGGAAAAAGCACTGGTCTCAGAGAAAAGTTAAAGCCAGTGTCTCCCTTTGAGTCAGGACGCGTTGGAAAATAATGAGACACTGTCAAATTTGTCTGTATTCATTCTTAGGAGGTTCACAGATGCAGGAAGTAGACAATGGGTTTGTTTACCAGCACTATCCCTCTTTCCCTCTCAGTTTCTCTCCCCTTCTCCTTCCGAGTGCACACCATCGAAGGCATCTCAGCGGGGGGGACATCCTCCTGTTCCGGGCTCAATGCACTTGCCACCGTAAACACCCTTCTCTCACGCTTCACACTGAGGTGAGCAGAAAGACACAAATTACTGTGTTGATGCGATGAGGCGAGAAAAGCAAAGTAAAGGACATGTTTTGAGTTTTTCTTCCTGCAGCCAGTTTTAAAGAGTCACTGGGAGCAAATAAAGGAGAATGTGAATGCCTCTGTTTAAACAGACAGCAGCACACTCCTTCCAGCCATTAAAAGCACATAAGCCACCATATTTAACCCATTACAACACGTAGCGTAAATTGAGAATGCACATCCTCTTTGGCATCGTAGAGTAACAGAAACGTGCTTCCAAAGTTTAGCCGCAATGTTTACAATTTAACCGTGTGCAAAACGAGTGTCTTTATACCACGAGGTATCAAGCAGTCATCTTGTTGTGCACACTGTAACCAAGGCAACTAACGTGTAAAGTATCACGTCTGATTTATATCCCGATCCTTTCAAGACGTTCCGTGATATCATGTCTTTCACATCACAAGTTCTGAGCAGAGTGAGGCAGCAGGCGACAAGACTTTTAATACGCTCTTAAATCTTCCATGCAGGCAGGTGCTCAGCCTCCATAACATCATGACTACTTGTATTATTCAGATCAAAATACCATCAGCCTCTTCCTCTGTACGCACTATCGCTCCCTCTCTCTTTCAACATGTATTATTAATTTATTACTAACTTGAGCCGGTATGAATATTAACTTTTCATATTCTAAATGATCTCCCACTCTGCATGAGTGTGAGCCTGAGTGACGCCCATGCCTCTGTGCGCATGTTGCATTCTGCCTCCCCTGTAACTTCATCAACGCGTTCACGCACCGGAGTAGTTATCACAGCAGGTCTGTATTTGGCTGCTGGTTGATTAGGAAGAGTGACCACAGCAGCAAAAAGACTCATGACCACTTGTTTAACTGTGTCCTTGTACTTCATAGTCAACTGTATTATGGCATATAGTCTATATCATAGTCTTATGTTCTTTTAAAGGTTTGTGTAACCGCAATGCTTTTGATTTCCCATCGCTGCACATGGAATGAAGGCAAACCTCCTGATGCGCTGGAATGTTGGGCAGGTGAGTCCGTGAGATTCTGCAGCTTGTATGTCTAATCAGTAACTACATGACACACACACAATAACACAGTTTAACCTAGTAAACTGTCATGAGGCAAAGTGCTGGGGAGAATTTATTCCTTCCACGCTCAGGTTAACTGTTGCTCTTTGCAGTACATTCAGACGGGTGTAGACGTGATCTGTGTTTTTTATTTTAAAAATACAATATTGTAATTGTTCCCAGAAATCCACCTACGGTCCGTGAGACATGCGGCGTGCCAGCTGTGTTGGTCGGTGGATGATGACGTACGGGTTGCCTTAAAGCCACAATAACTGTGTGCTGAGGCAAATACCCTGTTACAAGCTGGTTATTTGGGAGAATCCTTAGAAAAGCTGTGCATGATCTAGACAGAAAATAATAACATGTCTCTATCCATGGCTGTAATAACCTGTACAGCACAAATTTCCTGTTCCCCCAGACTCCTGTTGACCCCTCCACCCCACACTGGGTACCTCTACGTCTCCTGCTCGAGTCCACGGAGGGCAGACACAGATTTGCTCTGGGGTAATTACTTTGAGGCATTAACTGATTTGATTTAAACACCTTACGGAGCTAAGATTTGACTTTTAGAGTGCCCCTGTAGGGTGCATTCTCAGACAAATGTGTAGTCCATGAAATAATTACACAGCAATTCTGTTAACACAATTCAGACTGTAGAGACGTGGACATGTGGACAAGTCTGATAACTCTGTAGCACAACTGTCCCATAGTGAACCAACCAGTAGCAGCACTCCAGCAATCAGTGGTTTATGTGCCTCAATAATAAATACTATTTGAATAAAAACCATGTTAGACCAATTAGATAATAACATTTCCAGATGTGCTGAAACCAAATTGAACCCTCAGGATAAAACTGCAAGAAGTATACCTAGTTACTGCTGATCATACACACATTCTGAAGCAATAATGAAGCAGCATCATATGTGGGGGGTGGGGGTCATTTCATGTATGAAGTCAAATACAGAGGGGTCATCAAACTGACTTTGGGAATGAATCTCTGGTGTCCTTAAGAGGCTCAAAAACTTGACAGGAACTGCCTGAAAGAATAACAGAAAGTGCCAAAAGTGTCCCAGAAAGACCAGAAGAAGACTCTTAAGTTCTTAGTATTAGAAACATGTAGTAAAACATATTTTCACTTTGCCACCTGAGTGTGGGTTGGTGGCCAATAGAAAGTCATCCATATAAAAATGAAATCCATCAAGTGTAGTTTATATATTCACTGGAAACCTGGAGTAACTTTCATTAAAATGACGTCACGCTCCTTCTGGTCCAAACTGACCTGTCCACTACGACAAACAACTTAAGACCTACTACTAAAACAAAAAAATCCACATCATGTGGTGTTTTTACCTTGAAGTCCACGGACAGCTGCGGCGTGTACTCGAGCGTCCACAGCGCGCGCACCAGCGACGCCAGCTGCTCCGTCACCTCTCCCCGGGCCGCCTGCGGCTCCTCGCCTCTCACCTCGCCGTTCACTCTCCTGCGGCACAAATCCGCCTTGTACTGCTCCAGCCCGAGGTGCTCGGCCAGCAGGTCCGTGTTGCTGAGGCACTGGACCACGGCGTTCATGAAGCAGGTGTTGCCGTGGTTCTTCAGCCCGAGCACCCCGGGCGTCTTGTCGCCGTAGCACCACGACAGGCGCTCCTTCACCGAGCCGTGCGCGGAGGAGGACACCGTGGCGCTTTTCTTCAGCGGTCCCTCCCTGCAGGTCTGCGGACAGTCCTCCTTGAACCCGCCCGTAGCCCCTGGTCCGAAGCCGCCGTCGTCGTATTCTGCGTCCGGTGGTTCCGCGTCGCCAAAGTGCGCCAAAGTGCCCAAAGTTTTCAGGATCCTTCCCATGAAATGCCCAAACGAGCGCAACGATTTCCTCCGGACGAACCTCCCGCTTTTGTATTTCTTCTCCTTTCGCGTGGTCGACTTGGGTTTCATGGGTTGTTTCCTGTCCCTGTTTTCCTTGCGGCTCTCCATGGCTGTTACTCAGAGCAGCGGAGGGACATGAAACAGGCTGTGTAGTCGCACCTGTCTGCCAGGATGTCTGTCTAACTCCTCCTCCTCCTCCTCCAACCTAACCGCCTCGGTGGCACCGCTCGGTACCAGTAAGGCACATGGTCACTGCTCGGGTCCCCCGGTCACGCCGGGAATTCTCAGCGCGCGCGCCTGGTCAGGAGACGCTCCCTCCAGGACCCGCACAGACGAGCTGCTTTGGTTCAGCAACACTTCCTCATCGGTGGCTCTCGGTGCTGGATCATGCGCCTGGCAGGCTCTCGCTCTCTCCCCAGCGCCGCTGTTCCTCCTGTCTGTCTGTCTGTCTATCTGTGGAGGATCCCGACTAACGCCTGTCCACCACACACTGACCAGGCTCAGATCACTGCACAACCTGTGCTCTGATAGTTTATGGCCATAGAAAGGTGTAAACGGTGATCACACAGTAACGCGTTGTTGTTGGGCTGACGAAGGACATCAAACTTTACAGGTTTCGTTTAGGTCACTGGGAACAAGGAAGTTGATACCTATAACAGGGGTCAAGCACTGTAGCGTCAAAGTGCCCCCTGCAGGACCAATCACCGCATCACCTGCATCTCAGGAGAAGCCTATGTACATGTCTAGATCCTCACTTCATAGTAAAGATAAGAACATCACAACATGCTTCACAAGCCAGTTACAGGATCCACAGAGTCAAGGGGAAGACGAATGACTACAGATGTTAAGTGGCTGTTCATCAATATATGTTCACCATAAACAGAAATGTTTACAAATGTGCAGACGTACGTTCCCACACATTGTTAAGTGTGACCATACAAAACCCAGAATATTGTGACACGACACAATAAAGGAAATGGTCACATACTGTACGTTCTTTGGTCTCCATAGATTCTTATATGAAATTTAATAGATTCTAAAAATTGTCAAATGAATATGCTTAAAGGGAACTTTGACACGCGAAGGTGCAGTGGTGCTAGAGTTGGTTGAAGTACCTTTTATTAAGAGCCACTAACACCTAATATGCTTCTCAGCTCTTATTATGAGTGGTTAGTGTTGTTGTGCGGTGGTAGAATACTTTGTATTTTTGCATAGACAACAGAATGGACGCATGTGAAGTAGACCAAGAGAAGAACCTTGTGGAACTCCAAAGCAAGCAATAAGGACACCCAGGCTCTGGAGTGTTTAAAGAAACGTTATGACTAAAAAAAAAACATTGATCTACAAGGTCATGAGGTCCGTTGACAGAGTGCTGTCTCTGTACAACTCTGATAAATACAGTAGCAATATGTTCCTGTAACACACCAGCATTTAGACATAGATGTGTCCTATAAATAGCCTGGCTACTCTCTGTATGCACATTAATGCAGCTGCCTACTTCTACAGCACTGAAGCTCCAGAGTAAAATGGATGACACAGAACCATTCGGCCCGACGTGCTATAAGGACCTTCAAAGGGGATCCGGTGTCTTCTGTTCTATATTCAGATTCTAATCATCTGAGGCTTAATTTCACAGCTCACTAGTAAAGATTTACGGCCAGCCAGATGTGCTGATTTATTGTAATAGTCAGTGACTATTCAATATTTCCATTATTTCCTGGTGTTCTTTTTCTGGCGTTGTTAGGAAACACGTGCACATGATGCACCATCATACAAATAAACAAATCATTTAACAGACTGTGATGTATTTCTTTTCACTTCCTCTGTCCATAGGCAAAACGTAGAAAAGGGTGAAAACAGTTAAGGGTTGTTATTTGATTTTGGGAGGGAAGCAGAGGTGAGTTATTATTCATTGAAATGAGCCTTTTAGAAGAATGGACCGAGAAAATGATTCCGCTGTAAACTCCTCACATCACTCTTTAACCACTTTCCTGTAGGGAATAACTATTGATAGAGAACTCCTCCCTGTCTCTTCAGCACCAGACAGATGAATCACATGGCTATGCATTTCATGTGCTATGTAAAGCAGCCTTGTTTTTGCATATTCTGGCTTCATCTGCATTGGGAAAGGATGCAAAGTGTAAGTTCCAGTACCTTAAGGTGAAGAGCTGCTCTGTGAATTGTGATCACTTCTTTCATTCTGTACATAAAGTCTCTGGTTGCTGATAAAAGCAACTAACAACTCACTGACTGCAACGGTAATTTAATATTGTTGAATCTGAACTCGGAGGACGATTGAGGAAGACACACAATTGTACACATTTCAGAATGAGTGCGGTGGTGTTCGATTCAAAGCGTATAATGCTTCCAGTATCCAGAAGTGTCACATTAGGAGGAGGAAGGATGAGGGAACCTCCACCTGAGAATGGCTCCATCTGCACTGCTGCTGATTAAGGTGCGACTGTTGGAGCAAATCCTAACGCTGGTGATGCTGCCACCGTGAGCTATCCCCATGTGGGTGACTACTCCTTCCATGTAGTCCCACACCTTCACCAGCTTGTCATCTCCGCCTGGTACGAAAAGGTGAAAAACAGATGTAAGAGACGATATCGTTATGTCCTGGTAGTATTATACATATGTTTGAGAGTAACAAAGCCTCGGTAAAATAATACAAGCGTGTCAAGATCAAGACAAATGTAATTATTTCATGATGTTGATCTTCCACTAAAAGATATTATCTAAAAAGTGTAAAAAGCTGACTATGCACACAATGAAGCCGGGAACTTGTAGATTCCCACTGGATTTACTTTTGATTGAATTAGACTGATAAAAAATGGAATAAAATGAGTCATACCTGTCACAAAGTGTTTGCCATCCTGTGAAATGTGCATGCCATTGATGGCCCCAGACTTCGAGCCCTCCAGTTCTCTGATGGCAGAGCCGTCATACACATCCCAGTAGGCCACCTGAGTAAAGTGTTAACACAAAAACCCTGAAACGTAAGTGTTGTATGGTCATCACAATGTGTTGGTGCCACACACCTCCACCACAACTGGACTTCTTTTCTGTAATTAAGTAATAAATCAGACGTATGCATCAGAAATGAGCAAAGCATACAGTGGTGTTCTGTTTTGTTAGTATTCATTACTTTTGGTTTGATGGCGTTGTTGGACAGACATCTGGCCTACTACCGGAATGATGTAATACGTCTTTGTACAGTTGTTCTACTGTTGTAATGTACATGTAAATCAGCAGGTCTATGGTCAGATTGTTGCACCCGTCATACACACTCCTGAAACCATGTCTGCTGATCTGAATGAGATTTAATCGTCCCTGGGGCTTAACAGCTGTCAGAGTATAAAGTCTCACAAAAGGCTGAAGTTATTTATAGTACAGGCAGCAAGAACATCACAGTACTACCAACGTCTACGAGAGTTCTTTCTTGTTATTTTTATGACTAAGCTGGGTAGAGGTAAATGAGGGGCCAGGCAGATTCAAGCGTTTCAATGTGGTTTTTTTGTGTGAATGAGTCTCTAGTGGAAGGCACTAATCTCAACAAATACAAAATTAGTAAAAAGGCTGAAAAGATTGCACTTCAAAGTCAGTTATGTGTTCAATGTACTACATCCCGCTGATACGGCCTGACTGTAACGCTGCTGATAAACAGTGTACAGGAGTTCACTTCCTAACTAACCCTACTAACCCTAACCCTAACCCTAGATAACAGCAACATAAGCGTATGCAGTAACTTGCAGGTTGGCTGTGTGCAAAAGGAAGTTCCTGTTCTGTGAAACAGCCTCAGAGACAGGATTTCATATCTCTGCACATGACAGAGCCTATAATGCATTACGGGAGGGGAAATAAACATAATCTCACGCAGACATATCAAATATCGTTGGTTATAGTGGAATGAAAGAGGAACATAAGGATAAGTGACTATGGGTGAAAAAGAATGCTATTTATAGTTTCACAACTGCAGAGCGGTTCTGTGTTGCTTCTAAGGGCAATGAGCTGCTCATACTAGCCGCAGAATCTCTACTGAAGGACAGAGGGGCTTGCTGATATTAGTTTTTTATAAACTGGGAAAAATAAAGCCACGACCAAAAAAAACACGTTCCAATATAAATAGCAAATAGAAATGTCATTATTTTCTACACAGATTATGCTAATTCATCTGTTGTATGAACCAACATGAGATGATTTAAGCAAACGAACACTAGACTACTTCTGATGGTCTGTCAGGAAATCCTACTAATGTTTATGGACAGTATTCCTTATTTCTTAGTATGACCAAAACTCTCCTTATGCGATCTTCCATTTATCCCTCCATGCCACAGTCACCTCTCCCCCTCCCTCATCTCAATTCAGCAACTTCTTAGAGACTCCCACCTGTGTGAGTTGTCTTCTTCCATCTGTGTGCTCTCTACCTCGACCAGGGAAACTGGCCCACGGCCACAGAATGGGCCCCCAGGAAAAAATAATTATATGCAGCAAACATAGGGAGGTCTGAAAGTCAGGTCTGCTGCTGGTTCTGCTCGTTCATAATTAGAAAAGACCTGTGTTCACGACAAGAGTACAGTAGCCTAAGCTAAGGACAACAACAGTCCACCAGTACAGCCCTATGATAGAAGATCCAAGGTAAACAAATCATCGTTATCAGTTATTATTACATCTATTTAACTTCACATTGTGCAACAATACCTTAATATGGGCAGAAAGTCAGCTCATGGTCGACCTTCACATATTATACCTCGTGAACCTCCAATCCCAAATTGTCTATTTGTTTTCTCTTGGACCAAATTTCGCAGCACTCTCAGTTTGTTGGTCTGCCCGCTCTGAATTGACTCGCAGACGCATGCTAGGGTGTAATGAAGGCTGGGGAAAGAAGGAAAGGCGCTAGAGAGCACTGGTATTTGTTCACCCAGACAGAGCGCCTGTGTCCTGGGATGAGCAGATGGTGAATCTGGCTGGAACTTGGGTGGCACGGGCACATCCACAGGAAGGCACGAACGCCCCAGCACTCTCTCTCTCTTCTCTTCCCTCCTCCATCAATTCCTTTTTCTCACTCCCGCCGCTCACTCGGCGCAACCACACTGCTGCGTTAATCAGCACATCTTGTCCTCGCCTCTCAGTATGCAGGGGAGCCAGCAGTATGGGTCTAGTGTGTGGCCGGGTTCAAGGGGTGTGGATGAAGTGCACAATCAAAGACGCAAGTCTTTTATTCGGCCGCTGTGAACTTCTGACCGTATGTAAAGAAGTTGTGCTGAGTTAATCAAAATTACTCCCAAAATAACAGCTTTAAAGGGCTGAGTGTTTTCGCCACAGTGACTCGCAGCCAACACAATGGTTTAATTATGCTAAGCTGAGAAACAAATTACAAGCTTTTCAGACTAATCTATGGACATGTAAGTGTGCGTGTGATTGTGCAAGTCTGTGCTCCTCTGTGCTGATCTTCACAGAGCTGCAGGCTTTTCACTAAAGCTCAGAGTGAAGATTATAATAACAATAACAGCATAATGAGACATCTAGATTATGACCGTCGAGTGCCAGTCTCTTTGCACCCTCAGGGATTTTCAATCATTACTAATATGGTTTATTTTCCCTGTGCGACATGACGGCTGAGTTATGATAGGTTGCTTTTTTTTCTGCTAACCAACTTACATGCCAGTATAAAACCAACCCAAACTCAGACACACCCCAATGATCACTTCCTCAGTTCCGTGTCAGTTCATACTCAACTCATCATGCCTGCAGTCACTACGCTCCTCCTCTATGTAAGTTGGTTTTGGGTTCAGTTTCTTCTTTCTCCTTTCTCTCGTCTTTCATTCTCTCTTCCTCCTAGTCCTTCTGTGTCTGTTTAATCCCCCT
>JAUMHF010000001.1:12888728-12902499 GCA_032359275.1 Microctenopoma steveboyesi
TAAAGTTCCTTTATTTAAACCCTCTCTTGCCTTCGGTGTGCATTTGGGTCCTCCATTTCGTGCGTGTAACTGACACAGTCAGTTTTTCATAGTATTGCCTATCCAAAAACATACCTTTCTGTCTGTGCCACTAGTGATGATCTGGTACTCCTCTGGGTGGTAGCACACTGTCCTGAACATTGTGTTGGCGATCACCATTTGAAGACTCACAAATCGTCTACACAATACAACACAAGAGGGAGGGGAAAGAGTTTCACGGGTGTAGCAGTAGTTTAGAAAGATCCTACTTGCTAGACATGCCATTAGCAGTGACATTTAGGTTTTTGTCCGTCTGTGCAGCCACATCATTTTGTTAGTAATCAAAAAGAATCCATGTTCTTTATGAACACATACAGACCACATTTATTAAACGATTAATTGATTAATTAATTGTACTAGCCAAACGCAGACGAATAACTTTCTCTCTCATTGCAACACAGACCTCGGGGCAGCAAACTCTATTATCCGCTGTCAACTCGCTTCCCATCTTCTTTCTAGTGGCTATGCACTGTACATTATCAGCAAATATGTACAGTGATGGTGGTGTTTTAAACCCATTTAACAACACACTCAATTCAAATCAGATAAAATCCCCTGCTCTCAAAATAGACCAAGATGAGTTTCAGTAAAACTGAATTAGCTATCATCCACTTTGTGTGTACTGAATGTCTCGCTAACAAATAAAAAATGAATATGGGATCCTCAAGACACGGGTAAACATAAGATGTTTAAAAAGATCATGCATGAGTTCATGTTCCGAGTCTAGGTGTTGTAATATATGTGCAGGAATACAGATGGGCTACTCACACTATGTCCCAGATGATGCAGGCGCCGTCAGAGCTGGCAGTGACACACTCTTTGTCGTCACTCTTAATTTTTATACAAGCGACAGTGGCTTTGTGCTCTTTCATGGTCTCCAGCAGCCTATGGCCACTTGACTGCAGCTCCCACACACGCACCTACAACAGGCGAAGCTAAAATCATTCAATCATACATCTATATATATATAAATATATATATATATATATATATTTTTTTTTTTTTTTTGTACATCACTAAATATTCTTGTCTTTGTTATGAAGCCAAATATATTAGTTCTTTTGAGATGTCAAGCTGCTACATACAAACATGTTTCATATCTAAACAATAGTTGTCCAGCAGACAGCTGAGAAATCAGTGAGGAATGTAACATCACAGTGGCAAATTTCAATGTATTGCTTTGCACCAGTTATAATATTTTTTGATGTGAGGTGTCTCGCTGACATGTGTACTGACCTGCCCCTCTCCCCCTCCACTGACTATCCTCTTGCAGTCCCTGGTGCCAGCGATGGCCGTCACGCCCATTCTGTGCGCATTGTGAATGACGAGCATCACTCTGCCACTTTCCGGCGCAAACACGCGAATCTTCCCATCGTCCCATGCTAGAAGGCAGTGAAATCACTTTATAATAGTCTGGTATCAAGAATATGAATTTGATCCACTATGTGAATAAAACATTATTTTAGTAACAGTAACCAAAGAACAGGACAAACTGTGCTGAAGAATCAAACTGAAGGATCTTTCAATGTCTTGCAGAAATATAACTTTCTGATTCCCACCACTGATGATGCTATGTCCATCAACCATGAAGTCCAAGGCATTGCAGGTCATATTGGGTACAGTGATGCGCAGTAGCTCTTTGGCCTCGTCTATGTGCCACAACCTGATGTCCTCTTTAGAACAGGTTGCAAATAATTCAGATGTTCCACTAGCAGGAAAACAAATAAGAGACATAGGATAAAGGTTAAGTGAATATCAGAATTAAAAATGTAGCTTAAATACATTACTAAAGTACCTGTATATACATTTAGAATTCTGTAAAATACCTTAAAAAAATACTGCCTTTCTAAGCCTTTCATATGTCACCCTCTACTGAACACTGTAGGGTACTGTCAAGTCATGCACTATGACAACTGAAAAAATGAGATTAGGAATCATCACTCAGTATTCTTTTTTTTCTATCAATGAAAACACGTAGACAGTGAAACCCTCATGCTGTTTTGACTTTGTAAAACTTAAAGTAAAACAGGAATCCTGAAAGGGTTCACAATGTGCCGTCACAATGGTTGTTCTTTAAATCGTCTGCTAACAATATATTCAATATTAAAGACAAAGCAAAGAGAGGTAACTTTAACGCAAACCTGGTAACGTGCTAAAGTGAAGTTTAGGAAAGCACTGTTTTTGTTGGACAGGTATAATAACAGACTGTGACTGGCACTTACAAAGCTATGGCAACATCCTTGACAGCACTGTTGTGGCTAGTCGATATGAGTTCAGGTTTGAAATCCTGATAACTGAAGCGGTACATCTGGGCAGCCTCTGTCCCAACAAAGAACTGCTGGCCCTCTCCTCTTAAAGCAATGGAGGTCACCCCTTTCTCCAGTTTGACTTCCCTATGGTGGAGGATGAGGAGATAATGAGTAACGTAGAACAAGCACAGTAAAAGGCTGGTTCCCAGGTTAGCACTATGCCCACCATGTGTTGTTACTACTTGTTACTTTCACATTTCTTTGATACAGTTGACGGACTCACTTAAGAGTCTTGAAGTTAGTCCTGGAACACAAAGTGAAAGTGCCGGATCCAGAGCCTACGAGCAGGTCCCCAGACTTCATCACCATTAGGACGTTGACACCCTGCACAGAGAAGTAACAAGCGCACTTACCAGATAGTTCTTTGGCGCAGACTGAGCCATGTATAGAGAGAACTAATGAGCTTTGTCAAATATTGCAGATAATCTGAGAATCTTCTGATTCTGGATTATTTGAAATACATGACTAAGGCTGATTCTGTGATAACA
The DNA here is from genome assembly GCA_032359275.1 of Microctenopoma steveboyesi. NCBI lineage: Eukaryota > Metazoa > Chordata > Actinopteri > Anabantiformes > Anabantidae > Microctenopoma > Microctenopoma steveboyesi. Next base: position 12,891,604 of record JAUMHF010000001.1, read on the forward strand.
AAACTCAAATAAAGTGCAAACGAGCAGGAGCTAAAATGAACATCACGTAGGCCGACTTGCATATACTGAGCTCTCTTACCAGGCTGTATTTTGTTTTAACTGGCCCACAGTCACTCAGAAGTCTTGTCCTCAGATTGATTTTCATTATGTCTCCACTGGTGGTTCCACAGTAAATGAACTGATCATCCTCTGAAATCTGTGTAACATAAATAAAAAGTCAATATGACTAATCCTGACATTTCTGGTCTACCAGAAGTTGTTGCACAATTCAAAATGAAATAATCATTGTGTAATATCATATTACCATATTATTTTATGTTGCGCTGGTGTGCCTTAAAGGAGTAGTACTTATTTTATAGAACCTGATTTATATTTTCATACCCTGTCAGGGAAGACTCATTTGACTCATACCTCTACGCATTTCACAATCCTCTTCAGCTTTCCTGTTTGGCACTCTGTGGGTCTGATCTTCCTGTTAGCAAGGTCTAGCTCCCAGACACTCAGTGTTCCGCTTCAAGAAATAAACAATGATATTAAAAAGGTTTAAGATATTACTGTAGGAGAACTACCATAGCAGACCTTATCCACTCACCTCCCGGCAGAAACAAAGACATTCTCATTTGTGTTTGAGTATCTCACAGTGAAGCAGTGACCAGCACTGTGGGATGAAGCTGGGCTCCCGCAAATGGCCTGCTTGGTTTCAATATTCCATACCACTATGCTGGAAAAAAAAAGACACAACACATCTCGTACACTCTGAATTAGAGCACACCGTTCTAATTGGATGACACTAACAAAAAACGCTGTTAACCTGCCATCATCCTGACCTCCAAGGGACACCAGGTACTTGTCATGGGGAGAAAAGGCCAGGGCCTCGACTTTAGCCTGATGGAGCTGCAGCTCAGCATAGATGCTACGTTGCACATAGTCCCATATAATTATCATAGCCTGGGAAAATATATTTACCTTTTAATTCTAAATGTCAGATGTTAAGTGTTGATAAAATTGAGCCTACTTAATCCGTATTATAAACATTACAGTAGGAAAATGCATCTTAGCTACGGCTACCTTAAACCCCATGAAGGTGACCTGTCCAGAGGCAATGTGTGAGCCACTGTTGGACACGGAGACACAGGACACATTGTTTGTGTGTCCGTGCAGGAACTCCTGCTTGCCATCTTTGATTCTCTTCAGGATAACTGTGCAGCCCAGAGGATAGACGAGGTGCTCCCTGTCTGGGTGAACTCTCAGGCCAGAGGTCACGTGACCTGAGCAAACAACGTCGAGCATTTAGTTTCATGGCACAAGATTAACATGTTTTAATGATGTTATCCTGTTTCAAAAGGTTAATAATGAGCACACAACAATCGTTAAGCCAACCAAATACAAGGCTTTCTACTGCAAAAATATAATTCAGTCCTGTAAAAGTTTTTTAAAATGTTGTTGAATATTTAAAATATAACAGTCTGTGATGTACCTACAGTATGCAGTATGTAGCTTTACACAATCAAATTTGCAACAATAATTTCTTGTTACAAAATAGAAACGTAACGTTATTGTTTCTTGCAAACCTACCGTTGAACCCAATAGCAGCCTCCAGTACAAGCTGAGGCGCGTCGTGTGTTTCGAGAGCCATGTGTGCAAATAGGAATCTTCGTCCTAAAGGCGTTAGGATAGGTCTACTTTCGCAAATTAATAGAAAAGACGTAGCTCAGTGAAAACTAAATGTTGTCGCTGTTCTCTCAAACAGGCCTCAACTACGCGAAACAAATGTTGCCAAGCAACAGTTACAGTGCGACAACCTGCCATCATTGGTTGGTGAAACGTCCACGCTGCCTTTACGTGCTGTCGGACGTTTCCCCACTGAAAACTTAAGACACGAAAACGGTAAGATAAACATGTCAATCGCATGACAATGCCATTATGAGACAAATCTTATGTGGAATATACATTTTTCACATTCAAACCTGAAAAGAAAAACACACATGACTGTTGCATTTACAAGACCGACATAGTTTGGAACACAATAAAAGACATTTTAATAGTAATACTTATTTAATAAAGACAAGTAACTGTGTTTCATTTAAATTATATACATTTTTCTAAGCATGAGTTTTAGATTAGGGAAATGTGTCCTAGCTACAGCTTCACATTGTTATCAGCAAAACAAGAATACACTGAAAACATGACTGTAGTGGGAACCACAACGTGTCCATTTATTAATGGTAAGCTACCATGTTTGCTAAAAATGGATTACAAAACACCACATTGTTATGTGCTATACCATATCTATAATAAACAAAATAAAAATAAATTTCTTATCATTTGAACGTCTCACAACTCAGACTACAGCAATGGTTCCCAAACCCAGTCCTTAGGCCCTCATGCTCTGCATGTTTTCTAGCTATCCTCACCGCATCACTGTCACTGCTGATTACCTGGATCAGGTGTATGCTCAGCATTTGATTGACTGAAGACAGCTAATCAGGTAATCAGCAGTGGGAATGGCAGGGATAGCTGCAAAACAAGCAGAGCGGAGTTCCCGAGGACTGGGAATGCTAACCCCAAGACTAGAGGAAAAGGGTTGCAGCACTCAACTGTTCAGTTGCTCCACAAATAAGTTTTGAAAATCACTCACATTTGGCCATGCATCACTGTAGAGGTACTTCTCGGCACTAATTTGGCATATCTTTAACTATTCCATTTTTAGCATTTTTGGCATTTAATCGTTTGTGATAGGCAACATGCTGACAAATGAAAATCACTAAGCTAACTGCTTGTGCGAACTGCACAAAAGATCATGTTTGTGTTTGCTTTCTATTTAGAGCAGCTCCACATTCTGTTGCGCACTTATAATTAAAAGAACATACCTAAGCAAGACATAACAGATAGTAGGCACATTTATTTCAACTGTCAAAGCAGTTCAATAAACAACAACGCCACATTGATGTAGTATATATATATATATATATATATAGGTATTTAGATTTAGAGAGGTCTGTAATAAAATAATTCTATTTGTGGGCAGAAAAAGCAAAATGCAAGTTGAATCATCACAGAGCTTCAACTTCTCAATGCATTGAAAGCATCTACATTTTACCTTGCCTGTTGCTTGTAGAAAAACATATTATGATAAAATGGACTCTTTAATAACGATTCTACATCCCTTTTAACTCCTAGGGTTCTCAGAAGGTCCCTCAACGTCTCGAGATGCAGCCATCGACAACTGTCTGTGTGTGTGTGTCCTCCGGTGTCTACTTAGTGAATGGCTCCATGAAAACTTGCGACCACAAGTGAGACACGTGTAGGGTCTTTCTCCCGTGTGTGTCCGCTGATGTTTTGTCAATGACTTGTATCTTGTGAAGGTTGCTCCACATTCATTGCAAATATATTTCTCTGATTTAATATGAACATATTGTTCATGTTCTTTCATGTTACCTAGCTGTGAGAAGCCTTTACCACACACAGGGCATAGATGTGGTTTCTCCCCTGAGTGCGTCAACCCATGAATATTCAAATCCTGACGAGAATAAAATCCTTTTGCGCAAATATGGCATTTGTACGGTCTTTCGCCTGTGTGGCTTCTCATGTGTCTTTTAAGCCCTTCTGAGCGGGAAAAGCAGCTCTCACACAAGGTGCATCTGAAAGGTTTCTCTCCCGTGTGGGAGCGGAAGTGCCGACGAAGCTCCGAGGCCTTGAAAAAACACATCCCACAGTCTGCGCAGCAGTGAGGCTTTTCTGGCTGCTCCTCGTGAGTCTTCTCATGTGCTTTGCAGTGGCCTGACTCAGAGAATCCTTTTCCACACACTGAGCAGGTGTAGGGCCTCTCCCCAGTGTGCATTCGTTTGTGACGGACAAGTTTGTTGAGTTTATTGAATGTCTTCATGCAGAATGAACACTGATGAGGCACCTTCGGTTTCTTTGAGTGCGTGCGCTTATGCCTTTCTAACCTGGACGGCCTGTTGAACACTTTTCCACAGTCAGGGCAGGGGTGCTTGTTAGTCCTGTTGTGGCAATTCTGATGTCGGATCAGCTTCTCTTGTTGTGTAAAACTCTTATCACAATGCTGACACTGATGAAGAGTCTTGGGCTGCCTCAGGTGCACAGGTTTATGCCTCTCTAGTTTTGATGGTCTGTCAAATACCTTGCCACAAGTGGGGCAAGGATAACACTTGTCTGATTTGTTGTTCTCTAGCTGTTTCGAGTTCTTATTCTCAGTGGGAGAAGAGGCCTCACTGGAATCAGATTCTGAGATTACCTTCACAACAACTTCTCTGGGACCTGCAGAATAATAACAATAAAGAATATCTTCTGGTCAATGGACTGACTTATGTTATCTATATGAAATAGAAGAAGCAGGTACACTTACTTCCATGTGAGGATTCAGTTTTAGACCCAGTTGCAGTGTCTGGGCCCATGACTTTAGACCTATTTACAGACAGAGGATTTGGGGGAAAAATCTGTCAGTATTGGAGAGCAGTGAGTTAGTTTTGTTTTTTTTTTTAACATATGTTTCTTACAGCCTAAAAAATACTAGATTTTTTGACTGACCTTGATAATCCAATCAAAACAGTTAAATATGTAGCATCATTTGTGCTTTTTGTTTTGTAACCGAAATACATACATAGACATCTTACTGTTGAAAAAATCGATTGATCTGTGGTCTGTGTTGGACGTTTGCAGTAATTCTACGGTTTCTAGGTCGTCTCAGACGTATACAGACATTTAATACAAGTCTTTCTTAGTCGCCAGCCAATGCACCGATAACTCGAGCCACCACAATTACTCATCTAATAGCCCGATCATGCAAAATAGACTATCACGTAATTTTATTGACGTTGTGCGTTTACTACAAGTTAAATACGAACACGTTACAAAAACGTTTTGCAATACTGCGTTTCTGTGATCTTTCCATCCATCTTTTCTGGTGTGTTTGGCAATCAGGACACCTCAGAGGAGTTGTGAAACAAAAAAACTTTTGCTTTTTGCTAGAAGCCATCGTTGTGTGAAGTTTAACGTTTTATTTTGATGTTTCTTAGTAAAAGCGTGACACGTTAATGGTGTGAAGGAGAAATTAGCCAGCGATTAAACCAGGTATGAGCAGGGCCACAGCCTGTCATAGATACATATAAAGTGCAGAGAAACGCTGACATTACTGTAACCAATGACAACTATCTTATCCATGAACTGGCTTTACAGGCAAAGTAAATGAGATCTGAGAAAGCCTGTGTAGAGAGCCAACGTTAGCGTTTGGGTAACGTAAGCTAACTTAGCTAAGCTAACGTTGTAGCTAACGTAGTCTCGTTATCTTACTAAACCGTATAGACCTCTACAAGGTATATAGGAATGAATCCCACCTCTCTAACGGTAGTAATCCTTAAAAGCGAAAATTCCCATTTATCATTTTCCCACAGCTTTTCAAACTTAACGTAACTTCACATTTAAAGGTAGCTAGTCGCTCCGGATTGCTGCACGAGATGTTTCTCTGTTAGCTAATACCTGTACCCCTGCGTGAGACGTTCACGTGCTCCACGTAAGTTCCGTAAAAGCTGTAAACAGTGGGAATACAGTTGGCTAGTTGTGATTCTGTTGTCACAGCAGTCTGTTCCACGCAGTGGCTTTAAAACAACAACAAGAGATTAGGCATGGTGTGCAACAGAATTCTTTAATTTATAAAAGTATGTCAAGCAAGTACAACTAATTGAGTTTTGATGAACTGTAAAATAACTGTGGTTTAGATGCCCTAGAAATATCTATGAAGATATTTAGGTAGGTAGATTGGACGATCCTGTTCTACAGTATGACTGCAAATTAAAATGACATGGTTCTCTCTGGTATCAGGTTCAGCTTCCTCCTCTCTGGTAACTTCCAGAAAAACCGGTTCAGGGATTTCCTCTTCTAGAGATTTGTGAGAGAGGTTCCTTCTGAATGGGCTGCTAAATACACTGTATATGATCCAATGCTGTAAAAATAGATTTTACTTGACATTATAGGCATAAAATCACAATTTACAAAATAAATATTCACAATAATATGTATTCATAAAAAAAGCACCTTTGACTAAACAATGCAAAGTTGAAGGACTGTTCTGACATTATTTTAGAGAGGCAAGACAGTGAGAGACTGAGATAGAGTTCTGGATACCCCAGACTTCCAGGGACTGGATCTTAAAATGTCCTTTGCAGAGGGGAGCACTCTGAAATGTATCACAATGTTCTGAGTATCCTTCCTCAAGGTCTTCCCGTAGACAGAGAGCGTGGCCCCCATCACCACCTAAGAGAAAACACATACAGCACATCAGCAGCGAACTGAAAAAAGTCCCATGGTCAAATGAAGTCGCTGTTTGTCTAAGACCTATCTGCTTTACTCTTTAAATAATAAACTGAACTGACATACCGATAATGAGCTGAGTGTCACTGGCAGCTATGAATATAGATGCTTCTTGTTCCTCGGGTCTCTTTAGCACTTTGGTAGTCATGTTTTTTTGTGATGGAGCAGCAAAGGAGATCATCAGATAGCGGGGGTCCTGGCTGGTACCCACAGGACAGGTGAGAATTTTGGTGTCTGAGGTGTAGAGCATGGAGGGGGTCCTGATAGTGGACACCTGGGAGGAGGAGGTACAGTTGGAGGCTTGAAGCTGCTGAGAAGAAGCTTCTCTAGTTATAATGCTGACCATGGCCCGCTGGTAGCGCTCCATGTTAGGATGAAGCTGAAAGAGTAGCCATATTACATGCATCATAGTTAAAAGGAAAAAACAGTGAATGGCTAGCAAGATACACTGAATACAATGATAATGCAACATGACTCACAGTAAAGACAAAGCATTCCCCAGTTCCAAAACATTTAAGTCCCTCAGAGCCATGCATTCTTCTTTCAAGCATATCCGCTGACAGGAAGGCACCAAAGACCTGAGAATTGATAATATTTCAGTACCATCCAAAACGTATTATATAATCTAATTAACATAACTATTAGCATTAAGACATCAGAAGTTGAAATGTAACATTTAAAAGACAAAAGCACAAATTATTACATGTATCCTGATAATAATTTTGTCATCTAATGTTACCTCTTCATCCTCAGTTTTGATCATCAGGATTGTTGGGTGGTGTCCCTCCACACGTGAGTAAAATCTAGTATAAAAGAAACAAGCTCTTTTTTAATGATCATTTTTACATGGTGCTAAACACTCATGAACTATTTTTATATTATATATTTATATGCTTTAACTCAGTGTATTTTGCTTTAACATTTGCCACCACTGAATGTTAAACAAACATGTTGACATTGGAAACACTCTGCGTCTTTCTGTTAAGTAGCTATACTTGTTTTTCATTTCGTTTCTGTTGTTACTGCTGCACATTGTGTTGAGCAGTTTTATAAAGTAGACATTTCATTTTATTATTAAGAGTGATATTGTCTTTGTGATTTTAAAGTACAAAAGTGTTACTTACGAGGCAAGACTTTTACTGTGTTCCTTTGTACTAAACAGTCTAAAAGGGCTAAAAAGGGCAAAGCGTTCAGGTATCCAGGCCCAGACGACTCTCATCTCAGTCCCTGTCACAACGCTGGAGCTGAAGTTGTTGAAGTCCACTGTCTCTACAGATTGCCTGGAACACAGATGAGTAGAATACTATGTAAGTACAGAATAAAAATGAGAGAGGTGTGAAGAGTAAAACTACATGTGGCTTTTGTGTTTCTATGCATGAAAGATCATCTTTTATCTTCTCTTATACCAGTTTCCTTCACAAATACACCTCTCTGTCTGTTTTGTTTTCATTTATGAGTTGACCTACCTCTTCTGGTGGCTGTTGACACCTTTTTGCATGAGGGATTCTTTGTTGGCGTTATACAATAGGTTGAGCTCCCTCCTTGTGGCCATTGAAATTGTAAAGGCCATTTCCAGAAGCTTCTCAGTTGTGCAGTGTCGATCAACGTTCTGCACAAACTTTTTCATATCTGCTCTGAAGTCCTCCACATCTGCCACTCGAGATGACGCAGATATTTTGTATAGGCTTAGCAAAGCCAATGCCACCCTACAAGAATAAGAGTGAAATACTTGTATTATGTGCGCATCTTTAAGAGGCATGACACATTTTCAGATTCACGACTTTGTATTTGAACATGAAGATGTGGCAACAAACCTGTAGAGGACCTTGTAACCCTCTACTAGGTAGACATCTAGCACTTTGATGGCATAGGCAAATGGAAGATCACCAAAGAGCCACATCGTCCAGTCAGAGTAAAACTCAAAGAGGCTTTGGTGAGAGCTGGCTATCAATTTACGGATGTCTCTGCAACACCCGTTAGCCAGGTCTCCAAATGTCATACAGGAAGCGTGGTTGGCGAGGAATGTCTGGTCAATGTAGCGCTTGTTGGTGTCATTGTGGCAGATAAGCTGGGATACAGTGTGGAAACAGTCTGCTTCATCTTGGCTGAAATGGAGGATGAGGGAAACCAAGGCTGGCAGGATGGGGCAACAGTTGATGTCCGGGAAGCATTTGCCGAGGCAAAGGAGGATCTTTTTAGCAGAGTTCAGGCCGGCTTTGTTGAGACAGTATCTGGATGAGAACAAGGGAAATCCAAAATAATTTGATCCACTGCAGCTTATGTATGCACAGTAATAAAAGATATATTTATATTGAATATATATATATATATATATGCCATAAAAGTACCTGGGTATTTCTCCTGCCTCCATGTACTCTGGTACTGGGTGGCTTCTGGTTTTCTGTTCTCCAAAAAGCATCTTGGCCAGTTCATAGTAGACATCTCTATCTGGAGTGACAGAGCTACTGTGGATAAAGCAGCATCTGCTGGCATCAGTCTGTATTCAGATAATTTGGTGAAGTGAGTTTTTACTGTAAACTGATTTAGCAAAGGTCATAACCTTGAATTGATATTGTGGATGATGTGATAGTAAGCTTTAGCCCTTAGTGTGTGAGGCATGCCCCAGAAACCTTCTCGGCCCATGGTTTTCAGCTGCTGGTGCTCACTCTTTAGGATCTGCTGGTATCGCTGTGCAGCTTCAGGATGAATCTTCTCCCAGTCCACAAACTGTCCATACTTCATACCAGAGCTTGAGCTAATCTCCCAGTTGTCCAACTCAGAGATGGTGATCATAGACACTGACTTGAGATTACCTCTGTTGCCTGATCAAAATATTAATATTTCACATGTTTAATTTTCCAGGACATTGTATAAAGAAATGTTGATACAAGTATTAGTCCAATACCTTCAGGTTCTCTGGGAATGAAGAGCTTGTTTGGTTTAGACTTTGAATTGTTTGAGGTGATTGGAACACCACATCTATCCCCTTCACTGTTCTCTGTTTTGGTCACTTGATTCTGCTGTAGGGAGTTTGCTCTCTGTCTCAGTGGACTTGAACCGTTGAAGCCCTTCACATCATACTCAGAGAAGAGCTCTGACATCTCATAACTGTAAAAGGTCCTAAGAATTTGATTTAACATTAATCATATAGTCAGTAATGCTATGCATCTGTTTAATCCTATGTTTGCCATATACCGTATGTAAATTAATTTAAATAAATAATTTAATCGTATTAAATGTGAAATTTTACCTTGAGCGAGGCCTTAGATGGATTTCGTCTGTTTGTGTCTGCACACTATAGTTCTCATTGTCATCTGGGCTGTAATAAGAATGAGACATTTCCCTGCTTCTGCCTCCTCCCATAGAGTCCAAATCTTGATTAGAGGATGTTTGCACTGAGACGGAATTCATATTTCCACAACGAGAGTACTCCGGAATTTGTGAAACATGAATCATCTCAAGTTTGATTCTTCAAAAGACGTGCAAGGTAATTTGTCTCCTGTTACTAGCTGCATGGTCTGCCAATCTGGTCTTATATAAGGCTGCGGCTCTGTGAGTCAAGCAAGGTTTGTTTGTGGTAATGTCAGTCACCGTAAACGAAAAGTTCTTCTAATTTTCTTTTTTTTTTACTCAGGGAACATACAGTGCTATTCTTGGAAAGGGTCAGCCTCTGTCCGGTATAATTAGAACCAAAATACAAAAAGAAAAACTCCCAGATCAAATGACAAACCACAATTTGGACAGGTGTCCTTCAAATAACCCTACTCATTGCACTATTATATATGTATTATACAAATCAACTCTTCACAAAAGTTTAATTGCGACTGCAATTCAGAGAGAAAATTCAGAAAGATAATTTCTTCATTTATTTTTACAGAAAATCCCTAAAATCAAAACATGCAAAATTAGGTCATTAGAAGGAGGATACTGGTCTTTCTCTGAAATTGCTTCATGCATGTCATCGGAATATTACATGAGTTTGTTCCAAGAAATTATTCCAAATATTATTATTCGACACAAGCGGCTTTTGTTTTGATCCAAACATATCCACTGTTTGGTAATGCAACATAAAACCTCAGTTACCTACATGTGGGCTTTACATGTAGGTAATTCTGTTAAAAAACAACTAAGTGACCAGTGAACCAGTGAGTGTAGAAAGTATGTTGTCAACCCCTAAACCAGTCTACATGTAAACTAGGACAATCTGAATTTGTACTGTGTATATAATATAAGTATAATCTAATAATCTATAAGATCTAATCTAAAAAAATGAAATGAATAAGAAAACACACACTTAACTCTTTACTTTATTAGATACACCTGTATGATGTAATGCAATCCAGCACCATAGTTTATAATTTCTCAGTTTTTGTTTCTCAGTTTTTGAGAAACAAAACAACAACAGTTAATTTCTCAGTTTTTGTTGATGTGTTGTTTTTGTATATTATTAATGTCATAGTGATTAATGCCTAATGCTTCGTGAAGACCTCGTCTTCATGAGGTCTCAGATCACAATCAAGTCTCTTCTCCTTTGTGGTCCCTGGCTGGTGGAACAACTTGCCCTGC
>JAUMHF010000001.1:12902599-13003986 GCA_032359275.1 Microctenopoma steveboyesi
TAAACAATCTCTTAGCATGTTCTTTGTCTTGACGAGTTAGGCCTTTTCAGGGATCCTTGTTGTAGTATCTCCACGTCGACAAGAATTTGAATGGTATTTGCTGGTGTCTTCTCTTTGTAATTGCTTGGGATAAAAGCGTCTGCCAAGTAGAGTAAAGTAAAGTAAAGTAGTGGATAATGGTACATATTGCATGTAATGTGATAAATATAGAAAAGTATTCATCTTGCTCAGAAGCTTTTAAAACGAACCTTTTAGGAAGTTGGCAGAGTATTTTGAGTGCGTAAACTTTAATGAGCACATTGTACATTTTCTAAAGCCATACACACGAAAAACGATTTCCAAATTCAATTGTGCCTCGCGGAGCACCGTAGTGGCGTCACACCCAAACAAGAAGCTGTTCGCTGGTGATTACTGCCGGATGGTACAAAAGAAGTGATTTTGTCTTGTTAGCTAAGTGTTATCATAATGTCTCAGGATCCCTGGTAAGTAATGCGGTTGAAGGCTCAATAAATTGTCTTAACTTCAGATGACAGATAAATAATGTCATCATAGCTACTGTGTGTGTGTATCCAGTTAGCTTAACTGCCAGCTAGCTGTTCTCTACAATGTTAGCCGAAACACTTCAATTTATATTTGATTAGTTCAGATCTTAACTTTATGTATTAGTTTGACGGTCAGAAAGAATTGGAAATAAAATAGCAGTTTTCTTAATCAGCTGTTCAAAGGAGAACTTTAAACATGACCTGATCAGAGTCGAGAGGAAAGAGGCGAATGCAGGAGCAGTCACGTGATGAATGTTTGCCCTCAATCTGATTAGATTAGAGATTATATCATGTGCTAGAAATACTGTATTACATTCTAATTCAGGTAGTTCAAGCTTCTGAAGTTGTTGGGTATATTCCTTTAGCTTAAGGGTGTTTGCTTACAGAAACGTAACAAAATTTCTTATCAGCCTGAATTCAATGGTATTCAGATTTAATTCATTGTGGACAATTCATTAGACAGCGACACAAATGTTTTTTGCCCTATAATTTATCTGTACTTTTTTTCATGAGTCTGTAATGGTCGCTCAAGTGCGTGACATCTTTTTACAGGTTACAGAACTATGATGCTACTTGCCGCCTGTCGCAGGAAATAGCAGAGAACATCCATGAACGCAACAGGCAACAGAGAACGGGGGGAAACCCTGCAAAGGTAAATTGTTACATGCACAAATAGCGAGGTATTAATCACAAACACTTCCTCTTATATGTTTCTCTGTAGTTATTTTCCTTTCCGCTGGCGTGAATATGTTCTGTCACTTCAGATCAACATGACACTACGGGCATCACTTCAGAAGCTGAAACAGAATATCGCCCAGCTCAAGGAGGATTTATTGCGAGCTTCTTCATCTCGGCGCCTGTATCCTTTCTTCTGACACAGTGTTCCAAGCAGATCAAGTCATGAGACTGAGATTACATTGCCTGAGTATTCCATTGCATGCATTAGCAGTTGTGTTCCTATAGAGGGCATTAGAGTGTTTGTAAAGATCTCCCTAACTGCTGTAGTGTTTCTTTCATTGTGTGTTTTTTTTTCATCTTCATCAAATGAGTCTAAGCTGATCAATTGAGAAGTGTCAGTCTCAGCATCGTAACCTTTCATATGTGATTAAATGTCGTTAAAGTGGTGTCAACATTTTACATGACCTTAATGAGACCGCATCAGAATGCAGTCCGAAGCTGACAGGAGGCAGAACCTCATTGATGACCTGTTAACCAGAGAGAAGCAGCTCAATGCCACCTTCAAGGGAGACGTCACAGAGCCAGAACATTCCAGGCAAGATGTTTTATTCTAAATTAGAGGAAAAGTTGAGACATTTAATACTGTTATGAGGGGGATCAGACTACCAGTTCAATTGTCTCCTTGCCTGCACCTCCTACAGCTAGTAGGGATTCAGTGACCAGTAGATAATAGGCAACTCGGAGCAATAAGCTTAATCATATGAATGAATCATTACTTCGAAGCTGTTGTCTGAAACAGTCCACATGTGACGCAATATCTTTAAAAAAAGTGGGGGCATATAACTTGGTACTTAGGTAACTAAATTTTTCTGTCTGTCACTATTAGTCAGTGCCAGAAGGGCCACACAAAGCATCATCTCACAGTTCTTTGGGAGGCATTCTGCTCAGAATGGGCAACTTTTCGTTTTATGATATTCCCCTCAATTCTTTTAATAATGTCTAACAGTGGTCGCCCAATTAAAAATAATGAATCCTCAATCTCTTGTCTGTATCCTTGAGCACAGAGGTCATAGGCTCTGTTCTCATGTCAGCAATCCTTGACTTTCTGTAAAAGTCTTTATACATCTGGTATGACCGATGTGCTGTGACCTTTTCCTGTGCTATCACTTGGGAGGAAGTCTCTCTGTCTGCCATTTTGACTGGGTGCTTATTCTTTTTCATTAAGGGATTTGCTCTTTTTGCACTGTTGATCACACATTTGGCACCTCCTGAATGGACACACACACACACACACACACACACACACACACACAAATTCATTCGTATAAAAGTACGACTGTGGATGTGTGTCTTGATGAACGGGCTGGAAAGAACAAGTTTACAGTTTATAACTCTTGACTGAGCATTTATTCTAGTAACTGTGGAGGCAATCAAAGAGTTGGATGCCACAGCTGATATCCACTTCATCATCTGAAGTTCTGTCAGTGTGACAGCTTTGAAAAACCTCTGGCAGCAAGCAGTCATTATTTTGTGTAAGACTCGACCTGGTGCCAACTAGGTGATATTTATTTAGACAGGAAGAGGAAATGGTGTCATGTTGAGCTGCTCATGTGTTTTATAATCATGTTTTTTTTTCTTTTACACCTTTGTTTTGTTACATTGTAAAGGTTCATCTGTGCACAGGACAGTTTGTGTGTTCATTAAGATATATACATGACATTATTGTAGCATAAAACAAGGTGTCACTGCTTCGTCACTGCACACTTTGGTCCACATCTTGATATGAGACAGCCTATTTTTTTTTCTTTCACAAGTTTTGGTTTTGGGATTGATCTACTTAGCAGTGCTTTGTACGGGCTTTCATCTTTTCACAGACCACACACCCATTTACATAAAAGGGTCTGTGAAAAAACTCTCAGCAGAAATTAGCTTATACATTAGCTTGGCAAACATTAATCATAAGGTCATATGGTTTTTAGTTTGCTCAGTAAAACCTTAATTTAACAGTAATATGTGGTGGGTTATTTGGGTTTGCGGGTAGGAGCATTCCTTCTGTGTGGTCTCTGAGGACAGAATGGGTGAGGGGGTGGATTGGCCTTGCTTGGATAATCTAAGTCACCTTTTGTGAGAAATTTGGTTCGAAGGAAGGGAATTGTAGATGGTACTTTCAAATATCCCTGAAAAAATAAATTTCCGACTGAGCTAAAAAAGTACATGGCGCCTAGATTTGAAGGCTCTGTTCACCCTGTTGCCCCATTGACCACCTTTCCTAACCTTTTCTTTGTATTTGATTGCCCTGGAAATAGTTGTAATTAGTTAAATCTCCCCTGTCCAAGTCACTCAGTCAGGACTTGGGTGCTCAGGCCTAGATGGCGGCAGTCTAGTGCTTTGTGGTTGCCAAAAGATGTGCCTGACTGATTCTGGCGCTCCCACTGGCTAATTGGATCTTCACACACTGGGCACTAGCATGGAGGAAGTAGAGGGCTGGCACACAGTCTCAATCAAACATGTCAGAGACATTAAACTGAGTGCCTTGTCTCACCTACTCTGATGCTATCAGCCTCAGCCACGCAGCCTCGTTAATGATCTCACAGTGCTTTGCTGGGCCCTTTAAAACTAGTATGAAGTAGTTCTCAGACTATAAGATGCTTATGACTTAAAAGTGTTTGTTCAAATACTAATGATTGACTGAATTATTCAAACTTGACTGGATCGAAACTACTGCACTTATCATATAGTGTAAAAGTCACTGATATGCTTACATGTGGCTCAGGTAACTTTTCCGGATTGACTTGCTCTTGCCAGGCATGGTAAAATCCAGCCTTACACAGAGACCCTGAACCTGTCGCAGCAAGAAAGCCCAGGAGGGTAGTTAATAGCTTTAATCTATTAACACAAGAATAGCTTTAAAACCACACAAAACAGAACGGTGTGATGAATTCCATCCAGTCCTTAAACTTCCTTAATCTTAATGAAAAGAAAACTGTAATGCACTTTATACACAAATCAGCCAGTACTCACTCTCTCATCTTCAGCTTGTCCAGAATGCTGGATGCAAGCATGACCACATTACCCCTATTTTAGCATCTCGTCATTGACTTCCAGTTCGTTTTAGGATTGATTTTAAAATTGTATTCATTTAATTGATTTAAGATTTTATTGCTTGTTTTTAACTCCCTTCATGGGGAAGATCCTTTTTAACTCTCAGAGCTTCTTCATCCTCTTGGGCACTCGGGTCATCTGACAGACCAGTACAGAGCACTGAATGAGTTAATACATACTTTTTTTCTGGATCTGAAGGGTTTGTTGTCATGAAATGTGACATTGATTTGAAAATGAGTAAAGTAAAAAAAAATGGGCCATGCCCTGTACACGTGTTTCCGTGGGGGTTGTACAGATGTGTATTGTACCTGTGTTCCCAACTAGGCGTATTGCCTGTGTTTACTTATATAGCTTAAGATCAGTGGTGCATGAAGAGTGCTCTAGACTTATGGGTTGAAATAAGCATTGATGGATGGCAAATGGCACTTTAGACTTTCAGCTGAACTTTACTCTCTGTTTCCTGATTTTTCCTTTTTACTTTGATACTAAGAGAGGTTGTCCGGCAGACACATTTAATGGTCTTATTTCTATGATGTTGACATTTCACAGGTCGAAGTTGATGACTGGAGGGGCAGGAGCGAGTGGAGGCATGTCAGCCAACCCCTGGCTGGTCAACGAATCGGAGGAGACCAGAGGGCTGACCTTTGGAGAGATCAAACAGCAGCAGCAACGAATCATTGAAGGTAATGACAAGTGATTGGATTATAGCCAAGACTGATGATAAAATATATATATATAATGTGCATGTGCGCAATACACATTTTTTGTATTTTTTTTGTAATGTAAAAGCAGTTTTGTTGGTGGACTGAACATTTAATGGATAACAGTTCTACACACAAAGTGCTTTATACACAGTAGTGTTGACCATGCTTATCTACTATGGCTTAAACAATGACATTAGTTCACCTGGTTGGTGGATCAGAGATTACTGTTGAGACACTGAAACCAAATCACATGGAAGATTCTAGACTCCTGTTGGTCTCCTCTCCTCTCCTCTCCTCGCCAAGCTGTAGTTATAATAACAAGGAATAAGGCTCAGTGGGGTAAAGTACGAAATGACTCGCATGCAGGACTGAGATGTGAGCTGAGCTGGACCCCGTCTGTCCTATTTCGCAAGGAGTTGCCTCATTAGATCACCAGTATCCTGTAATGGCTAAATTCTTTAGCTGACATATTAAAAAAAGACTGCAGCATTACTTTGCTTGTCGTTCCCCCTGCTACATCTTAAGTAAATTCTTGTATGTGTAACTTTGTTGACAGTTTTTTTTATCTTGGCTCTCGCTTTCTCTGACTCCTTTTCTAACATTTACCATTTCTTACTTCTTTTTTTTTCCACAGCCCAGGATGCAGGCTTGGATGCGCTGGCATCCGTGATCAGCCGGCAGAAGATAATGGGCCAGGACATTGGCAATGAGCTGGACGAACAAAATGGTAAAGTTTAATGTGTATGTGTGTCCGTGCATATCTGTCCTAAAAATTCCATACATATTACACACTGCAGTGTGAAACGGACACACTTGTTCTGCATTGAAATGACATGCCTCACGTAACTTGCTGGTCAGTGATACTCAGTCACGCCTCAACACCTCACACGCTGTAGTTAGTATCCACACATGCTCATAAACTCTCCCTGTCAGAGTAGTTTATATGTTTATATTACTACCTACTTAAAGTGTAAACGTTTAGTTTTATGGAATTAGATCTTCTCAAGGCTGATGGTGTTTTTGAGTTATTTCTGGCAAATGCCTGTTATCAGTCCATAAATAGCTTCCACCCCAGGTGTTTTTTTCTGCTCAGACTCCTGGTACTTGAGATGTAAGACTTTAGGACGATCATCTGTCAAGCACTGAACAATTAGATCCTTTAATGCATCACTCCTGGACGACTTCAATATATTTCAGTAGGGTAAGGCCTGAGAGTGTTGCCTTAAGGAGAGGACATGTTTTTTCTTGTTTACCTTATTTTTCTGTCATTTTTTCTTCTGGCAAGCAGGAAAAAAATGGTTAGCACAAAAAGGACTACAATGTCTTGGGCATTATTAATTAGTTGAAATTTAAATTTGATATTCTGTGATGTACAGTCCGGAAGAAACAAGATCATAAAGCTTCAACCGAGGAATTTTTAGTCCCTCAAACTCATTGACAGACTCTAAAACCAAGTCATTATCTATGAAATGGAATATTTGGGGATTGTCTGGATTTGTCTCATATGCTAGTTGACGTCTGTTTCTGCACTGATGACAAGCTTTCAGTTGGGAAAAGTAGGCGTTGTACTTTCCTGTAATATCCTGTCTGAGTATTTGTACCCAAACAAGTCCAAATGTTGTATAACTGGGCGATCTTTGCTTGGAAACAAATGACCTTCCCTTCTGCCGAGACGGAATGGCAGATGTTTGGCTGGTTTTGGTTGACACCAATGGGACAAGGGAAATAAAAGAAAGGAAAGACGATTGTTTTAGCCCGCTCTCCTGTTACCATATTGAACTAGATACGGATCGTTGCTCTAATGCTTCGGCTGGCATGTTTTTTCAGCTTGATGTCAGCATCTCCAATAATATGAACCTAAATGGGTGCTGGGAGAGCCATAACTGAGAACCGTACCAGTTTCACTTCAAGTAAGCGAGAAGGCAAATGGTTTTAAGCCCTGAAAACAATTGCCTGTCACTTCTCTTATTTTTTTGACCCAACATGACTTGAGTATAAATTTGATGGGAACTGTTTTCACCACCTTTGCTTTTGTAATTGTTTTCACGTCTGCAAACGGCCACCATGCACATGTTGGTAATGTATAATGTCGTAATACACATAATAAACTGCCTGTTGTCTCTATTTGAATAAAACCACTGTGTATGTTTTGTAACCAGCCCCGGGGGTCATGCAGACAGGTGATGTAGTTTAAAGGTCTTATCTCTTCATGGACCACTCCCGTGTTGGGAATTATGTATTACACACACACACACACACACACATTACTAGAATGTTTCTTTTTAGATTTGTACTTAAATTACTTGAATTATCGCTTGAAACAACTTTGTAGGTACTATAATTTTTACTTGTATCAAATGTCAAAATCGACAATCTAAAAAGTAAGAGGATAATTTAATGTTTTCGCAGAGGCACAGAAAAATAACTTGAAGTTGAGAAGCGGGGAAAAAAGCCAGGCTCTCTTTGTTGATCTTGACAGTTGGCGCATAACCTTGGTGTCTGACTGTCTTTCCATCTCGTAGGGTTCCTCTGCCCCCTGATCACTGTGCTGTAACAATGTTTTCCTATAAATAGATTAAGCTCTTTGTAGTTTGGCTGCTCAAGTGTAACTCATGACCCAAGTGCAGTGGAGGTTGCAGTCATTTCCTTCTAGAGAAACAGTTCCGGCTGAGGTCAGCAGAGAAGATTACCCTTTTTCAGGGATTCCGAGATGAACTCAAAACCCTAAGCTATTCCCTGATCTGTTTTAACTGCAACACACTGGACAGGAACGAGTGAGCAGACCGATTACCTTAATTTCAGTGTCCCACTTATGCCGTGACAAAAAACAGAAAATTAGTTAAAGAATGTGATGTCGTCAGGTTTCCCTATTTTCTGCAATAAATGTTGATTGAATGTTGATCAGGTGGATCGTGGTGCAGTTATGTTAACTTATGATTGCTGTGAATACACACCTGTCTTTGTACGTCCGTGCTTGTTGAATGGTGTCCTGTTGGGGATGTACCCTGCCGCTCGCTTAGTGACATCCGGGATTATCTGCACCCCCACATGGATAACAATCTGGAACAAATCTTAGATGGCTCTAAATGATGTTTTCTAATAGGCACAGGTCTGTGTACATGGCATTACATTTCTCTCATTACATGGATATGAAAAAGTGAACTTATTTTTTGTGACTTGGTAGCAGTTAGTCCAGGTTGACTTTTTTATCTTGTAGTTATATAGTACAGAGTATTTTCTTCAGTTGAGTGTGATGCACGTGTGTAAATTAGCTCCTATAAGGACTTTATTTCTGGCTAATAATTGGATCACTAATTTTATTTCACATCAACAGGGCCCAAGTTAGGCCGCCATAATGATTTCCAAATAAACAGCAGAGTGAGACGAAAGAGGCACGTACCGCTTCAGCAAAGTGACATCAGCTGTTGCCCCCCAGAGAGCATGGCTCTCTGCTTGCTTCTGACTCTCGAAACAGTTCGGTGAGCAAATAAACCGTACTAATGATGGCACTTGACAGAAAGTCAGCGTGGTTATAGCTGCAGATTGATTTATTGTTTGTTTAATTCCCTCTGTTTGAAAAGGAGTAAGTTGGAAAAGTATGTGTTTTCCAGATGGCATGGCACCTCAGAGAGTCATGAAGTGATGTTCGAAAGAGGTTTGTCATCAGGGGAATGTCACGTTTGCCACAGAGAGAACATCATTTTGTGTGACCACTATATTGTGTGGTGTTAAACCTAAATTAGATATAATGTTAGACACCCACACCATATTATACTTATCCTCAACAATGGCAACTTATAACTCCTCTTGAAATGTATTTCTAAATAACTGTTTGTTTTTTTTTGCTATAATCCATATGCACTATATTTAATGTACTTATTATGACAAGTAGTGCTATCACAAAGAATTATTTAAACCTTTTTATTAAAGAAATATTTTCACCAACAGTCCAAAGGCCAAATGGCTTATTAGAGCTGCTTATTTTGTCAAACCTCAAATTCCTAAATCTACCAAATCTGCCAAACCCAGTGTAAATATAGATTTGTTGTTGTCTTCTTTTAACACTGAGGATGTGTCTAAATTGTGCCGTGTTTTTAAACTCCAGCACTCTTCACACACTATGATTGCACGGAGCACATTTTAATTAGATTTTTTTAAGTTTCCTTGATAGTCTCAAAAGCTGGAACATATATTTGCTTATTTCTTCAAAACTAATCACTGAGGATGATAATCTCATAAAACCCCAATGGACACGGACAGCCTTGGCTCTGTGATTGAATGACAAATGAGCTTTGTGTGAAGCTGGAGCACCTCTCACAAATTCCTGTGCTATACAGCCTCACCAGAGTACCATCAATCAAGAGTCCTTGTGCCCTTATTTCTTCATCCATCTGTCTTGGCATCCATCCATGTCTTGAGGCCTGTTGGTGTCTCACCGATAGAGCTGTGAGGAAGAGGGGGCTAACAATGACACAAAGGTCTTGGGTCACATCAACCACTGCCAAGTCATGAATAATCCAGTTTTTGCGCATTAAGGAATAAACATTTTGCTACGCAAAAGAAAAAAGCAGCTGAAGATATTTCATCAATCATGTCGTCTTTTATTTACCTTAGTGGATTGAGGCTCCTCTTCTCCCTCAGAATGTGTTTGGTTTTCTTTCTCTCTTTCAACGAAACCTTGTCTACCTTCTGATGGTGTTTCTGATGCTCCTGGTATTGAGGGTCTCTTCTTTAAACGTGGATGGAGGTCCACTTTTAAGAGGCTTTCAATATGTTGCGTCTCTTAATGGTCATGCGAAGGCATCATCAGATGCTGATCTGAGCTTTAGAGTCTTTAGATTTCATTTGTGGTGGATCGCATGAAAAATCTATACCAAAACCAGGTTACGTGAATGCTTCCTTATGTGTTTTTTCTTTTCTTGCTCAGTGCTATACCTGGCATCAATTATTAGGGCAACTCCACATGTTATAGACATTAGTCTCCTTCCTAATAGAAGGTATTCTATTATATTCTTTATTGTGTATGTACTATGCCTTGCTTTTAGAAAAAAACTCAAGTAAATCACTAAAAACAAATTTAAACTATTTATATATGATGAAGCTAAACTAACATAGATAGCTACTTACAGGGTTTTTTGTGTGTGCATTTATGTAATAATTATCACAAGAATAAAAAAATCTCTTTTTTGACATAAATAAAAAACAACATGGAGTATGCTTTAGTCCTAGGAGGTTTTCTCCTTCGTGGTTTCTGCTCCACAAACGGTATCATGGCTTTGATTTATCACAATCCATCTGGAACAAATATGCGCTGGTGACAGTTGTTAGCAGGAAAGGCCCCACGTTAAAAAGCCAGTGGCAAAATTTCCCAAACTACAGGCAGAGAGAACATGCAGCCGTGGTGGAGAGGACGGATGCAGTACAATAAAATGCTTATTATCAAGATGGGCTTTTCCATGCTCCTGTGAACTGTGCTTATAAAAAACTGAAATCACTCAATTATTTTTTTTTTTACGCAGTCAAAATGACTACAGTTGATGTGATCGTACACATTTGATGCCAGTTAAAGAGAACCAGAGACAAATACTAACACATTTGCATGAGTGCAGTGAAATGGTATTTGTAAATTGCCTTTATTTTATGCTAAGTAAATGACTAAGCTTGACTGTATTGGAAACTCTCGGAGGCACAGAGCCCCACTGGAGTGTACTGCTTTTGTAAAAGAGTGCACAAAGGTCTATCAGTATATTGTGGTGACTCATTTCTGGAGGAGTTTCTGTCCTGTGTAAGGGATATTATAGTAAATTAAGAAGTATCCATCTCGTGGGATGAAATGAAGCTGAGTCAGCTTGTTTGTGGGAGCTGGTGTTCTTTCAGTGTCGGATGTGCTAAAAATTCTCATTTAGGTCTGTTCAACTTATGTATCGGTAACAGTGGCCTTATGTAAACGTAGCAAAGTTGGCACATGGCTTCATTATATTGCTAATTATTATCAGATCCTCTTTTAAACCCCTTTTGAAACCTCTCTGATCCTCTGACCTTCACTCTCTCTGTCACTGCTAACTGCTGTATCATGAAGATGTGCACCTAGAGAAGGCTGAGCCAGGACAGAGGTGTGGTCAGCTCATCTTCAGACTGGGCGAGGTTGTTTCCCTTTTACTCCCTGCTTCATCCATCCTACACAATGCACCACCATGCTATCAATCACAAGCTTTTTCACAAAATAGTAATTGTGCATAATCCCTGAAAAACACTTGGAAACACTCATAGGATTAGAGCCTTTGAAGGGTTTGATCTTATTACAATGACTCAGAGTAATCCTTCTTTTAAGTTCAGTTTTTAGTTGACATTAATGGGCCTAATAGCTAACATTATAGGTACTACTGTGAGGCAGTCTGGACACTTTCTGTCTACAACGCTTCTACACTTCCTATTTCATATTCACATTTTTTTTTATATTTTCACTATTTTAAGTTTATGCATAAGTAGGACTTGTGCTCTGACACTTTCACTTCATTATTTACTCTGTCAATAAAATCTTTTAGTGGTGAAAAATAGAAATCCATCTTCATCTAATTGTCTCTCTCATCATAATATTTGTATCTTACGCAGACGGTGAACATGTAACCTTCACCGATACTGAACACAACTATCAGTTGTGTTTCAGATTTGAGTTTCAGATTCTTTTGTAGCAGTACGTTTTGTTCTTTTCTTTTTGTTCTGCTTCCCTACAAAAAGAATAGGAAGTATACTGTATACCATTGTGTGTATGGCAAATAGTATTAGTTCACTTCGTTACCTGCTCAAGCAGAGGATGTTATGCTTTGACTGCATGTTGATTACACCACCAAGTCACTGCTAAGTCTTTTTTAAGAGAATTGCATAGTGTGTGTGGTATGTGTACAATTTAACGGAAAGCCGATGTGGATACTATGCTGTAATTTTTCCCTGGAGAGCTTTTGCGGCAAAATTGTCCAGGGGAAGCACATTAGGCGTATGTGTTGGTGGTATTGGTGGTTAGGAACCTCTGCAGTTTCAGCTGCCAGTTCTTTTGGCTCTGGGCAAAGGATTCCCTGCCATTTAATGGTACCTTGGACTGACTCATGCTTGGCCTGGTAGGTTCCTTTTGGCTAGCACAAGTGACAGCGGGAACAAATCCCCCTCTCTGTTTATTTAATTGCTAACCGCTCCGGTTTGGAGACTGCTTTCAAAGGGCCGACGAGCGAAGAACTGCCTCGCGTTCCCCTCAGCCTTAGGGTAGCATGGGTCATTCCACATAATGAGTGGAAGGACTTACTTTTCGAAGTCTGCACGTGGTTCCCATTTAAGCACAAGGGGAAGATTGCACCTTCATATGTTGGGCATGTTTAGGCGTGTGTGCAAGTGCGCATATATACATCTGTTCTTTTGCAGCCTGCAGTCTGTGTCTGTGTGCGCCAAGAGTGTGTATATTTGAGAGTGTAAGTACCTTTTCTAAGTTGGACACCACATGTCCAGCACATGTCAGTTTGCGATTGGCACACGTGCCATATTTATATCTGCATGAGGAGCTCAGAGGCCACAGGCCGGTCTGCGAAGGGATGAAGTTTGAAGTAGATGTCAGTGTGGGACCTCACACACACAGACACAAAAACACTGACACACGTGAGCGTAATGTGATAGAGTGCATGGTGGGCTAATCTCACAGACGCCCAGTGCAAAGACAATGATGCAAGAAAGTTAGAGAATGTTTGCAGCACAAGGGAAGTGTAGACACAACATTTTTTATTTTGGAGAGGTATTTGCCAGGAGGATGTTTAAGAGGTAACTATCACTTAACCCTTAAACTTATCTCTGGTCATTAGAAACTGTTACATGTCTTTAATCATGCTGCAAAATGTTTCATCTTTCCAGAGCAACCTTTTATTCTTTATCTACTACATGTGATGATCTTATCTGTTAGTCCTGCATGTGTGCAATCAGACACAATCGGCAGAGCAAACGAAGGGGGAGACATCCCGGACAAAAACTGTTTTAAACTTAAAATTAAAACAGGAGTCCCTTTATTGTTCTCTATCTATTTAGGGCCTAAAATGTAGACGTTCATTTTTGTGCTGGAGAGATCTGTGGTGCTAAAAGAAAGAGGAAGAAAAATGCGAAAAGGCTTTTGATCTGTTATCTAATCATTGTCATCTGCATCACTCTTGACTAAGTACCAGTCTCCCTCTTTTTTTTTTTTCCCAAGCTGCTATTGGATTACATGTTCAAGACAGGCGTGTGGACATAGACTAGACGATGACTATAAAAACATACACACACACACACACACACACACACACACACACACAATATGAATTGTACAGAGATGGGACTGGAATAGTTTTTAGGTATCATTTTGTGATAATTTCTTTTTTATTTTATTGGCCCATTTTTGTTCCTGTTCTAAACTATGCGGAATGAGGTACTCTATTATTATTAATAAATGTTTACTTGGTGTTAATTGGTTGATTCATTTGTTGACTACATTTGATGGGATTACATAAATAATTATTAGAAAGTTATAAAGCTGCTGTACAGGAACAAACTATTTCTCAATTAATGCTAAAATATTTTTTATCGTGAAAGTAGCTGAAGAATGGACTAGACACTTATATTAAATTAATTGTTAAAAAAAACAATGAATTTGAAGTTACGATAAATTAATAACATTGGTTTTACAGTTAATCATTTGAGACACTGACTTTCAAAGCAACTAATATCAAGATCCATCAGTCACTGTCATGCAATCCGTGCATGAACCCACTAGTGGGCACTATGGCCAATGATGGCTCACTAGTTTACACCAGAATAAATGATTCACGCCTGTGTGCTCTCTCTTCCATGGGATAAATGTGTGGTGATGGTAAAATGATCCAAGTTTGGGGTAGACGAAGAGAGAGAGAGAGTCACAGGGCTTATTAATTTGTTTAATTCTTCTGACAAAGCTTCTTCTTCCCCTCCAGTAATCAGTGCCTCCTCCTCCTTTTTTTTTTTTGCTCCTCATGGATGGGTAATTAAACACCAGCTGCTTAAATGGCTCCAACATGGAGTGCATTGTCAGACTTAATCGCTACAGTGCCTGAGACTTGTACTGTTGTCTTGGAGTGTCATTCATTCATGTGTCTTGCGTGTATGCGTGTGGTTTTTCTAAGTGTCTATGTATCTAGCCATTTTTTTCAGTGCATATAGCCAAGTGTGGAGCATGTGGTCTTGTGTTGTATTGTTGCTGCTTTGTGCCCTGCACCACTCTTAGCTGTCCACAAGCTATGTGGGAGGCTGCTTCCTCTCAGGATGGGAAGTTGTTTCAGCTGCACTGTTTGGTTAAACATTTATTCTGGCCTCCATGTGTAGAGGGTAATTACCCTAAATCAACCATGTACTCGCTAAGTTTTTTAGTAATTATGTAGATCCCATGTGGCATCCTGGAGTGTTCTTGACTCTGTTGTCCGTTCCTAATTTTATTGCATATGTTTTTGATTTTAGTTTTATTTAGGTACTGTATTTCTGTACTGGGTTGAAAATTACTCAAATTAAAAATAATTCTCAAAAAATAATTTGTACTACATTTAAAATGTCTTTATTAAAAGGAAAAATATATTATTCACAGTAGATATAGAAAACTGAGCACAACTCATTGAGATTATTGAGACTATGCTTGAAACAGGTTAAGTAGAAGTTGTGGTTAACATATGTAATTTAGATTTATCTTTTGACATTTTGCAGAGAAGGCATGTTAGGGTGCTCAACGTAGCTGTCGTACGTTGTACAGTCAACTTGTACCTCAGAGGAGAGAAATTGCATGATTAGTTGATTTGCGATTGGTGTTACTTGTTGTAACTGCTTTGTCTTTGCTTTATGTTGTGATGGACACAAGTCGGCAAAAAAAGACAAAGTTGGCCGTGGTTAAAAGGTCTTTCATGTTGGCTACTGATAGACCTGTCTATCAGAGTTGCCAATAATTCAGACTTTGCACTTGATATCCATATTAAGAGTTCTGAAAAGGATGTTTACAGAAAATGTATTAAGTCCAAATTTGATTCCACCTTATCTGAGAATTTTCTAGGCCAGATCACAACATGGTGATGTTTCATGTTCAGCATCCTCACTGATTTCCACAGATAAATACCAGCTGGCCCTGGACTCCACAATAAAACATCTTCATCCTGTTCTCTTGCGGAACAGCGTTGTGGGTGAACGCTGTGGAGATGACTTCAGTCTGGAGAACAAATGTTTGTCGGAAGCATTTTACATCTGGGAAATGTGTGTATTCGCACCCAAGTGTGTGAGATTTTCCCTATTAGGCATATGCCTGTTCCCATGGCTCTCATAGACAAGAGTGTGTATACATTTGTGTGCATGAGAGCACATAGCTCCATGCGTGTGAGTGCAGAACGATTAAAAGACGGTCTGGCCTGAAGATCAAAGTCCCTCCATAACTTCTTAGTCAGTCAGTCAGTCAGTCAGCCAGTCAGTCAGCCAGCCATCCAGACATTCAGCGTATTACCAGGAAACTCCACTCACCATGGGGAATGTTGAGTTATTTGAATCATATCATTTCAATTAGAACAGTTGTTCAGTTAGTTAGAAAATCTAATTCTCTCTCTTTTCACTGATTTGTTCACAACATGGTGATAATTGAGAAAGCTAATATATAATGATGTTAAAATATACTTGTTGACCCTCTATTATAAACAGTAATATATATGTTGTTGTTGTTCATGTAATGGTCACTACCTTCATGCCACTTTCACACCTATTAAGCCTGCTATGGGAACCTAAGGGCTGAAATATTATTTTGAATTATTATTCTGATGTACAAACCAAGAGTGAATACCAAAAATAAATACTGAATACTGTCACTGAACTTAAAAGACCTAGTAGTAGTAGTAGTAGAGCTACCAGCGGCCTGGTAGCTCAATGGGTTAAGCGTCAGACTGGGAAGCAGAAGGTTGCAGGTTCGAAACACAGTCTGACTCCTAGTCCATCCCCTACCAGGTGTGTCCCTGAGCCAGTCACCCATCGCTAGCTCCTTGTAAGTCGCTTTGGATAAAAGCGTCTGCCAAGCAAAGTAAAGTAAAGTAAAGTAAATAAGTCTTAGTATTGGAGAGTAAAATGTGTTTGTAGTTGCCCCAGAAAGTCAGTCTGTGATAAACAGGTTGTAGAAGTAAAGCAGAATAATATTTCTACTTTACTTCGATTTTAATCAGTCTACAATCACTTTTTCTTCACTTTTCATGTCTAATCGTTCTAAATGACAGGTCAGTAATGAGATGGAGTCTAGTACACACACTGATAACTGTGGCAGAGTCTAGTACAATTCTCATGTTCTATGAGTTTCATCCAATCAAACCTATTCGGTTTCCTTTTTTTTTTCATTAGTTCCTAGCTTCTCAGTATGTCACCCCCCTCTTGGGTGTCCTTGCAAATGAGGTGTGATGGTAGTGATGAAGTGTAAAAGTGGCTGGTTTAGAGGTGCCGTGCCAGTGACAGGGTGGTCTTTGCCTCACATTGCTGCTGCTGCTGCTGCTGCTGCTGGCACCCTCATGCTCATCATGTACACATTGTTCAGTGGCACCTGGCCATAAGAGGGCTGATGGTGGAAAGCCTGGTAATAAACAGACTTCTTATTCGCTGCTGTTTGCTTTTTTTTTTAAAACCTTTGTTTTCATTAATCCTAAAATGAGTCTAATACTTATGTACTAAGTGCATGTTGCGTTGCTAACTTCAGTTCTCGTTCACTGAATTCATTGCTCAGTGATGCTTGGTCATATAGAATGGGGGATGCTGGTGAATCTGGCAGTACCACACAGAATTGCAGTCTTTAAAGTGATATAAATTCTTTTCATTTTCCCTTTTCATTGCTTTCCTTTATTTAACTATGGATGACATTATGGGTATGAACAAAATTAACTGTGCACAGTATATTATGGTTTCCAGCTGTCTTGCTAAAACCTATTATGATCAACACATGTCCAAAAGCCTTGATAACATGTCTCATTCTGCTGATTCTGATGAGCTTTTGTTTTTATTCCGTCAGCATCATTAAATGACAGAGTGACTCACTTAATGAGTACAGTGCTGATCATTTCCAGTTTTAAAGACTTGAAACACCCAGACTGAAAACCTTAGTAGAATTGCATGATTTCCCTGGCAAGGATAGACTGAATTATTCTTTATGTCATCAGATGGACAGCTATGGGAATATAGTAAGCATTTTTAACATTGATAGAATACGGATTAGCTTAACAACATAAAAATTTTATAAGCATGCCAACTTTTCTAACAAAGAAATGACACAGTTGAGCTTCTCCGGGGAATTCAACCAGCACCTCAAATTAGTCCCAGGATGTTAGACTATAGACAGGGGGATTCCTGAGAAGCACTGTCGATTGTTTTTCCTGCTAGTGGACCTGTTGCACTCCTGGACAGATGTTTGGAAAACAGACAGGGCAGGGCTCTTCAAGACCAGGGTAGGCCACCCTTGGTATAGATCTTGAACAGCATCTCCTCTATGCATATATATTTGTACTCATGTATTTGTGTGTACTTAGGGGTGCAACCCAATGTACTTTGATAGATTGGTTAATTCACATGGACCTTCTCCTTAGAGACTAGCAAGTACAAAGCCAGTGGTGTTTATTTGCTCAAACTAATCTTGTATTTAGGTTTTTCCTCATTATGGGCTGTCCCTTGAAGTTTGATCATTTGGTTTGGCAAAGGTCAAGTTGTTCATTCTAGTTGGTATTAATCATGCTCACTGATGGATCTTGGAGTAAATGGAGTTAGAGAGGTTAGACTAGCTGTGGTCTGTTCTGAAGAAAATAACTTAACACAATTGACTGTGGTGAGAGATTAAATAAAACAACAGATCTGTCTTTTGTGGCTTTATTGCCTTGCAAAGAAAGACTGAGAGCAAAAAAGCAACGTAGATATTGTGAAACAAACATTTTTACCCCTGCTTGTATGCAGTAGGAGGTTGGGCACAAAAGAGATTACAGTTGTACTTCAATCTAGCTACGTGGAACCCACTATCTTTGACGCAGCAATGAGTACATGGGTCAAGATGAACCCAGGAAAAAGGCAAAGCATATAGATATCTAACTAAAGTTAGAAGGACAAAAACAAGCAGAACACAGAACATCAAGATTTCTACCACACAGATGCTTACCCTGTTGTACAAGAAGCAATATGTCCAGCATACAAGTGACATTTCTCAAAACAAGCTAGATGCACTCTAGTTTCTAAATTTCCATCACAATGTTGATGTTAAACCCTACAGTTATAATTAAGTCATTAACTATCTATCACCAGTGTGAATATGTGTAGTAGTAGTAGTAGTTTTTTTTGTACAAAAATATTGAGAAAAGGATGCATGTAGGTATCCTTTCTTCTAACATGTTCATTTGGCTACATATTTTAAGACCATTTTTAAACTAAGATTCCATATTTTTTGTATTCATTCAGGTGTTTTTTTTTATCTCTGGAGGAATCCAAATGATTTGTTGGTTTTTGCACAATTTTTTTATTTAATATTTGATAGGTTTTGAGTGAAATTTCCCATAATCCTCAGTTCCCACATATCCTTAGGGGGAGTTTGTTTACTATATGCAGCTGAGAGAAGAAAATAAATGAGTTGAAAGAAACTCTTCCAAGAGTTTGCAACTTTTTGTAAATACTATAATTGCCTTGAGTTGTATCATCATGCTGAGTGTATCTGTGTGCCAAGTAAAGTTCCAGTTACATCCAGTGATGTATGTGTTTTGGTTGGCAGCAGATTGCTAACCCTCTGCACACAGTCACACCAGAGCCAATTGGTAACAGTTGTGGTCAAGCCTCTCTGCGCTCCAACAAGGGACACAAGAGGAGGGCAAAGTAAATAAAAAAAAAAACAACTACTTTCTGCTTTCTTCATATCCTCGGGAGAAATCATCTCCTGAATAAGTACAACAGATTTTGCTGCAGCGAATCAGATTGCGTTTAAATTGGTAAAAGATTTTCCCTGTGCACTATGCCCGCTCCGGGAATGAGTCCTACAATAACACACAGACTTAATACAGCACATCCTGGAGCCATGCTGGAGCGTCACTGTTTATGATAGGTCTAAACCACATGCACACAGAGAAACCAAAAGCACCATTGCTATAGACTCTGTGAATATGAGTCAGCATTTCAGCGGCTTGGGGCAGATATGCAGGGTTATTTAAAAAGAACGAACTGATTAGATGAAGATATATATTTTTTTAAGGGAAACACATTTCCATGAAGCTCTTCGAAATCAGTTAATTTTTCAAAATAAGACTGTAGGAATTTGATAGAGGCTGTTTCCCAAACACCTCATCATGCACATCACGCAACTATCATATTTGCAATAAAGTTAGGCAAGGATGAACTTTCATCCAGCGGTTGGACTGAGGTGTGGCGCAGTGCAAACCATGTAAAATAAAAGGTTTTAGAGTGCGGCCATTAAGGCCTGACGGAAATAGTGATTTGATCTACATTGCTATAAAAAGCGTTGCCCACCTGTCTATATAGGACCCTACAGTTCACAATGCAACTAAGCTTAAAGGACAGTAAGAGGACATTATTTAACAAATAAAAAGGTAGGTTTTAACTTTGCATTTGAAAACGTCAATACTTTTGGCTATCAGATCCTTAGACAGACTGCTTCAGCATCTCTGTACAAAAAAAACGAAAAGCTATACTTTGGAACAATTAATAGAATTCACTCAACTCGCATCAAACAGATAATAATTGCTGGTGTCTTCTCCTTGTAAGTGGCATTGGATAAAACCGTCTGCCTAGTAAAGCAGAGTAAAGCATATGCAAAACCCTGAATTGGCTTAAAAATGTAAAACAAAATAAAAATAAATACTTAAGCTGACAGGCAAACCAGTGTGAAATGGCTCTAAAACTGGTGTAATGTAACTCTGTCCAGTCCTGCTCAGGACTTGGGCAGTGAAGTTCTGAATTAGCTGTAACTCATTTATAATAATTAACTCCTCTATGTCGCTAAGAAAAGGTGGCACCTTGGCATTATATTTAGGATAACAGTCAAATATTTCTGAGTTCTGGCTCAGTTTTATGTGGGTGGAGACATCCTAATATCTAAAATTGTTAAAAAGAGCTTTGGGGACACATCTTTGAAGCCTGGTAGATCAATAGGATAAGCATCAGAATGGGTAGAAGGTAGCAGGATCAAAACCCAACCTAGATTCCTAGCCAATTCGCCTCATTAAGCAAGATGCTCTGCGCTAGCTCCTTCTAAGTGGCTTTGGATAAAAGCATCTGCCAAGCAAAGCAAACCTTAGTGTTATCAGCGTAACTAGGCAAGGAGATGATACGTTTTCTGATGACACCACTTATGGATGGCCTATAAAGCTTAAAAAGTAGCGGTCCTAAAATTCATCTCTGGGGAACGCCATACAATATATTAGAGGGTTTGTGTGAAGGACTGTGCATGTGAGAAGACACTTAGGGCTAGTGGAAAAATGAATCATGGCAGCTGTAGTTAAAGGTCATGCCCTAGCACTGCTACATCTTGGCAGGGTTGAAAATTCACGAATGAACTGTGACGCAGGTCTAGAACTGAATCAAGAGACTTGACACGAGCAAACCAAAAACATTTTTATGACTAGCTGAACTAGCAACTAGCATTGGTGGCACAAATGTATCGGTGTCTACACCCATTCCTTGTCAGTAAAAGAAGAGTTTCTTCCTTCTAAATTGTTGCCCGATGCTTTAATGATGATGTGGGATTCTCTAGGGACTATGAACATGAACATGCACCATCTCCGATCTCCTTTTTCTTGACCCTTCACATCTGGTTCTCCAAACTGTCATACTCTGCTTTAGTTCCTCAGATTGTTTGTGCTACTTAATGGACTGATGTCAGCCACACAAACAACTGTCTTGTCAAAAACATTTCAGACAGACAAGAGCTGCAGATAATCCTGTCACTAGAAATCAGTTATGTAATCCATTTATTTTTGGTTTTTTGAGAATAGAAAAAAAATAAATATACTTTTGTGATCTAGACTTAGTAGTAGAAGTAATGAATTGTTGTTCCCTCCCTGGGCAGAAGAGTATGTTTAATCTGGCACTGAGATGTGATTTGTGCATGCATCAGGCTTCCTATTCCTGTGAAACAGGAACAGTCTGTGAAGAGCTTGAGTCACACCATTTTGCTTTGCCTTGTCTTTTTTAATTTTATTTAAGGCTAATGGACAGGACCTATCATCACTAGATTTCTGAACACATATTTAAGATGAAATCCTCAATTTGAGTCCTATACTTTAATAAATCTTCTGATTTATAAAAAGAACATGGAGACATTTAATATGCATATATTTATTCTCATATTTATCCATATATTAATACTTAATCGAATAGGTACTGGTGTTTTCAGAAGGCATGTCACTCAATATCGCACTGTCACACCTACCTTAACATACTTGTGGAGACTGGATCAAGTTATAGCTAAATTTGTTTAGAATTGGTTCACACTATATGGTAATGGGTTGGCATGGTCCTGATAAAGAACCTATACGCTCTCTCTCAATCAATCTCACATTTTATTGTCTAACTGTAAAAAATCAAGAATTTGGACATCTTTCAGCACTTATCTGTTTTTGTTGTGGGGCCAGATCATGTCAACACAAAGACTAACTCTAACAATTCACACAGACTTCCATCTGGATGACCTTCAAGTCAGGAACTCGTACTGGAGGACCTTAGCCACAGTGCCAAACATACACACATATGCAAAACACACGCTCTCTTTCTTTGGACGCCCAGTCGTAGTCCCCGAAGTCTGAGCTTACACTTACGTCTTTAAAACTCATGAACAATAAGGGCCTGATTAAATCCAGAATGGTTGCAGGAAGTAGTGAAACCAGTTGAGGGGGTGAGGAGTGCTTTCACACAGCCCACTCCCTCCATCAGCACCACTTATGTCTGTGTATGGGTAGCCTTTTGATGTTGGTAACTGCTGTAATGTCAAGGTCTGAATGTGTCACCTTTTCATTAAGGGTAATTCTTTTATTACAAATCATAGTTAGAGGCCTTTTATTTAATAAAATCTTGCAATGGTAAATACAAAGCAGTAGCTAACTATCTGATACCGTTCCTCTTTTCTCTCTCTCTCTTTATTTGTCTCTCAGAAATCATTGATGACCTTTCACATCTTGTGGACAAGACAGATGACAGAATTCGCAATGAGACACGAAGGGTGAAGCTGGTAGAGACAAAGTCAGCCTCCTGTGGTAAGCCTTTCTCATTTCTTGTACTATGGAGCTTTTCTGTCTTGGTAAATTCTATTTTCTTAATATACCGTAATTTCCGGACTATAGGGCGCACCTGATTATAAGTCACACCAGTTAAATTTGGGGGAAACTATAAATTGGTCCATATATAGGCCACACCCTACTTTAAGCCGCAAAGGTCCTGCGAGAAGGGCATTGTCAGTACAGACAGAGATGACTGTTTGGAAATGCAAAGCCTCCCATTTATTAACATTTGAAACATACAAATATCTTATAATTAATCATTCACATTTTTGACATGACCAACAGCATTCAATCAGTGCACAAATAACACCACGGTGCGCTCCGAGCCCGCGTCCTGCAGTCATTGTACCGTAGAAGTGCAGTGAAACAAAAACAAATCTTACAGCGCTTGACGAGGCAACAACATTAAATTGCTAAATTAAAATTTTTTTTTAATGTGCTTGTCTGACACTGCTTAACAAAATATCCAGCATCTTTTCTGAAAAGTGCCAACACAGCAGTAAAGGTGCAGTAACGCAGCAGTTTGCTGTATCAAAATAACCAGCCTATTTTACCACAAAAGTCAGTCATTAATCCTCGTGTTTTTGTCCTCTTCCTGCGTAATGAAACCACCGAAGTCCTCTTAGTCATTGTCCAAACGTTTTTTTCAGTAGTTGCTCCGTCCTCTTCATCATAACGCGGCAGTCCAGCTTTAACTCAAAAGCAGCATCATATGTACTTCCCCTCGCTTTTGCATAATGAGGGTGTCTGCACTGTCCATTCAACAAGCACTTTCTCAGTTAGCTAGCGAATCACAATATTAGCGAAGAAAACACGTCAAAGAAAACACCACAGTTCTGCACGTACAAAACTACAAAGATTTTAGATGTGGATATATTGCTCTTGGTTTTGAACACTTTACAAATCAGGCCAAAAGTGTATAGTTTAGTATATATAGTGTTGTATCAGCTCTTGAAATTAGCCCTCTTCTTTGCTTTGCTTGGTTAGAAAGGGGAGCCTTGCTCAGAAATATTTCTCGGCAGTGGGCAGTCGGCAGTGCTGTTCAATGACTATGGGTGACCAGAGACTTCCTGTTTGGAGCATATTTCTAGTGAAATAAAAGGAAAAAGTTACATTTGTCTGCTTTTTACAGTATTTGAATGATCATCAAAAATGACATTACGCTTAGTCTTTTAATTTCTACAGTTCACAAAACACGTGTTCAACTCTAATAAGTGAAACACCATGAGACACTGAGTTAGACAAAAATAACAAACAGACAATATGTAATTTGACCTATCATAATGTCCCTGGTTCCTTGTAGTAGGGGCTAGCAATATATAGTTTCCACAAATTGAGGCATGTTGGAGCTATTATTGCCTTGGCCTTCATCTGCAGAATGAATGGGTCAGAGAAGACAGTGAATGATGATGGTGGGGATAAACCCTCTCAGCATATAGCATGTGAGTGGTGAATGGCGGGTGGACTAGATCTGTCTCTCACATGTGCTAACATAGTGTTGTGGGCTTTTAAAGGGGGCCACTCATACCACATATAAAATCAGCTCTAGAATTTATGGAGATGAATTATTTCCTGAAATTCTTTGTGAATGCATGATCCTCAGTGTTACCACAGATCTGACACAGTTTGTTAAAAAAAGACACAACTTCTCTTTTTCTCACTGGGTAATGTTTTTCAAAGAGAAACGCCTGCCAGGAGAAGTCTGGTAGTTGGCTAAAGCCAACCTGTGGAATGTGGGGGCATCACTTTGCTCAGTGAAACTTTGCTATGGCATTGTTATGCAAGGGGACCAAGTTAAGAGGCAGCCATGGGCATGAGCAGAGTAGAAAGGTCAGCCCCCCCCAGAATGCCTCGTTCTGTTAGTTGTGTCCCCATAGTGCCCGTCTGCAAGTTTGTTTGAAGATCCCAGCGCCCGTGTTGTATTTGAGTCGGTAGTCTTTTTTTCCTTTATTCTGTTTTTCATCAGTTCCAGGCTGGAGAATATTTGTATGTATGTGTTTTTCCATGCAGGTTCCCATTAGCACCTCTGTCTGTATGCAACTCTAGTTTTACATAGTTTATGTTTTTCAAATACGTAAATTACGGCAGCAAAGTTTAGAAAATACCTTTTCATGCATGTATGTGTTGGCACAGACATTTGTGTTTGTGTTTAAGACCTTCCCTCTGAATGGAAAATTCACACTCAACGCTCTCATTCTTTTTTTCTTCCCTCCTCTGTTATCCCTCTGGTCGTCTCCCCAGTTGTTTGACACTTGTCTTTGTGTCAAGCAGAGAAAGAATTGAAAATACTACATGCCACAAGTTGTTGGGATGGCATTCCCTCTCTCTCCATAGCAGCATGTTTATAATTCCTTAGCTTTTAGGCTTTATTTATTTTTGAAACCACCTCTCATCCGAAGCTGCCCTTTGGTGTTATGTCTCAGCAGAGTCCTTGTAAAGTTAGGAACGTCTGGCTTTGACAGCCAAGAGCTTGCTTATCATAACTATTGGTAGCACTGAATTGTAAAAGTTTTAGTTTTTACAGACCAACGTGCTAAAAGCAGGAAACATTTCCAGAAATGTGAAGAATGTTAGACACTGTGAGAATGTCGATCTTAATCACTATTAAACTGATCAGTTGGAGAAGAGCTGTAGAAGGAGTGTAAAGCTAAACCACAGTTCTTTTATGCTGTTCGTGGTTCTGTTCTGGTTGGTGTCTGTAGTGTTGTGCACACTTGTGGAGTCATTTATCTCCTAGGTGTTAGAAAAAATTTGATGTGATTGCTGTAATCCTGATTTGCAGAGTCATTGCCACTTGTTTCAACTGATGTTGGTAGGAATGGGAGAGTCTGGGTGGATTAGTGTTACTGATTACTCTGTAGGACCAAAGGGTCTCTTGAAAAGTAATGCGAGTTCCCTAGAGCTTAGCCATCACCAACGGGCAACATCAGTGCTTGGGCAGCCCCTCTCAGCAGTGCAAGTCCTCAGTTTGTAGAGGGCCATTTGTGCAAGCCCTTGAATCCCACAGTTGGCTTGCATCTCAAGTAGGTTTGTACTGTTTGCACTAGAGGGGACATCTAAAGAGACTGCGGGTGAGGGGAAGCATTTGACACAGTTTGTAGGAAAAGCATGTAGGGCTAGTAACTGCACTGAGTCTGTGATTAAGTCTATAATTGTAAATTAAAAACTGACAAGAATCTTTTCTCAGTAGGGAAGTCTACAATTTAAAACTGTCTGCTTCACATGTGAGGGCATTCATCTCAGTCCTTGTTGCTCTCATTGGGCTAACACAGTATACTATTGAAATCAAGAAATAGCGCTTCAATATGTGTTTTTTTGCTTAAGTTAATTAACCTAATGATGATCCCCCTCTGAGTGACAAGTTAATCTTGTCTCAAATAATCTATAAATATTGAATAGCCTTTTTAGTGAGTTCAGTTAGAACACTGTCATAGTGATTTCGCTCTCACCCCAAAAAGTTACACAAAGTGTGGTTTCATCTGAATTCCTGACCTTCCAGACTAACTCATCGTTGATTGTTATCCAACATTATTTTTTAACGGCAGGCTGGAGTTTATTTTAGTGCACAGACCGATTACCATAACATTCGGACACTGGGCATTTATCTTCCCCAGGGAATGTATCTGCAAACGTCAGGGATCCTCTCGCACTACCTTAATGTTGATTATCAATGTTGATTGATTGCAGTGACGTATAGTAAAGACACTCATATCTCCATCTCCAGATGAAATGTAATTACATTAGTTACACTAACCCTAACCCTACCCCTAACCCTTCCCATCAACCTCAGTTGCTCTTTGTGTTAGATGCTAATTAGCAGATGCTAGCATGTTAGCAAAGTCATCTAATATGATGAACATGCTAATCATTATATCTGCTAAAGGTTACCAATGTGACCAGGTTAGGGTGCTGACATTAGCATATGACTAGCATATAACCCTAAGTTAAATGTTTTTTTATCCCTCTCAATTGTGCTATGAGAAAAATGATAAAGGTCACTCTAACCTTGTTAACATTTTTGTCCCTTTTCTC
The DNA here is from genome assembly GCA_032359275.1 of Microctenopoma steveboyesi. Lineage (NCBI taxonomy): Eukaryota > Metazoa > Chordata > Actinopteri > Anabantiformes > Anabantidae > Microctenopoma > Microctenopoma steveboyesi. The sequence continues at coordinate 12,928,961 of JAUMHF010000001.1, forward strand.
TGGAGGTCATCCTTGCCTTTTGTGGTCTAAAAATGGTCTTTGAACCATGAGCACAACGGGAGTAGTGAGGGAAGTTCAGGGATTGTCTCTGTCTCTGCCAGGGCTCTCACCAATTATTCGTCCTGTCTGTGATTTGTCTTACTGATGTGTCTGGAAATTGCTAAGATGGGATGAACTTAGAATCTGCCCTCCAAAGCTCCTGGGTGGTCAGTTTGTCAGCAGACACCAGCTATCTCCTGCAGCATCAGTGTCACAGCCTTAATCTATTTGGCAAGCAAATGCCATTATTGTCATTAGTCTCTGGGGGCCTCCTGAGGGGCAGGAGTAGATTGTTTAGTTACTGAGGTAGCGGGGATGGTCTAAAGACAGCAGGGGGTTGAGGGTCAGTGCTTGGGACTAATTTGGCTCCAGGACTAGCTGGTATGTGACATTGGATGGTGGGAGAACCATACTCCACAGCAATGCGTGTCCGTTTTACAGAACTGAGCTTTTATTGCCCTTGTGTTGCTATCAAAAGTTGCAGACAGATGTTGAAACGGGCTGACTGAGATTCTCGTGTTCAGTCTAATGTGGACTGGATGTTGCTTTGGTATCATTTTCACCTAAACAAATAAAACGTGGACGTGGGTGCACATTTGCTTTAAGCATAACGCTTTTTAAGAGCCATCAAAAAACTATTCTCACATGTGTGAGTTATCCGGAGAGGTCCTGTCTAAAAGAGTGAGAAGTCCTACAGGAACTTGTTGTGTAGGCCTATCTACGTATGAACACAATCCTTTCAAATATAATAAACACTTTGTGATCAAAGACCACTGAATGCTTACAAGAAACATAAGAGAGACGAGAGTGGCGCAATGAACCAGAGAGGTGCAAACACATCTGGACATCTTACAGCCGCACTCCATATCCTGGCACAGAAACTAGCATTAGCCTCACACTTCATCAGACCACCATTACCACCACAAGCAATTAGTTTAGCATGGCTTATATCTCGCCCTGTCTCCCTGTGGGAAACGCGACCAATTAGGCCACAGAGGGGAATGCAGAAGGAGAAAGCCAAAGAATGAGAGAAATGTAAACCCAAAGTAAAAAGCTGGGGAAAAACGGAGGTGTCTTTATCTTTACTGTGTCTTATTTGCAAGACATTTTGAGTCAAAAGCTTATGCCATGTAAAGGGAGGAAGACATTTATAAGATTCTGTAGTCTCAAAAAAGGTTTCTCCAATAGCAACCGGACTTGTAGGTTTCTTGACAACGTTTCGCCCTTCTATCCAGAGAGCTTTCTCAAGGGCGAAACATCAAGAAACCTACAAGTCCAGTTGCTATTGGAGAAACCTTTTTTGAGATAACCATGACCTGGATGACTGAGAACCTTCACAGATAAGATTCTGTAGTATTTCTATGAAAGTAATCAAAGTTACAGTACATCATTTTGTGGCTTAATCATGCCAAGTCCTTTGTGCAGAAAGTCAGATCTATATATGCTGATATGATATGTCTCCCAGATTTAGCACTGGAATAGATGTTTTGGTACAGGATTTTAATTGTTAGTTAAAGAGATGATACAATAAGATCTGAGGTGTTTCCTGAGCCACCCAGTTTCTGTAGGGTATAATAATTGTTTAGTTTAATAAGCACATTAAATGTACACAGATTTGATAAAAAGAAACTCCCAAAACATGTATCTTATCTAGATGTGAAACTTCCACATGTACGACTTTACAACAGCAAGTTTTCTTTCTCCTGCGTAGTGACTATATAAAATAACGGTAATATTTTCAGGTCCTGAGGGTAAAGCACTTTGATGAAGTGCAAGAAAGCTTGTGCACATATTTCTCTGCTTCCATAGTATCGGTGAAAAACAATGATTATCCTCTGAACGCAAAATTAGAAACATGTGTCTATCACAGTCTGCAATCTGTGGCAATAAAGCTTTTGTAGCTGTTGAACGCATGTAAATGGCCTTAAGTCATCAGCAGAAGAATGGTGATGTGCTGTGAGGGCATAGGCACTTGGGACTTGGGTAAGATCAAGGACTTTGAAAATGCGTAGTGAGGTATGTAGGCTTCTTACCTCTTCCAAGTGCGGCATTCCCCTCCTTCTCTCTCATTCTGTCCTAAATCATGTTGAGTTATTCAGCCGGCGTTGGAGTTGTCAGTGTAAAAGTTAGAATTTGTTGAACTGCAATGTTTCTATCACAAACGGATAAAGCAAAGTAAATATAAAATCTGAAATGTCATGTATAGATATGAAGTATTTAGTATCTAGTCTTCTTATATTACATTATATTTATTTTATATCTTTTGATGTCTACAAAATTACCTGAAGGTTGCCAACACTAGTGGCTTCATTTATTTCTCAGTCATAAAGTCCTAAAATGCATAGATTTAACAGGCAAACACAGACTGCTCAAATCAGACGGTAAACAAAGAGGAATAACGTGTTTTTAGGTGTTTTTTTCTCTATGATATTTCAGTCAGTAATAGGTAGTGTTTTGTTTTTTACACATTGGTTCAGTAGTAATCATTTGCAAAGACACTGTAGGTTATAGTTATTGTCGTCTTCTTACTACTGAACTTGCCATCCAGGCACATGTAGGTTTTTGAACAGTATATCAACAGTGTTGGTCTTCAAATGTCTGACAGTCATCTCCTGCCTTGTTTGCTCTTTTTTCCTCTACAGGGATGCTGGTGGTGATCGTGCTGCTTCTTATAGCCATTGTAGTAATAGGCGTGTGGCCTGTGTAGCTGATAACGAGGGCCGCCGTGAACATGGACCTGTGCTGCACAAACGCAACAACAACACACCGACTATTTAACACGGTCTCTCATCAGGTTTTGTTTTCCCATTCTTATTCATTACATACAAAAGTGGGGCAGAATGAAGACTTCACACCATTAGTGGCACAGCAAAAACGTATCTAGGTGTCTCCACGTTGTTTTAATGAGGGGCCCTGTTTGGTTAGCCTGGATTGTGGTGAATGTTGAAACCAATGGATATCCCACAGGAGCTTTCCTTTCGTAAGTCTATCTGCGGTCTGAACTGGGTACAATAATTCTATATTGAAACTCACTTCTATTTCCCCATTCTTTACTGTATGAGCCGTAATGTTATTATTTGTACTGGGATTTTATAAACTTTATAGAATAACTCTCGGCTGTGTCACTAACATGACTGTTTTCTTTTGTTGTAAATCAGCTTGAAATTTCTAATAAATCACATTTCCGTTTCGTAGTTCTTAGACTTGTCTGTATGCATTTTTGCCCACGTCTCAGGAGGAGGATTGTGTTTTGTAACCTGATATGTGACAGAGCTACAACGCAATAGTACTACCTTCGTGTGTTAATAATGACATCCTCCTAATATTGTTATGTCTAGTATACCTGTAAGGTTACAAAGTGACAACCAGCAAATGGACTATTTACTATTGTTTAGTATTGACTTTAAAAGTTACCTTAAAATACTCCAAACAGAGGCAGATGATTTTTCAATGTAACAATAGTTTATTTCAAATGAAAAACTGAATTTAGTTCTACCAGGTTGGTGTGTTCAGTAGTTATTATTATCATTATTATTATTTCCTTCTTTTATGGCAAAGATCTAAACAATTGCAAGTAAAAAAAAAGTTTAAAAAGACAATAAAATCCACAATATTTTGTGTCATTAAATATATTCATATATAATAACCATAATATATTAGTACACATTGTAAAACCACACTGCAAAAAGTCTTTGCAATGGTGACAACTAAACAACATTTACAATTCATAGTATGAACACAAAGCAAGGCTTTGACCGCTGTGTGTGTGTGTGTGTGTGTAGCATTTCATCTGGAAGTTTGTCAAACCATTGCTCAGAGGAAGGATTTAAAATTTACAACATGAGGCTAGAGAGGTGTGATTACAGATTACATTGTGCCAGAGAGAAAAAAAATTGACGGGTAACAGTATGTTGCAGGATTAACAATGAAAGGCAGGAACATGGATACACACTGTTCGTGTGTGTGTGCGTGTGTGTGCGTGTGTGTGTGTGTGTGTGTGAGAGAGAGAGAGAAACGTGTCGTCATCATCGAGAAGCCACCAGCACGTAGCATCATGTTGGACTAAAATAACAATCACATAGTTACTCGCACAGTAAAAAAAACTGCATCGAACTCTAAAATTAAATACTGAGAAGTACTTCAGCAACTCGTCATCTGCACTTGTTTTATCTTACAGTTGAGTCCAGGTGACGTTTTATGTATTAGTGGTTCAAAAGCCCCTCGAAATTTGTCATAATCTAAGAGGCATTTCAGGCTGTTTCCGCAGGAGGAATCTATTTTATTACCACTCAGATCAAAGTCCACGTGATTATTCAGACCTTCTTTACAGTTATCCGTGCCAAAGAACATTTTAAAAGGTGTGATTTTTGTGAAACAACAAATACCAGCAACATTAAACATTTTGCTCGGAGTGTTTTGGGAAGGACTGAAAGGAATCCTAGTTTATGACACATGAGGATACACTGTGGGCTTTTTATAAAACCTGAGCTGTGTTTGTGCCACACATTCCGCAGAGAAATCCAAACTGAACTGCATACAAATAATTGAGCAATGTGGTTTGAATCAAGCAGCGTCAACTGATTGCAATACACCCCATTCCTCCCTGTGCATGTGTAGAAGTGAAGAGAATTAACGTGACAGGTCAATGGGACACTACAGCTTGTGACTGGTCCTTTTAGTGAATATACAGTCATGCATTGTGTTTGCAAAAGAATGTGTGGACTGCAAAAGGATTTATCTGCAATCTCACAGTACTGTAGGAATTATTCTAGATGAATACAAGCCAGTGTGAGGTGGATTTCAGATATTCATTTAAGTAATTTAGGTATTTGTCAAGCACTTTTTTAAGGGGCTGACGTTTTCATTTTTTTGCACCACACAAGGTAAGGAAATCCTCATTATTATTATTATTATTTTTATACCCATTTACACTCAACTCTACCATGTGTATTAATTAAATGTATGTGACTTTCTGTTACTTGTTTTACACCGTTTTAGAATTCCAGATTGTTATCACTTAGTGAGAGGCAGGGGTCAGTTAGAAGAATGTACCTTTATCATAAAGGTACATTTAGATACTGTTTCAAGATGAGTGGGTATAAAGAAATAAAATAAAATAAAAATTTTTTAGAATAAACATTCTACCCACATATGCACTGCTGAGTTTGCACCTGCATAATAGGGTTGCATCCACTGTACATTATGACCTATTTTAACATTCACAAAAATATAGATAAAATTAATAAAAGCAAAAAAAAAACACGTGACATTTTGTAGCCACTTAAAAAAAAAACAATGATCTTTAAGTATTTTATATCTATTTCTCTACCCAACAACAAATCTGATTTTGTGGATTTTTGGACAGTGCAGTCTGGCTTCTTGTCTTTGTGTGAGTCATTTGTTAAACTGCTGGAGCTCGAAATCACAATTACGGAGGATAAAATCAGTCAAAGCATACTATTAACACTATGGAATCAGCAGCCACACAGTTACACATGTTCGCATGCAGGCTCGTACAAACACTGGACCACAATCTATCCCCTGAGGGGGCAAATACAGGCGTGAAAATGTGCTCAAGATTATTCAGGTTAAAATGCTTTAGTCAATACTTTGATTTTCTTCTGTCAGAAAAAAACTGATTTCTTGTTTCTTAGATCAGTAAAGAAAACTAAACTACATGTACTCTGCATTTCTGTGGCTTTATGGCACGTTTCGTAACAAAGATAATATTTCTGCCTCATTCAGATCAGTGAAGACCTCAGATGAAAAAAAGCTGGCTTTCTACCTAATAATGAGAAAACTGTGCAGCGGCAACATCGCAGTGGTTATTGGGCGGCTTTGTCTGTTATTTCTGCACCAGCCAGAAAATGTCCATAAAATGATTTCATACTGAGATAAAGAAAACAAACACAAATAACTTTATATACTAGTAATAGGTGCAAATTCGGCAAATCCACAAGAGAGAAAAAAATCTCAGACTAAAATAAACCATGAAACCAAATCTGCAAGGTGAGCTCCTTCAAGAAAAGTTCACTAGAAAAAAACAAATCATCCTAAATAATTCTCTTCATGCTTCTACACCAAAAAGCAGCGACATAAACAGTCTCTTCTCTGTCCATGGTCCTCTGTCCCTCGTTCACTCATTTTATTTTAAATCACCCGCTCAGCCAATCACTTGAATTTCGCTCTCTCTCCGGCATCCTCTCCATCTTTTTCTGTCTATGGCTTCTTGCACTTGCCTTTCTTCTCACGCTGCTGGAACTTCCTGAGCCTGCGTGCCCACGTGTCCCTCCACTGGATAACCAGACTGCCTTTGTCTGCCACCACTCCGCCCTGTCCGGGGGAGTCCTCAGCATTCCCCAGGAGCAAGTACTTCCTCCCAGGCTTGATCTTGGGACACTTGCAGGCCACGTCTTTTGCACGGACCCACAGGAACTGGTCTCCACGGCGGATGCGGCTCTCGCCCTGCTTGTAGACGGAGATGATGTTGACTGTGAACTTCCACCACTCGCCGGCTTTGTCTGCCTTTAGGATGTGGACCTGGACAGCTGCAGAATGAGGCAGACAGCAACAGAAAAGCACAACGATATGAGATTTCACCATCATACAACATGCAGCCATATGAGCATTTACTACACTCAAGTTTGGCGAAACACACTGTGCTTTCACCTTCTCACTTGTCACTCACCCTGTCTTTCCAGGCCTTACAGTGGTAATCCAGACAAAATTTTCCTTACTTAAAACTATTTCTACTCTGCTGAATTTCCTGTCACTGGATATTTATGGAGGTGATTAAATAAGATACAGCAGGTCAACTAACCACCTTTCTCCTCCACAAAGATATGGAGGTTTCTTTATTATTATTTTAATGACAACCTCCCCTACGCTGCAGTTTGCTGCCTCAGCTTCTCATTGAGGAGTAGCCACTACATTCAAAGATCTCTTGTCACAATGGAAGTTAAGGCGCTTTTTTCTTCCAGGCTTCACTGGCTCATTTTCCCCAACTGTGGCCATTAACATCAACACAGTACTCTGTCCTTGAGTAACCATGAGCAAAGAGTTGGCAACTAAACTCACACTGGCACAGTGTGGAGAGAGGCTTGCAGCGAGTCCTGATTCTTGCTGCGGCATCGCGGGATCATGTCAAAATATCTGGAGCTTTGAAGCCTAGCTGATTTGGCCTCAAAATCTCTGAATCAAAATAGTTCTGCCTTGTTGAAATGATTTCCAGATGTGATCTGTATTTACCGCTATCTATTATAACTTAAGCAATAGCTGTATTTCTGCAGAGATTTGATTCACAATTGTTCTAACTTTACTGAACAACAACATCAGATCAGGAAACACAAAATATAGAAGAACATAAGAACGAACAGCACATATATTTATTTATGATTTAGAAAGCAGAGGCTCACTACTTCTTGCCACCAAGTCAGTATCACCTACTTAAAATATCTATCCAAATGGAAAGTAACGGTAGGAAGTAATAAGTGGTTTATTATACTGGAAAAGTGATAAGGTCACAGGAGAACTCTGATAAACCTTAGTGAGTGTCCGAGCTCACTGAGAACCAGTCACTACATTCAAAGATGTATGTTCAAAGATCTACTGTATCCTAATTGTGTTGTTTGACTGCAGCTTTTTTATCCTCTGTGGAACAACCTGGTATGGTCCAGTTCTGATATTCAGCTCCTCATGCATTATGTCTATTACCGCTGACACAGCAGTATGATCTGTAATGTGATTAGGAGGTAGGTTAAGGCTATCAGAGACATTAGCTAGAAAGACACTCTGAGGAATCATACGATGAATGAACTGGTACAGTCTTTAGGCGGGGGAGGGGAAGAAATAAAGGGGGAATAAAAGCAGGAAAGTGACAGACTGACTTTCATGGATTCTACCCCAGAAAGTATCAGTATGTTTTATATCAACCAAATCCCAAGAAGTCCCGTTATAGTTCCCCTGTACACATGAAGCAGTGTGGCGCTATCTGCTATCTGAGCATCATGATTAAAAGTATATAAGTGAATCGATTCACTTATATACTTATTATAATAATTGTTCATGAGGACATGACTTTAGCATAAAGACTGGGCAAAAGGGAAAACAGTCTGGCTCTCTCCAGAGTAACAAAATCTGCCTTGTCTGTTGAATCCATAAAATTGTGGAAACATAACAAGTTTTTAATGTATGAACTATTTGTTGGACGGGTACAGTAACTTTCTCTCATTTTTGCGTCTCGTCCAGCAACTTCCAGAAACTCCAGGAACTCAGGGTTTCTGCAAAACAGTCTGCACATTTGAACCTTGTTGTGCTCATTTGGGGTTTTATAGTGGCTTAAACATGATGTGTTAATTAGTGCTCTCAGAACTGCTGGTAGGCGGATTTTGCAACTTTTAACCAGAGCCAGGTTAGATCTTCCCCAATTACACTCTTCGTGCTAAGCTCCCTGACATCTCCTGATCCATGTTGAATGGGCAGAGATGAAAGTGCCGTTGATTATTTCATGCAACTCTCAGGTAGGAAGGAAATTAGGAGGTTAATTAAATATCTGTTTTCAAACCATAAGCACTGTAAATCATTAGGCGTCTGCCTCCCTAAAAGTGAGCCATATTAGTTTATACTGGTTCATACCGGTACTGTTTGCTATCTACACTAATGTCCAGTTTTATTGTCCCACGTCTGTTGGTGTTACTGGGTTATTTTCCTCTCCTGGTCATGATGGAAGTCCTGAACTGACGGTGACCTCTGCAGGACCTTGTGCCTACCAGCTGCCACCAGGTGCTGCTTTCTCTGTTTGTGTTTGGACAACACTCTGTGTGTACCATGGACATTGAAATGCTTAGGATAGCTGTCCCAGGCCTTTTTCTGAGATCAGACATTTCCACCGTCCCTTTGCGCCCCGCTCCCTCCTGTGATTCTTTATGTGCGTCTTTATATCAACCACTGAAGCTTGTAGCATCGTTTCCCTGCGCAGCATGGAGCCCTGCTCCCCTGCTGATCTTTTCAAAACAGTCCAAATCTGTATCTCCCTCTCAAGTTATCCAGTAGTTTTACATTGTGTTTGACTTTTCCATCGGCTTCGCTGAACTCGTGTCTCATAAACAATGTACAGACATCTTGTTATGATCTGTTAGGAATCACGAATATGCTGTTGCAAACTATGGATTTCTCATTTACATCGTCCCCCTGGTGAATGCATGGAGAAATGTATGAAATACCAATAAGATGCTGAATAGTGGACATATGGATTAAATGAAAAGTCTTTACACTAATTGGATTATATAAAGTTTGAAAGGATATAAATAAAATAATTTACACACAAAAATGCAAAGCGGGAACTTCCATTTGTCTTTGCCCTTGTTACGTATCACTTGGTATCATCATATATCGGTACCAGCAGATTCCCTTGGTTAGACGGCATGTACCTACAGTACATGAGGGTACTCAGTAACACGTTGAGTGATGGTTTCTCCTGCAGGAAATCCTGATGTCTCTTTTCCTCATCTTCTCCTCACGCTTGAATGGATGCTGCCACCTGCTATCATTTAGATGTTACACAGCTGTTGACATAACTGTTCCTCTGATAAATACTGTTTGTAGATTTAAAAACATTGAGCCTGTTTATTTTAACAGCTTTGCAGCCAAACCAGAAAACTGAACACAGCCATGTAGCTGACCAACACATGCTTGAACTAGTGCATATGACAGAAACGAGGTTCTTCCCATGACACCAGCAGCAAGGTAGGCACTGCTAGAAAAAGGAGGTGTCTATAAGCTGACCCCTAATTCTTCCAAATCCCCGTAGAACAAAGCCAAGGCCTGTCCATCACGCTGCCGAGGTATGCTGCAGGATGCCGCTGCTTGGTCGACCGATTCAGCAGCCTGACTTAAATCAGGGGAGGGGACAGAGGGAGGGGAAGAGGGGAGAGGTCATACGTCTTATCCACACCTTGAATGGCATGGCGGACAGACGGTCACAGGAATGCAACGAGAAACTCATCGGTGGTGGGGGAAGCTGGCTGCCTCAATGAGGATCTCTTAGAGAGCACTCACTGTCCATCACGGTGCCTTTTCTTTATCTGCTCACACACACACACACACCACGGCCCTCTTTATTCTGCTCTGTTTGTCTGTCTCTCTCTTCTGTCTTGAAGATCTGCTTACATCTGTTTGATCCTTTGTGTCTGCATTCATAAAGCTGGAGTAAGCAATCAGTAAAATGCGCCCCGTGTAAACTAAAGCAGTACACCAGCACCGATAGTAGTTAACATCAGAAAGTATCACAGGCATAAAATGTTATGTAGTGATCCCAGCGCTCCTAAAAACGAATACATTTATTTGTAGAAAATGCCTTTTTTTTTTTTTAATGGACCCGAGTTTCTGCCATCACAGCACATGTGTTTTTACGTTTTCCTGTAGAAACAAAGCCAAGAACGCCAAGTCACCGATGAGCTATGTGTTTGTCTGTTGACTCACCATAATCTTTCTTGCAGTACTTCTTCATGTTGATTTTCAGTTTGCCTTTGGACGCCTTGCAGTACGAGTCACAGTCTGCAGGAAAGAAAGCGCAGAGGAAATAGAGTTATGAAGCTAGTAAAATGTTTGCAGTGTTTCTTTCTCCCTTTGTTGTTTTCCAGTCATGTGGTGGTTTTATGAATGAACATTTTTTTTCAGTACTTTTCAAAATAATCAAGAAATTTGTTCCATATTTTTGTCAAATAATTTTTGATAGAAATCTTTAATCTCAAATCAGAAATTAAATAAATTTTTCACACAAATAATAATACGGAGCAATACAATTTTAAAATAAAAGACACTGTTTATACACTTAAAGTTATTTATTTCTAATTTTGCCATGCCAAATTTTGTACTGTATTGTAATAGGTGCTTTTGCTTTGGTCCTGTCCTTTAATATATAGAGTAATATCCCCGGGACATTTAATTTTCTTTCCCAACCGAATGCAAAAAAAACCCCTGGGATCACCACAAGGCCCGAGCAAGGACCACGCCAAGCATTAGCGTTTATTGCAGCGCGGACAGGGGGAAATGCAGGGCTCGGAGCGATTGGCGATTGGCTCGAAGTGGAGTGTGGGGGTTGAGAAGGGGGTCAATGCCACACAAAGGGAGGTCAGGAAGGGAAAATTAGCCATCCATGAAGCAGCAGAGAACCCTTTTTAGGGGGGGACGGGATGTCCACTCTGGATGCCGTGAACAAATAAATACCTCATGCAGGGGGTCACACAAAATGCCTTATGGCCTTCTGCTGTGAGGAAGCTCACACATGTATCACTGTGGATCCCAGTGGTAGATCAGTAAGACATTTAATGTGAATAGTGGGTTTATGCAAAGTCTCATTTTGTGATGGTTCTTGATTTATTTTCTGGCTACAGTCTCAGAACAAAACAGAAACTTTGTCTGCACAAAATCTGGCAGAGCCATAGAGAATATTAATTCCATGTCCACCCAGAGAACATTTGAGTACCTACCCTAAATCACATAAAATAAGATATTACTGAATGTATACTGGTAAAGGTTTACAGACACAAGCCCATCAATAGTCCTGTGCAGACATAATGCAAGATGTATGTCTTTTAATTAGCAAATGTCTAAAAGTTATTTCTACATTATAGCCAACAGACGGTACGCGTATCCTTTCACCTTTATGATAGATTACCACGAGGTGAAGGTGGCAACAGTATATACCACCCTTCACTTTGCTGGCCCCCTTAAATCCCGGGAGTTCATAGCTTCAGTGATTACCCCATGCTGTGCTGTCACACTGCCAGCCACTTAAAACGAGAGCCAAAATAATGTGAGGTGATGCCATATCATAGAAATGTTCCCCTTTTTCTCTAGTCCTTTCCCAATTGGCATAAATTGGATCCAGAGTGCTGATTTTCTTCATACTTCAGTGCAATGAGTTGTAATGAGAATAGTAAAACAAAAGACGAAGGGGGTGTGAATAGGTGGAAGGACAGTACTGGGGGAGAGTAATGGGGTAGTGGATGCAGGACCGGAGCTTTCAGGCAGCCTTAATATGAACAAACTGCATTGTTGTGAAGAGATCTTTACTTCATGCCTTTACTACCCTTTATACTCTGTTTGAATGTGGTTGCCTGGGGAACACCATGACAAGAAAAAATGCACCCCAAAAAAAGGGAAGGAGCGGGAGAATGGATACTGGTAGAGAGCAGCGGGGTGGACTGGTTGACAAAAAAAGAGAAGAGGGGGGTATGAACAACCAGAGGAGGATCAGGACCAAATCAGCAAAAACGCAGCGTTAGGAGGGCCACAAAGCTGAAGCTGGTAATATAGCAGAAAATAGAGAGAGTACCAAACACAGGCAGAGTAAAAGAAACAGAGGAGTCTATATCAGCTGCACCTGATTACCATGTAAATGATGGAAGAGGGAGCTGTGGAAAAGAAGCTTTTGTTTTCTCATAACCCCCCTTGATGCCATCGTGATACTTTCCTTTGATAGCCTTTCGTTCCCCATTAGTGTACCCCTGAGACACAGCTCCAGGCCCTGCTGAGAGCACCCCGAGATCCCCATTTAGGGCCAGGCAGTCCCCTACCGCGAGGACAAATGTTCCCTTTGTGTGCGGGTTACAAGCAGGGGAAGTGGGAGCAGTCCAGTAGCACTGAGCTAAGATGTGCTTTGGGTGTTCTGAGCAGATGTAGTTACTACAGTGCTTTGTTTACTGCCTTTCAGAGCAATGGGAAGTGTGTAACTGAGAGGTGGACCTTTGCCCCTTCTAGCAAAGTGCTGCACAGCCCTTTTAGCTAATCGTTTTCATTTGGGACACTTCTTACTCAAGTTGTATTATGACAGGACACAGTGCTGTACAATTCTACTGCTTTGAGTCAAAACTTTACTTTATTTTAACAAGTTTTACAACAGTACATAGTAAAAATTACCATAAATAAAGAAAAACTGTAAATATTGTAAATAGTGATGTGTACAGGTTTGTTTCTAAGCTCTACAACTGCACCTACTGACGTCCATTTCCATTGTATGAAGGCAGCAGGTGGAGGAACTCACTAACTAAAAACAGACCAAAAGAGTAGTGTACTTCAAATCATAAACATGTTTTTACTTTTAAGTCAGAAATGGCAGTGCTAGTTGTCGCTCATCATTTTAATGATTAGTAGTGATGAGCAACAACTAATAATGTAATTTCAATGGTGAGCAACAACTAGCATGGTCTCTTCTGACTCGATTTAAACAAAATCAATAAACATAGTAGGGACAGAATGCAGCAATATTCATCCACAACGTAACACAGCGGTCCGACAGCTAGAAGGTAGGAAAAAGAACCACAACAACGGCGAGTCGACACTGAGGGTGTCAATGCAAGATACGATTAGGTACAAACTCTAAATGACAAATTCCTAAGCACTAAATAAGAAACTAATTTCTCTGGGTAACAGCTGATTAAAAACAATATATTTTAAACAATGTAGATCTCATCTACGCAAGATTTGTTCCTCATATTTTTTCTGATAATTATTTTATTATTATTTCATGATTTGTTATTATTTAAATTGTTTTTTTTAATTATTATAATAAAAATCCAATAAATATTTAATTTACTCTATTCAGAAAGTGACCTTTCAAAGCAATACACATCTAGTAGCAATAAAAAAGCTAGTTTTCAATGTCAAGGATACTAACCAGTAAAACAAATCTTTTTATTAAAAAAACATATTGGTTATAAACTCACTTCAAATTAGTGTTTTAAACTAACTAATAACTACTTACTGTAGGGTAGTTAATCTCTAATAATACATCGCCTTTAATTATATTTTGTTTTAAATATCTGGACATTAAATGCAACTGTAACAGTGCAATACCTTCCTCTGAGTTGCAGTGGGGTTAAAAAAAACATGAATGTAAAAATAAGCATTAAAAGGAAATATACTCAGTGTCTAAATCAACTACTACAAAGTCAACACTGACTTTCCACTCTTCTACAGAAACACTACACTTAATACACCGTCAGTGAAGTGAACATTGGCACTGGATGTAGATTGTGATCTGCTCAAGTGCAATAAATTACTGTTCATTCGACATCTATGAATAAAAATAACTACCTCCAGTCGTAGCTGACCAGCTGAGGTAGCGGCGCAGCGAGACAACGAGGTGTAAATGACGGTTTGGGAGGAGGGCTCTCTTCCTCAAACAGAGTGATAGAGAAACACATTGCAGCAAATAAAGCATGTAATTAGATTATGGAGCCCAGTGTGCTGCCCTGCCTTTGTTCTCTTTTGCTGTGCGCTGGGCTGCTCACACCAGAGCTGTGAGTTTGGATCCCGTCCAGCAAAGACACAGGGAGAAGAGAAGACAGCGAGAGAAGAAGTCCTACACCTCTTCTCTCGTTGTATTGTCACAGAGTGAAAGATGGTTTCACTTCACTGGCTGAAGAAGAAGCTGAGGAAGACTTTGCTTTTACTTTTGGGTGGCGTGCAATCAGCGCCGATCAGTTGGGTCATCCTCCATTACTGTAACTGATGAGTTTGGGATGAGTCAGTGGGGCTCCTGTTGGTTACTAGCCAAGGGTTACACATGGAAAGAGGAAACAGTCCTGCCAAGGTTTTCATGTCATTAAAACGTCTCCAACGTTAAAACTGAATTAACGTTTCACAATGATTATAACGATTATTTGATACCTCGTACTTACAAACACGTCTTTTCTCGCTATGTCTTTTCTCGCTCATAATTAAGCGGTGTAATGAGATCCTGTGTCGTCGTGACTGTAGAGTGCAGCGTAGTCACAGAGCGCTAAACAGGGTGTGCGAAGCAAGTCATGTCCAAAAAATCCAAGGAGGGACCCGCCACAGATTCGGATCACTTCCAGCCTCAAACAAGACTCACACACACACACTCACACACACACACACACACACATGACTGAACCTCGTCACCTTTACGAGCCTCATCATCGTCACTCCAATTCTCCTTCTCCTCATCATCATTAGTTACTTTCACATCCTGTGTATCCTGACAGGCCCAGGCGGCCATCACAGGGTCATCGACGGTTAATCTCCTCCACATTTCGTTGCTGTGCAGACGTCTCTGTCATGACCCGTGGGAGTGGCGACCCACACCATCCGTGACCTAGCAGCACAATGTGTGTTTTGTCTGGGCCACACCATCGGAGGCATTCTCCATGCATTCCAGTCATCAGTGTGGTCGTAAGGGGGGGGAGAGCCTTGCTGCAGGAGACAAATTAATACCCGCTCCGTTTCCCTCACACCCGCTATTCACGCCCTCCCACTACCATCACCATCACCTAAAAAAAATCTGCCTCCCCCCCCTGTTTGCCTGAGGTGCAGCGAGGCACCTGCCTCACAGCTGTCAGTCTGTTAGTGTCACACACACATTTTCCCTTTGTGGCATTTATTTCCATATTTGTTCTAAACTGATCAGTCTCAGTTGAGTCCTTCTTAAACTCTTTTTAAAGCATCTTCTTCCTCCTCTTTCTTTCACACCAACATCCTCTCCCTCTCAGTCTTTTCTTCTCTTTCATTCTCTTAATTAATTTTCACTGGTTTCCCAGTTTTTTTATTTTTCCCGTTTCCCTTGTGTTGAATGTAATCTAAAACTAATTTGATTCTAAAAATGCTTCAGTGTTTGTCTGCTCTACTTCCTGTAGATATTTTATGTATATTATCAAAATTGATTGATTTATTTTTTGCATGTTCTGTGTATATTTAAAAAAATTAAAGGCAGCAATACTTCCTACTCTTCCTGTGGTTATTATTATTACTGTTGCTAATATTGGTACTGCTAACAGTAATTATTTTTTTTAATATGTATAACAATAATATGAACTTTAGTGCCGGCCGTTTTGCTGGAGTGAGATGGAAAATACTGTTCAATGCTTTGATAAAATTGAACACATCTGTTTGCAGTCATATATTATGTGATATCATAGCTGTTTGAATACCAGGCTGAGCAGAGGTGGGTTTGTTCTGTGACCTTCTGAAGAGGCTCAGAGGGTAATATATGCATCCTGTGGGCCTCAACCCCAGGTGGTCCAGCGGGACCCTGGGATACTCATGATTCTGACATGAGGACAGGACGTCCATCAAGTTGCTCCACACTGCGATCTGCTTTATTTCAACCTCCCTGGCCTGAACAGACTCGTGCCCGTTACACATACATATGAGAGGGAATTCCCAGAACTCTCAGGCACAATTAGATTATCTGTAGCTTCATACTCTGAACCATTACACAGTTCCCTTCAGGTTGTGTTTACTTTAGTTCAATGACATGGTTTAATCAACGGATGTAGCATCCGAAACGGCTACAGGCAAGATTTCACGTAGCAAGTGTGAACTAGGGGCAAGTTTCATTCAAGAAAATGAAAATATTTCCTGTATTTTTAGGAAGATACCTAACGATTCAGTAACGCGGGTCCCTCTCTCACTTGCTCGGTAGTGAGTTGAAAGAAAATTTCCTACACTTTAAAAGTGGACAGATTCCTGACAAGGGGGCCCAGAGAACCTCCAGATTTTTTAGCTCGGCACCACCCACAGTGTTCTGTGAAGACAAAGCGTGAAACAGAGGAAGACGAAGGAGGTGGAGGAGAGCAAAAGGTGACTGAAAGGGAAAAGAAAAGAGAAGGAGGAGGGTTGGGGATCAGCGATAGCTCGACTGCGCTGTCAGTCGGAGTCGTTCAGGGAATTGTGGGGGACCTCAGAGGGCCCAACAACAGCCGCAGGACCTCTTACACATGCTCACATACCTTGAGCCTCCTGTAGCTTCATGGGTGACACAGTGTAAACATGCTGGGAGCCTGATGACTCAACCATTCCACCACAAACTCAAGAGACAAAAAGCTGCACTTATTACTCCAACGGAGGGAGTTAATGACTATTCTTACTTCAAACACGATCACAACCAGAAATTCAGCCACTCAGAAAGCTTGTGGTCCAGATGAGAGGCCATACGGCATTAATCACTGCTGAGTCAACAAAGACGCCACTCAGACAATTTATTGTCCCACACATGTACGGACGTAACTCGCTGATCCAACAACTAAGGTACAACAGGCCCCTACGTTACTTTTCAAGAGTTCTAGTTCCCTCAGTCAGTCCTTCTCCAGCTCCACTGCATCACAGAGAGAAATAACAAACTGCCAAGCGCCAGTGCTGCGCACCAAACCAACACCCTGCTGCGCCGCAGTTAGCGTGATTAGTTGTGAAATTGTGGGAGATTAAAGGAGGCACGTCCCAGAGCTGCTGCTAATGGATTCAATATTCATGAACGCCTAAAAATGAAGTGGGGGGCAAGAGGGATCCAATTTATCACAAGTATCTGGAAGTGCTGGAAAACCCCATATTCATATACAGTAACAACATCTTCCAACAACATCGTGTTTCACTCAAGGATCAAGGTACATTTCAAACTCTCAACTCTACTCACCTGATGGCTCTTCTGTGCTGCTTGATGGAGTTGTAGGAAGAGCAGGAGGAATCTCTACTCCCAGAGAAAACAGACACAAAGATAGATTTCAGTTTCATTGTCATGTGCATCTATACAGTACACAAGTGTATGCCAGAGAATAAATGCACACATATTGAACAAAGAAGTGTTGAGCAATAAGGCCATGAGCTTAAGACAGTGTAAATGCAAGTTATATTAACGTTGGACGGCCTATTCACAAAAAACCTTAATGTTAGGGATGAACTACGTAGAGAATCAAATAACGTTATTGTATGCTGATAGAAACCTTGAACGTTGCAATTACTTGGGCTGAGATGCAAAAATAAACAGTATTTTCAAAACATTTGTGAATTCCATTATGGATGATGTCAAAGATGTTTATCTCTTTGTCCCCACCTGTCTTCACTGATAAATGTCATATGTAACCATATCTGACCGGTATCGGTCCGGGGTGTAGGCCTGCATTCATGATGCTGCTAAAGGTGATCATTTCAATTTAAACAAGCTTACATTACTGATGTTAGCAACAGCAACATTAAGCTGAATCTAAATCTGAATCAACTGTTTCATCACCAAGACAACATTAAGCAAGACCCTGTCTTAAGTTAAAGTGTCTACCGGGCAAATACCAAAAAAGACAAAACAAAACCACAAGTTATTTCACTTCATTATAAATCATGTTAACAAATTTGAATGGATCTTTCTACTTTCATTGTTTTTTTCTGCCTTGTACCCTGCTCATCTCAGCCCTCCTTCATACTCACTGTTGTATTGTGCTGTACACAGTACACAGTATAATGTGTATGTGGGTAGAACGACTCGGATCACTTAGTGAAACCACGCATGAACGATCCCCATGATTTAGACAGAAGATATAAAACACAGATACTGCCTTTTTGTTACTGTGGGCATGAAGAAAAGAAGAGGCCGATCAAAAAGACTGTACCTAGTAGCATGGGGGGTGGGGGGAGGTTGGGCACATGCAAAGAAAAGTGTGCATCAGTTGTGGTTTTTAGCTGTGCAAAAGTTTGTGTATGAAATTATCCAATCTTTTGTTTGCTGGGTTTGAGGAAACCTGCTTCCTTCTTTCTGAATGTACATCGTGTTTATATCTAGAGTAAACCAGAAATGAGAATCAGAGGAATTATTCGCCAACGAAAGGTCCCTTTAGTGCAAAGATTTCCTCTTATGATTAAATGATTAGTAACCTCCTATCAATATTTATCCTCCACATGCATTAGTTTATTAACGGTAATATTATATTTCACTTGAATTAAAATTGTCCAATAAGTTGGTTTGATCTGTCCTGTTACTAGACCTTATCCATACATACATATCCCAGAGATAATAGAGAGAAAATAATGGTGAGAGTCCCAATAAAGTGCCCTGTTAGCACCATGGAAATCTATTTCCATAAATCAATGTTCCTGTTATAATTAGGTGCAAGCGCATCTTTCTACTAAGTGGTGAAGGCACAGTGAAAACAAGACAGATTTTGTAATACAACCCAGATCTAGCACTTTCCTTTGAAACACTCTAGGGCTTGAAGACGATGCTGTTAACAACTCCGTGTCTTTACTCAGATTTATGGAGACCAACGAGCCAGGAGGGCTGCGCTGCCATAACCTTGAGGTTTGGTTTAATGGAGTGTTTATTTAAGCTAGCAGATTTACTGGTCAGAAAACTAACAGCTGGACACTAAGCACTTGTCTGAAAAAAGGGATAAGAGGATTAAAGAAGTGTAGGAGTGCGTAAAGTAGCTTCTAGATTATGTGTTGGCTTTATTGCGTGCGATGCTGAATATGTGTATCACCACAGGTTAGAGTGTCTGTGCAACCCTCCCTTTCAAAGACTGGTTCCACGTACTTATGCAGGGGGCAATGGGCGATCGGCTCTGCTGGTAGCCTTTAGCACAGCGGTTGCACGTGATACCAGTCACGCCGTCTTTACAGGGACATTGTCCTGTGGTTTGGTTACAGGTTTTGCCAGCAGCACCCACGGGATGGCAATCACATGCTGTGAGGAAACAGAGGAAGAAAGAGAGGCAAAGTGAGTGGTCACACGCTGTGGGGAGATACAAACACATCTACAGAGGGTGCAGGTGGGGGCGCGGCAGCGCTGACAGCAGAGGTGGTGGGAGACACAGGTGGAGGCGTGAACAGAGACAGAGCGACACAACACGTGTTCTCAAGCCAGTGCACTGAAAGCTCAACCCATCCTCTAAGTCTAAGGACATTTCGATGGCTAATTAGCTCATTAGCATGTGCCACAATTAGGAGCTTGCGCTATACAGAATTAGCACCATCTTGGCTGTGGCGCTCGTGTGGCTGTACGTGTGAGGTACGGAGAAAGGGCTGCGCGTGTTTACCAAATGATAAAATAATGGGGGATAATCCTAATTGCCTGTTTCTGATGAATCCCGGGCTTTGAATGTGAGCCCAGAACGCCTGTCACATTTCCTCCCGAACTGGGGGGTCTATCAAACACACATGCTTCAGGAATGTAATCATTTTACAAGTCCTCAATTTCTTTCACAGCCAAAACCCAAATCTATTTTTGAATTTAAACAGTCACTTTGGGAAGAAGTTGAATTAATATTCTTGCTCACAGTCTGTACAGTAAACCTTGACAGTCTAATCCAGAGCAGAGCAGTCTTGTTAATCTATCAGCCACTTTTCCTTCTCTACTTTTGACTTTAATTTCTCATGGAAAAACACTGATGCTGACTCTCAGCCTCGTGGTTGGACCAGCTCTGTTCCCTGCCCCTCCCAAAGAAATGTTTCTGCGTTGTGTCACTTGTTACTCTGAAAGGCTTCAAAGGCGTATCTGAATCATGTACTCTGAGGTTTTTGAGCGTATTTAGTGGTTTGGCCTGTATTGGTTCTAACCACACAGACTGTTCAGGCCACGGTTCAAAATTACAGCTTTAACAACGACGCGCTCATTTCAGCGCGTTGAAATGAAATTGGCCCTTTTAAAATGTGCGAAGGTCAAAATGATAATAGTGGTAATAATAAACAGTATTTATAGCATATAATAATTTATTTATGTAAAAAAAAAGCTAGCAGCGCCACTTATAACACAATCCATCCGTTCTCTTAATTTACCCTGGTGCCATGATCTAGCTGTCATTCATACAGTCAGTGTGAGAGACGAGCTCTCTCTCACACCTCTGGGAGAAAACAGCCATAAAACTGTAATGTAAAAACATATTTCCTCCCTTTACGACTGACTTTTAGAAGCAACCTATTTTGACAGGTTATGTCAAGCAAGACAACTATCCTCTGGGCCTAAACCATTTTGTAGGAGGTTATACTTTTCAGCAGGCCACCTCCTCCCACCTCACAAGCACACTCTCTCCTGCTTTTATCTCTATTGCCTGTTTCCTGTGATTCAGCTTCTGTTGCTGCCCTTATCTTTTCCCAGTATGCGAGTGTGTCGGTGCGGGTACAACACTTGGTGTTGTTCACCCTTCTTATCAGCCTCCTTAAAATGTGTGTGTGTGCGCCTTTTAGTACCTTTATCACACCAATCTGTCACCGCTTTCATTGCTCAGTTGTGTCTAGGTGAGTGAGGAGAATGGCCAAACACACACACTCACACACACTCACACACAGGGTCTCAGGAAGCCCAATAAACAGCGTAAAAGCTGGTCTAGCACGTCTCCAGGCCTGTAAATTTAGGAGCATGTCAGAGGAGAATGAGAAACAGGAGGGCAAAGCGCATTTGTGGTTGGAGCTTCAGAGAGCTCAGGTTATATTTTTAAGAGCATCTGTCTGTAACCACAGCTCACAGCCCTGAGCCTGCCAGTAAATCAAGGTGCACAGCACATGGTCTACAGGTGGGAAATACTCAGCCTCCCTTTCCTCTTTCCTCCTCCCTAGTCAGTCCTCCTCAGTGACTCGGGGGCTGATTGACTGAGTTGCTGTCCACCTAAATGACTAATTGGTCGACTCTCTGACTGAAGTATTGGTTTTCTGGATGTGTGTGTGTGAGAGAATTTCTGGTTTAAGTGTGTGTCCACTTAACGGTTAAGTGCCTGTGCGCTTTACTTCATGGATACTCCAGATCGCTGAGGGAGATATCAGGACACCAGAGCAAGAGGTCCCCTCCGTCTCAACAGGCTCAGCGAGGAAAGCCGACAGAAGTTTATGATAAGAACAGAGGGCGTGTGCATAAGAGAGTGTCTTTCTCTAACAGCATAGAAGGGATTAGTCCTCTATAAATGCCACATTCCTCAATAAAGACAACATTCCTTACACTGAGAGGCTTTGAGGCTGGGAAAACCTTTTCTCGGTTGATGAGGAGACTGGAGCAGTCACAATGTGAGAATTTGGAATTCTGCTAATCTTTTACCAAAAAGTTTGTGTTTGAAGTCTGAACTCCGCACTCCCCCATTTGGCTTGTGCGCTCTGTGCCAATAGGAATAATTTGTTGGCCCTGGAGTGCAGCCAAGCTACCCCAAGTCTGTGTTCTATTATAATTAGGTTTCTGCGCCTCCTCAAGTGTCGTTAGAGAGCAGAGAGAGGCAGCATTATCGGTTGTTGCGCCATACATAAATATTTGTCCAAATGACGTGTTTATCGAATGTCCTGCTTATTTCCCTGTTAAGATTTAATTGACGTGCTAATAAGGTGCATTGGCCCAGACAGTCTTGCACTTGACCAGCGAGAGCCAAACACAAACGCCGGACTCATGAGCTTAGTCTTCGGGAATGACGTTTGATGCACATGTGTGTAGTTCTAATTGAAAACACGCTGATATCAGCACACCCACTGGAAATCCAAAGCTAAAAGTGAAGTCATGAAAAACAATATTTTTCAAATACCAAGCATTTTACATGTGGTTGATAAAAACCCCTACTGTGTCAATGGAAGACATATGCTGAGGAGAGGAAGTAGGACTTTTTGTATGTTATTCAAATCCAACCCTCAATCAAAGCCTAATTTTCCTCTGTATATAAAATATGTTCCTCGTCCCACTAACTGGTGTAATTATATGTTGATTCAAATGTTTGAACGTTTGAATTTAATATGCCAGTCACAGATCCAATACCAGCTCGGCCAAGTTGGGTTTTACATCAGCAAAACGGATGAACTGAGACAAACAGTGACAACAGTCATTCAAATCCACATGAAGTTGTTATTAGTTATCTTATAGTTATGTCAGAACGTTTTCAAAGACCACCCAGAGTACTGCATCTCTTTGTCTTTACAGATCTCTCCTCTTTTCAGTTTACTCTCCTGCTCAATGAGGGGTGAAGTTATAAATGCCAGTGTTTAAACGTAGCCACCAGGCAGGGCTCCCTCCACAGTGAATGAGCCGCTGCAGTCTTCAGCGTGTTTTGGCCTCCTATGGAAATGAGCTGCTTTCGGGGAGGATCGCGTTACACATCTGAAAGCAAACTCTTGTGCTACTTGACCTGCCCGTGCTCCTACAGCACACATTCTCCTCCAAAAGTCACACAGCAAAACACTCGGTCTTTGAATTCAATGAATAACCAAACCTCTTAATTGCTGTCACTTCGGTGCAGCGCTCATGCTGTTTGAAGAGCGCACAGAAATTAGTTCTGCGGTTTGAGTTTCATTGAATTATCATGAATTATGATGTGGTAAACCTGGGAGAATTTGGCAGGGGGAAACTTTGACAGCGCATAAAGGTGTCTGACGTAGGGAGAAAGTTGTGTGTGGTAACTTTTTACGTAAATAACAGAGAGAGAACGTGTAATAAAATGACACACATCCTTGAAGCCATCATCTGTAACTGTCCAAATATAGTTTGCAAAAAATGTTTTAACTGGCAAAAGAAACAGTTCATGCTTCGTATCATTTGTCAGCTTGGGGTAATTAGCACAGCTCTTTATTTTAGGTCTGTTCTGATGTAACTGAATACCTCAGTAGAACTTGGACGCTGTTTGCTTAGAATTACAGAGGACTGGGAGAGGTGGGAGGGACATAAACTGGCAAATTTCATGGATTAAATTGAACAAAACGGTTTGGGTTAGCTGACAATGTTATAAATGATTATGAAATGTGTTTATATTTCAGTTGGTGAGAGGCAGTAGAAAATGTGACAGAGTCTTACGTGTTGTAACGAATTCAATCTTTTTGTTGATCCCTTGGTTTAGTTTTTTCATTGGTTGATTTACCATTTAGTCTATAGAATACACAGTGTCCTGGCCTGACAGAGGAGCACGTTCAGCCAGAGACTTCTCAGTGTCAAGTGCTCCACTGAACGCCACAGGAAATCATTTCTTCCTGTGGCCATCAAACTCTTTAATTCCTCCCCTGCCCCCCTCTGTAAAGGGGGGAGGGGAGATCAACGACTCTAGAAATTTATGTTATCATGTTTTTATTTTTAATCTTATATATTTGTTGTTGTTGGTGGTGGGTCTTCTAATCTTTTCGTAAATGAGAGCGGCTGTAACAGGCAAAACAATTTCCCTCTGGGATTAATAATGTGTTTTGAATCTTGAATGGTGGGAAAAGGAGCGAGTGCTTGCTGCGTCAGCTGATCGTGATCAACACATGAAGGTTCATACATGTGATAGCTTGGTGAATTATGGAAAAAAACAAGAAACTGGTGACAAACAGTTAATGAATATAAGTTTGATGTTTCTTGTGTTGAATCCTGCATGAGAGACAGGCTTAGAGCTTCGCACAGTGTCAGTAATAATAATGAAGGCAGGCTGCACTGTGAGAGGATGCATGCACAGAAGACAGGCGGCGGAGGCTGTGTTCCTGTCAGACGAGTTATCAGAAAGGTTTACACAGATATAAAAATGCAGAGCCAGGCCCACATTTTCAGATGCACATGCGCCGTACATAATCACTTTACTCCAGATGCCAAAGGTCCACATCAGGTGTATTATTTTACAGCTTTTGCCTTGTGTGTAAGTACAGGTACGAAAACGTATTTCAATTCTGCAGAGAAAAACACGGCAGTAGAAACCAACCCCCTCCCACGTGAGTGAGTTATGAGATGCGGAAAGAATCAAGTCGTTGACACATGAGAGTAAAAACAACAAAGAAAGAGGTGAAATCTCCACAATTAGCTCTCCTGGTCCCACACAGACAGAGCAGAGCACGGCGGAGGATAGGGGTTAATGATACAAAACATCCTGACGTGATGAATGTTGGTTTGCATTCCTGCTCGACAGGAGAATGGGCCCAAAGCCACGGAAGGTGTTAATGTCGGTTTGGGAGTATTGCTCGTGAGTGGCTGTAGGGGTGAATACATTGATGCATTTGTCAGAGAGTGTTGTTATGAATTTGAAGTTCATGCGAGGTAAAGAAACGTCCGTACGGTTGCTGAATGTGAGGAATGCAATAAGACTTAATGCAACCTGTGTGACATCTTTCGGCATTCGGCTGACACGTGTTTTTATTCCAGCAGCACTAAGCATGTCATCTTTTGCAAAAGCGGGGCATGTTGGGAACCTCTTTTCTTGTCTGAACAAACGCCAGATGTTTTGCTCCTCAGTGATGCCTCCTGGTAAACGGACTGACTGGGCAGTTTATTTGTTTGGTCGCTGGTGAATGATATGAACAAACTTGTCAGCAGGCAGCTAATATTTCGTCACGAGCTGCCTTTAGAAGTGGCTCCGACAGGTATGTGTACAGTACTTCTGTGAATGCATGGGCTGTACCTGCACAGAGAACCTCAGAGGAGTCTCTGGGCCTGTTTGCACAGGGACTCAGCTCCTGTTATCTTTCCCTGCAGCTAAAGAAGAGGTGAGAAAACATATCCGCTGTCTTTTCAGCCGCCCCCCCACCCCACCCCTCTTCCTGCTCCTCATCCTCCCTCTCTCTTTCTTTGACCCTTATTAGCTGCGGTGAGGGCTGAAGGCGTGCGATTAAGCCCAGCACTCAGTAGCTCGCACACCTGCGTGGGGGCGCTTTCCTCTTGTCCTCCCCGTCCCTTCCCCTTCTTCCTACCCATTTTTCCTCCCTCCCATCTCTCACTCTCTTGCCGCCTCTCTGAAACTGACTTTTGCTTTGTCTCCTCTTTTTCTCATCCCAGATTTTCGTTCGTGTTTGACCTGCACCGGGGATCACTTCACACCTCCGCTCTGTTTGTTTTGCTTGTCCTGTCATTCCCTAACCCCCTCTCAAACAAAGTCAAATAACTCAGTATTGATGAGGGAACACCCAGTCCAACCCCATCCATACCACCACGACCTCCACAAATCCCAACAAACCCCCAACTCATCCCCGCTGACAGAGAGAGATGAGGGCGAAGCGGGCTGAGGAATGTCTGACTGCTGGCTGTCTCCCACATCTTGTAATTCATCTAAGACGGTTTCATAATCTGAGCAAGTTATCCCGCTGATCCTGACTGACTGGTGGTAATATTTTGGGAATTCCTGCACCCAACTTTTCTATCATAGGGCAGATTCCTTTTAGGTGTTCGATGTTGAGCGAGCTTAAAGCAAGTTGAGAACGTGAGTAAAGGAAAAGTCAGTGAGAAGTGAGCTGTGGTGGTTGAGAAGGCAACAAAGAAAGAAAGAGTGAGCGAGCAAGCCCTGTACCTTTGCAGGCTTTCCTGTGTGAGATGGGTTTGGACAGGTCCCTGTAGTAGCCTTCCTTGCAGTAGTGGCAGTGGCGACCTGCTGTGTTGTGGCGACAGTTGAGGCAGACGCCGCCGCTTTTCCGTCCCGACAGCTTGTAGAGCTCCATGTTGAATCGACACCTCCGGGCGTGAAGGTTACAGTTACAGGCTGAGGAGGAAACGAAAAGACGGAAGATATTTAATTTGAAATAAATATCTTACATCTCCAATGATAACATAACATTTTATAGTTGTGTGTACACTGAGGCAGCCAGTGAGTATTTCCGCAGCAGGCTCTTTTGCGTGAGGGACTCTTGTGACTGAAGACTGAAGGCTGACTTGATGAGCCACCATACTGAGGTCAAACAATGCATCTACCCACATCTGGCTTTTGCTGCTGCTATCCATCTTTCTCTTTCCGTGGTTTGCTCTGCTGTCCTCCTCACTCCTCTTCCTCTACAGACTCCATCCTGTACTAAACTGAAAGTATTGCTATTCCTCCATTCCCTGCAAACCCCTCTGAGCATGTGCAGGAACCCTCACTGCCGCTTG
Organism: Microctenopoma steveboyesi; assembly: GCA_032359275.1. Taxonomy (NCBI): domain Eukaryota; kingdom Metazoa; phylum Chordata; class Actinopteri; order Anabantiformes; family Anabantidae; genus Microctenopoma; species Microctenopoma steveboyesi. Next base: position 12,955,557 of record JAUMHF010000001.1, read on the forward strand.
TTTACTGATAAGTGCAGTTGCCAGAGCTGAGTTTAATTAGCCGGCTGATGTTTATTCATGACTTTCTGGCAGCACAGCGAGGCAGAATGCCCACCTTCATTAAGACCAGCCGTCCGAGACACTGGTCCTCCACCACCAGCACAGACACGGTCGTGCATTATTAACAGCAACACTTCTGATACAGTTTATGGCTCTGTGTGGGAGTACTGCTCGTGTTGGCAGGGGGGGGGTTATATGGTTACCAACTGAGGTCCCTCCGTTGGTTCATTTGTCCTTTTTTTCTGCACTACCTCTGTTCATCATCTCCCTATCATACTGGTGGGAGACGATGACTGATCTGTGTGTGTGGAGGGGTATTTGTGAGTGCATTTGTGTGGCTAGAGTGTTTTCTGGATGTGTTCAGGACCATAGAGACTGCTTCTCCTCCCTCCAAGGACCTAATTACAATATATTTCCTAAACACACAACACAGCAGCACCACCTCTGTGTCACATCAGCAGTGACGTTCCATCTTTTCTGCAGCGTTTAATTAGTTAATGAAGGAATAATTAATGAATCCTTCGTCCTGCTTCTGTTGCTCGTAAGCCTCAGTATGATCACTGATTTATAAGTTTAAAACCATACTTTATTACATGACAGAACAATAATTTTTTATATTGTTTAAATGGAGGTAAAAATTAAAAAAATCACCTATAATCCTGATGTGTGCACCTACATTTTCCTGAGAGGTGACACAGACATTTTGTGAGGCCGTCAGCGAACAGACTTGAATAAACTCTTCCCTGTTTAGACAGCTCTCCATAATCAGTGTCACTAATGTGTTGAAAAAACTTGGGCTGACTGTCAGGTCATCTCTGTGATTCCAGCTCTGGGCTACAGCTGGTGAAAGCTCTGTGTGAGCACACCTGCAAGTAGCGGGGAACTTGGCGCAGAACAAAGCTGATGGATGATCAGTACGACCTGTGGACACGTCTCTGTTACTCTACAAAGCTTGTTTCACACCCTCCCAAAGTGAAGGGGAATGAACATGCATGGTCCTGGTGAGGATAGCGCTGTTGTCCTGGAAGGCGCCGTGGTTACTGTAGTGACATTGTACACACTGATGTGGAGGTGTGGTGCAGGCGAAGGGGAGCGGGCCACATCGTTTTCATGAAGTAACATCAGGATGCTCAGACAGTGGCGAGAGTGAGAAACACTTTATCTTAATCCACTCCATACCTTACACTGACACGATGTTAATACTCATTTCACTAAAAACAGATGCTTGTCATTCAAACATGACATAGTTCTGATCGGTATATGTTTCCTTTCCTATAAAAAAAAAAAATAACTCCGTGCTGTCTTGTTTAAATACCACAGTAACACCAGAGTCTCTGTTCTCCAGCTGTCATTCTCTGCTGCTACAAATCAAATTTATTTTTAGAGTTACACTAAGAGTTTAACCCCTTTGTCAGTTCAATTAATACACTAACATTTCAGAAATTAAACAAAAGAAAGCAGTATTAAACTAGAAAAAAATACACAACATAAAAAAACACTGAGATCATTTTTAAACCTCTAAGAAAACTGAGATAAAATCATGAAAAGTGGAAGTTTTATAAGTCAAAGACACATTCTCAGTCCGGTTGTCAGTTCAGCTGTCATTACTTTCAGAGAGAAAGAGGATAGACACACACACACACACACACACACACACACACACACATTAACACCTGCTCCTTACAAACGGCAGGATTTAAGGTTTCTGAGACACAAAAGCTGCGCTGTAGTTTCTTGCAGTCAAGCAATCAGCTCACACACCTCAGCAAACAAAGCATTCACACCAAAAGACCCTCACACGCCATGTGCGCCAGGTGCACCTCACCGTGTATCCCTACCTGTGGGTTACTGTGGCTCAACATTCGATCTATGTGTAAAAGTTTCAGAATGCATCAAATTACACACAAATAAAATAACAGCACAGCCATTGTCTTTTTTAGAAAATACAATTTTAGTACATTTGTCGAGTAAAACAAAAGTGCTGAATTAGTATTTTGATAATTACAAAAAGTACAAAACTTTGGCCTGTTTTCAATCGAGTGAACTGCTCCAGGCTGGATTAGTGAGCCGGCGAGCGGCTGTAACCGCCCCCAGGTGAGCAGTAAAAAGGAGTGTGAACTGATGCCTTTAACAAGTGTAATTGAATTAGATGGATAAAGCTAAGCTTGCCCAACGCTTTTCAACACCTCCTGTAATGTGGCCCACAACTATCAGAAACGACAAAAAGCTGCATGCAAGTAGAATTTACCAGATTTGTTCATCAGGTGTTTGCTCCACGTCCAGTAAAACACAGGTTCTCAGCACCGTGTCTGAGGGTGTTCTGTGCCCCAGTCTTACAGCAGCACACAGGCAGACTTCCCTCAGCTAATTAGTGGGAAAATTCAACCAACAGAGCTGGAGGTTGAGGCTAAGCTCATCATACTGACGATAAGCCTCCTAATTGAACAATGTCGGTCACAGACTCGATTTGTTCAAAAGACACACTCGAGCAATTAATCGCTGCCACTTTCACTCTAAATCCACATGCTGGATTTGATAGCTGCTGGCTCCTCACCTTACCAAGGAAAAAGACACATAATAGAAAAAAGCATTTTAACAACCTCGTCTGCAGCTCACACAAACATGACAGAATATCAAAACCCGACACAGCGAGTAGACGAGCGGCTGGCGTGCTGCTATTCTGTCCCCTGGTTTTAACCAAACGCCAAGGAGAGAGTCAATGGATGAATGCTCTACTTTTAACACTGGGGAAAATCAGAATAACTTCTAAACACTGGGCATTTGAGTTTGGAAGTAGTTCAATTATTTCACTTATTTTCGCAGAAGGTCTCATAAACGGTGTCCAAAAATGGTCTAGAACAACGTGAAACCCTCCCTGAATTTGCATAGTACATAGTGCAGTCTGTAAAGCATCTCTCTCTGCTTTTCCCTCACATAAATATAAAAACACACATGTATACACACTATAAATCCATTCATCCATTTCAAAAATGGAGTGAGTGAACATCACATGTTCATCACATGTTTCAAAGATACCAGGGTCAAATAAATTATGTCTAATCTTCTGCTGCTAATGTTTATTTCCATTAAATTTATATTTAATGATTCAGTTTTAACATCTACATTTGCAGCATATTTCTGTGCATTCTGAAGGTAAGACCACGCAACAAGGCAATTATTCTTATAAATGCACTGAGACACGAGTTAAAGTAAAACGTAAAGGTTTTCATCCAGGGAATTTAACTACTGCTCTATAAAAAAAATATTTTCCTACATTTAACCTACATTTCCCTTTTCTATAGCATCAAATTTGATTTTGTTTTAAGAACATTTTTTGACAGGTATAAACTGCATTGGAGTGGTGAGTAAACATTACGTAATACATTCCTTAATATACTGTATAAAATGAAAAAATAAAAATACAAATTAATTTGTACATGAATAAAAAAAAGTAGAATATATCAAAAGTGAAATGTCTTTTTTTACTTGTGACATAAGTATTTCATTGTTGTAGTTGGTTATGGTGAAACATATCTACTCCATATACTGTTTTTAGTAAATAATAGGTAGTGTAATGTATTCCAGCTAAATAGTGTCTAAAAAACTTCATAAATGTACTGTAGAGAGAAAAGTTACAACATCCTGCTCTGATAGAGAGAAAGTTTCACATGTATATTCTGCACACTCACACATGCAGCCACCACTTCACGAAATCATCTCTCTGCAACAGCTTTGCTCATTTCTTTACCATAACTAATGTTGATGTTTATATTGTGGTTTCTGTTGACACTGGGCCACACTGAATTTCTTCTACTTGAAAGAAATACATTTGTACTTAAATACAATAAATAATATTCACTTGCACTCCCCCACAGTTGACAGGAGGCAGATCGTGATGTAACGCTGCTTAAAAAATTTAAAGTGCGTTGACACATTTCAGATGTTTATCACTATCCTCACTGTAAACGGAAAACAAACACTGATATTTGCCTTTAATGTCTGGCGCTTCGTCTTGAGCGGAGACATCACAAACAATAATTTTGCAACCCGATTAATTCCTTGTTGATATAAAACAGAGTCCTGGTGACAGCTGCAGGCAGTAGAGCCCCGTGTTCGACTGATGTCTGACCACACAAATGAAGACATTTCACTATAAAGAAATAATCACCCATCACTAATAATGAGTGTTTCTCACAAAACAATTGAAGAATTTCATTTTTTTAAAGTATATAATAACTGCTGAGACAAAACACTGAGGAGTGTGAGGTTATGAAAATATTTATGTTCAGTAACTGAGCTGTACTGTATATTTAGCCTTCTGTTACATAGCAACTTATAAATCTATTTTGTGGTGACAATTAATTTAATTGCATCCTGTTTCCTGGCTCTTTGTTTAATAGTTTATTCAACCTTCCATAAATTAGAACAATACGCCTTTCAATCTTATGTTTGTTGATGCACACATGAAGACAGAGGGAGTTTCCAAATACAACTCGAGCTAATTGAGGGTATTTCATGGATTGAGATGACAGATTAACTACACAGCTCGGCTTTGTGCTTTGTGTTAGCATTACCAGCCCAATTCATCGTCTAATGACCAAAATATGTTTCATTTTTGTATAAAATGTATGTCCGCAAACCTGTAAATTATGAGATATGAGATCCTTGTTGTAAAGTGCCGTGTTTTTAATTGTATTGCTTATTTTGACTTAGTAAAACAAAACTTTAGGAAAAACACAACTTACATAATTTATTTACACTTTGAAAACTTGAGTGAAGATATTCCGAACCTAATGATGAAAAAGAGAGAGTGGGAAAAGGAGGATGTTGGGAGATTTGGGGTTAACTTTTAATGGGTGTGTGGTGCTGGTCTGTGTGTATTGGGCAGCACCCTGGGAATGCTGGGAAGCTCCGGGGTGGTGGAGCGAGGCTGTAGATGAGTGGGAAGAGGGAAAGCAAAGCAGGATGAGGTACCCACTGCAGAGATTATGTCAAGCTAATTTGATTCCTTTATTGCAGCCAATTAGCCACAGCACTTTAGCCCCCTGCGAGCCCTCCGGCCCTCCTCCCTCCATCTCTAATGACCCCGACTAAACTCGGCTGCTCGCGAAGAAGGCCGTGTTCCACAGCTGCTGTATTTTTAATAAGCTATTTGCCTTGTAGCCACTGTGCAGAGGATGAGAAGGATGGTGAGAAGGAATGAGGAAAATATGGACAGAGATAAGGAAGACAAATCGAGAAAAAGAAGCTGGTGAAAAGAAGAGATGAACTGGACTGGGAGAGAGGGACAGAGATCAGTGTGCTGCTTGTTAAATCCCAGGCCTGACTTGAGGAGACTTGGCTAATTGAGACCAAGTCATACAGAATATTCATCGGTCCTGCAGGGTTATCAAAGGCAGATGAAATATGCAGCGAGGGCTGATTTCCAGTGTGTCTAACCCTTTTTCACATCACTCAAGTTGTTTATTTATTTCTCCTCTCTTTACTTCATAATTTAACTCTCCGATGTTTTCTCATATTTGGCCAAATTATGCAATTCCCAATGCAAGCAGAGCCTGCGGTGCGTGTTCTGTCCGTGGGTGAAACATTGGACTGATGCAATTAAAGAGCTGTGAGAACCGACGTGCTTCAGCGCGCGCAGGGATCCCTCATGAAGCTATTTACATCAACGTGCAGCTTAATATTAAGCAATGGATTTACAGTAGACTTCTACATAAACACTATGTAATAGTGAACATAAAACAGGACCCCAGACCAGTCAGCTCACTGTGCAGTATTTAAAGCAACAGCGGCATTTTTGGACACAACATGAAAACATTCATTTTGCTCTATTTATATTACCGTTTCCAATTTGTCTATTTGAATTATTATTTTTTTATTGAAATAAACACACTAACCAGTATTGCTCATGCCGCCTTGTTATCCATTTCTAACTGGGTAATAATTGAATTGCCCCCTGAGTCACGTACTGAATAAGAATCAACTGAAGGTCAGGAATTTTTATTGTTACTGCAATTTTTGCTGAAGCATCTGAACAGAAACGGCTAGAGAGTTTAAACTATTTCAAAATACTGGTCTCATTTTGAAACGGAGGCAAAGAAAACAGCTTCTTGGAAGGAAAAATGTCATGTGGGAAAGCCTTGGAGATCTGTTGACAGCAGTTTAAACGCAAATGCACAATAGAAAAGATTTTTGTGTTGCTACATCACCTGTTAACTGTATTTAATTCATTCAAGTGTATTTATAAAAACCAAATCACAACAAAACAAGTCACTTTGCACCGTCAAACAAATCCTCCTTGCGTAAGCTCTAAGGCTATGGGGACTGGTAATCATTTACACATTAACACCATTTCAAATCCCACCACTGTAATCTACCGTACATCTGTGTGCACACTGCCCCACAAGCTGCAGCAGGCTCCTCCATGCCAAGCTAAATGGCCCATACATTCACGCTCTGTGTTCATGTGGGGGCTAATAAGTCTTTTCCTTTTTCAAGAGTCTAACTAGCCACGCAGAGGCACAACAACAAAGAAAGGCCTAATGGCCTCCAATTTCCCACATTAGTGCCCATTTAATGGCTGACCTGCCCTTTCGTTAGACTGCACAGCATGGGAGCACTTCTCAGCCCTGGGTGCATGTGTGCACACACACTTTCATACACACACACACACACACACACACACACACATACAAACTACTCCAAAGCCACACTGCCTCAGGCTGCTGCAACACTTCCACCCCATGCTGAGACCACATAATAGGACAGTTTGTAAAAGGGCTGGCCTGTGATCAGTGATGCATCCATTTGCTGAGTAATCAAGGTTTTTTTTTTGTCTGAATGGTGTGCATAAAGTGTTTGTGTGTGTGTGTGAGAGAGAGAAAAGGTGTATGTGTGTGAAAGAGTATACGAGAGAGAGAGAGAGAGTGAGAGAGAGAGATTCTCTTGGCCCATCTGTCTTTATTAGTGCGTCCAACGTCTGTCTCGGCGCGAGTGTTTTCTCGAGTGATTCTTAGATAAAGTGTAGATCTCCTCCAATTTCTGTCTGTGTGAAAACACCAGCTGACCTACAGTGCAAGAATAAAGGAAGCCCGGCTGGAGCCACGCATGGGCTGACGAGAGTGCGTTGTGTGTATGTCAGCTATGCCATAAAAATGCCATGGGTGGAGGTTGACATTGGCAGGTCCTATTCAGGGCTATTGCAGTGAAAGGGTCTTTAGGGTGAATAACGATTCCTCAGGCCTGTCGGGTCCCCATAGCTCCCCGCCGAACAATACCCACTAAGAGCAGCTGTCTTAATAGTGTGAGAGACTGACAGCTTTAGGAGTGATGCGGCGCTCCGAGCAGCATCAAACCTTCCCGAACAACGCTCTGCTGTGTGACGAGTGAACGGGACGGCATCGCGATTGCCAGATCATTTAGACCGTGAATGCATCCTGTGCGTTTCCATTACATTGAAAAACCTTCAGGAACCTGAGTTGACAGTGTTGGCAGAGTCATATCAGCGCGTTGCTCAGGAACCGTGGATGTCGTGGCACCATAGCGAAAGATCCTTCCTAAGCTTGATGTTGATTGGAACGAACTGGATTTACAGTTCCCGTTGCAGCTCTGCTTTCACTTATGTGAGCGGTTCTGTTTTAAGTGGTTGGATTTTTAATTGAAGGTCTACGAGTGGGAATGGCGCATAAAAGTGATTGAGCAATGTTTCCTTTTCAAAATGAGGGTGGATTACCAAAACAAGGGGTTGAAGTTTCTTTTCTGCCATCACTGTCTGATCGGATAATCACAGTGTGAACTGTGTGAGCCTTCACTCCTCCTCTTCAAGTGTAAGCTGTAAATCAGTTGTGCAATGGTTCGCAATAGCGGCGAAGCTCTCCGCTATCCTCCTGGCTGATAAAAGCCAAGTATAATAACCACAGTCTTTGCTCTGTATTGTTTTACGTCCAGCCATTACCTAACCCAGTCTCCTCTGCCCACAGCATTAGAAATACCACGCCGTCTTTCACGGAGAGGATGCCTGTCGGAAACACTCCCAGACAGATCTCTGAATCTCCCGCTCATGTCAGACATCATCTCCAGTCTATTTACTCTGGGAGTTTCGTCTCTATGGGACTAGCAGATCCGTAGTGTTTTGGGTTCACATCATTCCTGGCAGGTCTGGTGCGTTGCTGGCCCTGGGGCTGACTGGGATGGGCTAGTGCTGTCAGACAGTAAGACAGACCTTACACTTGGCTTACTCTTGCTCCTCTATAACCGTGATTTATACTAATCCCACAGTCTCTACAATTAAGGCAATCACTCTGCTCCAGCGATGTAAACTAAAGATTTTAAACCCGGTGTATTATAACAGAACGCAGTCAGGCCAAAACAAATGATCTGAGAAAATAAATACGGTTTGAAGATTAGATGATTAGAAGATTAGACGAGTTAATTTGGCCCTTCAGGCAGTAGAAGAATGGATTTCTTCATCAGCAATCATAGCGGCTCGTCTTACTCTTTCTCGCTCACATTTTCTTCTCAAACACTTTTCTACCTTTCTTGCTCTTGTGTGTGAAGAAGAGCCCGGTGGGAGAAGGCGCTCCCTACCTTGCTTTGGAAACTGTTCCTTTATTCCTACTAACGCCGTCTTGAGGATTAACAGACGAGTCTTGAACCAGGGTTGTGTGTGAAAAACCTAGCTGGCTTTCTTTTTCACTCACTGAGAAAATGTACTTTTCACAAGACGGTGTCAACGTATTCTTTTCAAAAGTGTCTCAACATTCACGGACACAAATTGTTTGTGGATTTATGGTTGGTCAGTCCCTTGTCCCCTCTACACTCCCTAACCTTCTCCTTTTGATAAGAAACGTAGCATTTCAATGATTAAAGAAATATGATATTTACACTTGCTACATGAACTGAGGTGCAGCTGCAGTTTAGGTGGATCACAGTCTCTAATCCTCTGAAACTTCACTGCGCAGTAAATGCTTAATTTAAAGTGTGCTCAACACGGTTTTATTGCAGGCTCATTAGCAACCACAGCACCGTGGCTATGCTAAGCAGGTGGGAAACCTTTGACCTTTACACAGAGCCCATACATTCCTTTGTCAAGTCTCCATTACTAAGTTACCACTTCTTCAAAATGGGCCATGAACCCTCCTCCTCTTTTTTTCCTTTAGGGAAAACTACACCGTTCCACGCTGCAGATGTCATTAGTGAGTGGTATTCTGACTGAGACAAATGTCTCTATAAAATTTATAACCCATGAAAACAGCTTCAGCTGAGCAGTCAAACATGGTGAATGGGAGAGGAGAGGAGGGGAGGAGAGAGGAGAGGAGAGGAGAGGAGAGGAGGAGAGAGGAGAGGAGAGGAGAGGAGAGGAGAGGAGAGGAGAGGAGAGGAGAGGAGAGGAGAGGAGAGGAGAGGAGTTTAAAACATCCACAACACAAGTTGATCATATTGACATATGCTTGTGGAGGAGCAGTGAGATGGAACAGAAAATAAATAAATCTCAGCTTTAAAAAAAAAAAAGACACCATTCTTCCTCCTGCACCTTCATCCCTCACATCCGTCTATGTCTGTCCCTTCTGGAGAATCTCACAGTGAATTCAAGTTCCACTACTTGGCTGTGCGACCTTTTCTAACTCTTTTACAAGCCTTCAGTTACTATTAACACTGTCAGGAGGCAGGTTTGGCTCAAGACAAGGTGGCAATAAAATACAAATTTGTAGCAACAGCCCAGCTTGATTGCTCTGAGTACAGGAGGTCTTTGTGCAAACGCTTGCTTTAGTGTCAGGATACAGTGTTGCTTGCTGCTGTTGTGCATCACTTAGCACGATTTTGTCTAGCCGTTAAAATGCAAAGGGCTCTTAATAAACAGAAACTGAGCTATGCAAGCAGGGAAAAATGGCTGTGAAGTCATGCAGGGGACATGGTGGTGTGCAAGGAGCATACAGTATATGGCAAAAGTCAGGGAGTCAAAGTTCAACAAGAGATCCTTTTAAACTGTATCAGAACTAAATCAGAACCCAGGGTCACTGTCCATCCTGGTGAATAGAGTGGAAACGTAGACTCTTTGCAGACAGCAACATGCTGTACATTTTTGACTGTCTGCCACCAAGTCAAGCAAAGTCTCCGATCCAAAGGAGAGAGCGAGCAGGAAGCTGCTGGAAACCATAAATCTGAAACCCCACAGCTCTGCTCCTTCACTCCTTTGACACATTTATTGTCCTCTTTTCATTTTCCCCTTCTCCATATATTGTTCTCAGCACTCATCCATTTGCAAACTGCACACTCCTAAACTCCAACTTGAATTCCTCAACACCCCGTGCCATTTTTTAAAAACGCGTAGCTTCGAATATACGAGGGCAGGTAGAAATCAACCTTCTCCCCAGCCACACTCTGAGCTTTAATGTCTGCTCCATCGACAGCGAATGCTTTTGGTTACAAATGGAGTGTGAAGCCAGCAGCAATGCAATGCTTCTGCCACATCTCAAATGCTTTTTTCTTCTTCTTGGAAAAGGCAGGAGGGAGTAGAGCTGCATGTGGAGAAATGAGCTCATGCAACAGATTTTGCCAGACTGTGGTAGAAAGGCTGGTGCCAAGACATAAAGGGTACGGGACCATTGAACGAGATGGTCTTGGTCTGCATCTTTCTGGACCAGGTGAAGTATGAGTAATAGCCGTGACTGACAAGGTGAATTCAACGGGTAACTACATGCTGCAGAATACGATTAACGACGCATTATTAGCGATAATCAGCTATCCTCTGAAACGCTCGTAATCTCTTTTGATCCCTGAGACCCACTAGTAAAGCACTGGCTTAATCGTGAGCTTGTTTGGGGAAAGTGAGCGCACACAGTTACAGTAAGTGATGAAACACTTTTTGAAGAGGAGGAGACGATGGAAAGGATCAAAATATGGCGCGAGGGTGTGCATGCATGGACAACACTCAAAGTGAGTTCTGCATTTCACCCGAGTCACAACCAGTCGAGTCACCGCGTCAGTGGAATCGTTACTACCAGTAAGGGCTACGCTGTCCAGTGTCTGTGTCTGCTTCTGTAAATCACTCTTCGTGTACACAACCACAGCGGAGGAATGATGACAGTGGGTAGAACATGCTGGGACCAGCGGTTGAACAAGTGAACATCAGTGATTTAGGTTTTTTATTCTTACTGGCAGATGTTGAGGTCCATATTTCTTGAAGTTCCTGATTTTTGAGCGTGTAGCAGCGATGACATCATTTGTTTCCTCTCAGAGAGTAACGAAGTTGTTTAAATCCTGAACTGTGTAAATATAATTCAGTAAGAAGACAAATAATCATCAGGGGAATAGTGCACCTCTTGTCTGCTGGCTTAGACACAGTCAGGACTGGAAGAATCGGACAGACTTTTTAACCAATCAGATTCTGTGTTTGCCATGTTGGGCGTCTTCTTTACCGTCAGCTGACTGACTGAACGTAAGCCAGCTAGCTTTGATATTCATGTTGTCACTTTGCGTTTACTTTGTCATTATAACAGCGACTACATGACTATAACCTGTCAACGCGTTTCGGAAGACGCTTCCTCTGAGAACAGGAGTTTGCCAGTAACTCTTTAATGGGGTTCGTCGTCAGCGTATGAGCAGGAGCCAGCTGCCCTCCTGCAGCAGGCAGTGTGGCAGCTGGTTTGCTCTATGCAGATTGTTTCTGACACTGATGGAACATAGATGTTTTAACTGTACTGACTCCAGAACCAGACACACACACACACACACACACACACACACCTTTAAATACATCCACTGCCCTCACCTCGATTTTTTTAAATGTAATGTTGGAACAGTAGCCTTTCAAGGTTGTTTTTGTTTTCTTTTCTCAAGAGGAAACTATTTTCTAGCAAAAATCAGAGCACTTCATATCTTCAGTAACCAAATGTGACAATTCTGACTCAGGCAGGAAGGATACATCTGGGGAAGTGGAGATGGAGGAAAAAGGACCCCTCTGATCCAGAAACCCAAAACCTCATTGTAATTTAGTCATTGGTAGGAGGCAATTAGTAAGAGGTGGACTGGCCTTTGCCAGAGCAAGCAAACGACTGACACATGCTGAGAGTATATGCACTTTGCAATGAAAGAATCATTTTGCTGGGCTAATAGTGTGGCAACAGATTGGGGATGTTAGTTTGTTTAAGAATATAGCAAGTGCAAGTTGAAACTAAAATAAAAAAAAAAGTGCTTGCTTGCAGAAAGCAAAGCAAACCGGAGATTAACAATCTTTTCTTCTCCAAATATTTTTATAATACAGTATTGAAACAACAAATTCCCCAATAGAGTATTCATTATTATTATTATTGAAAATAGCTATTTCATGATAAGTAGGATGCTGCAGTGGAAGAAGTGCAGGTATGATATGCACCTAAAACACCAAGCATACTTCCAGCGATCAAGGAGAACGGCCCCTGTCACATGTGATATTATCTAAAAAGTCATCTTGTGGCTAATATAAAGGTACGATTGTGTGCTTAAGCTTTTGGTAATGATTAATGACAATCTTCATGAAAGTAAGATGTGCGTCACACCCATCCATACCCTCCACACGTTCACGCTCAGCCTGCTTTCTCACTACTCTCTGCGCTGGAGTCGTCTGAACTGGACGTCAATCCCACAGGATGAGGGTTTGAATAAGATAAACAGATTACCAGTATAAAGGTGTTGTGTCAGCTTTAACGGGTTTCCAAATACTATGAGTACTGTAAGCTCAGTGGCAGACACATGCACAGTGCTTTCCATTGAAATCTAAGTGGTTGTTTAATTAATGTCAAGAATAATATTACGCCCAATGTGTTACTGATTTTGTAGATATTTCTTTATATTTACTCTGGCAGGTAGCTTACGCTCAGATACTGGATGATTGCATTGCTCGCTGGGACAGGAAAATTGACTAAAATGGTCAAATAGGCCACTTAAACTTAATCTAATGAAAATGACTTCAGCGAATACTTTGACCTCTAACTGCGCGTTTATTGTCCTGACGTCTTGCAGCTGATTTATGAAGCTGTAAAAAACCCAACACAGGACTGTTAACACCTTTATGATATTGTCAGAGAGATTCGAATATTAAATAATGTATGTACGACACATTCACAACTTGCCCATTGTTCTGTCATCTAAAATCTAAAATCCACCGCGCTGGCAGGAGAGGTGTTGTTTCCTATGAGGTCACTGGCCGAGGCAGCAACCCAAACACTAGCCACTGTTATTCTTTTCAACCCAGTCCCATCCTTCTGTTTCGTTTTTCTCCCCATATTTGTTTGTGATCGCTTCATTCTTTATTTTTTCACTGATCTTGTTTATTATGGCGTTATGGAGTTCATTTCATTTCCCGCCCTCACAGAAACCCAATACGGTCTTTCAATCTAAAAGAGGAATCTGTGCTCGATGTTCCTGGATGATAAAATGGTGGATTTCACAGGGGGTGGGACAAAGGTCACAGGCTTTAGAAGCTGTAGAAGAAGTTCCTGGACGAGTCAGGGGAGGAGCCCCACACTCACCGCTACCTATATTCATCTGCATGTTTCTCCAGAACACGCGCTTTCTTTTCTCCTCAGAGACTCTGAGAGAGTGGAAGCATCTCCCATTAGTTTTCCCTTATGTTCCACACATCAACTTTCATCTCCAGCCAACAACCTGTCCCGGCAGCACAGGAGAAAATACGACCAAAAACAAGGGAGGGGGATGAAATGCTTTCTCCGGGTTCTTTTTATCATTAGACGGACATCTGGATATCCACACAAGCCTGGTACATATGTTAATCATTTCGAAATCTGTCGCCGTGAGGTTAGACACCTGAAAGGGATGGAGGAGAAGACAGAGCGAGGCCACTTTCTTCTGTCACACAGGTCCACTCCTTCACTTCACTTCAGAGAAAACACAGAGGGGCCTCTTTTGGAGATGTAATTTTGCCACAAACTGTCGCCTCATAACACAAATATTACCGTTAATGACTTAATTTCCTCACAATTTCCTTATCGACCCCCGTATTTAGGCCGTTTGTTTGCTTTGTCGTCCTTGAGCTGAGAGGGGACTTACGCGGGACCCTGATGACTAATTCAGCCAGAGGAGGAGGGTCCGCGCAGCTGCCGGGAGAAATCGCACTTCTATAGAAGCTGCGACCCCACCAGCCAGCGGCAGCAGCAGAGGGCATTCAAACAGCCTTTACTGGTACATGCTGAGTCAAGAGACTCTCTGTTTTCATCAGTCCCTCTTTTTTCCTTTTCTGCCTTCTTCCATTCTCCCACTATATCTGTGCATGTTTCTCTCACCAGGTCATCCCTGCAGTCTCTTTTCTCTCTCCCTGTAATGGACATTCAACAGAGCTAAATCAGCCAAGGCCAGTGCTGTCTCTCTGTTGGACACCGAGCCGAATTAATTGGCTGCATTATCCCAGAGAGAGCAGAACCATCAAAGGGAAGGGGTTGGTGTGAAGGAGAAACAATGTTCGGAACGGCTTTATTCTATCAGATACCGTCTGCTCCTTGAGAGGACATAGTGTGTTCTCGAGTGAAGTGACACGAACACAAGGCAGAGAGAAAGAGAGAGAGAGAAAGTGTGGACTCACAGCCCCTCACCCCACTAATGTGCCTTATCTGTGAGAGCTAATGAGTGATGGATTAACCTGAGATCACCCCTGGCAAATTGAGATGACCCGACAAACCTTCCCAGTAAGCAAACCCTCTAAGAGGTCTGCATTCCATTTCTCGCAACTAAAGAAACACACACGAGCGGTTCAGGGATACTTTCTCACAAGAAAATGGAATCGTTTAAAATGACTTTGGTTTGATTTAGTTGTAGCGTTAATAACGCGACAAATAAAACGTAGAAAAATCGTGGAATAAGTGGAAAACTGCTTTAGAGCAAAAAAAGTTTCATTTCATGTTATGAAAAACAAGTTCATCTAAAAGTTTTCCAGTATTACAGTGTTTTCTGCCTTGCTGTGCCCCGTGCTTCAAGATCTGATTTCTAGCAGCGAGCTGTGCATTTATCACATTTTAATTTGAAATCTCAATTAAACGGAGAGAAGCTTTGCTCGTGTACTTGACGTGTTTATTGTAAATCTTTCTACTTTGTGCTGACCTCTGCTGACTGAGATCTCTTTGTGCAACCATGTCAACCTTTGTTACAGCAACCTTATTTACCAGCAGTCTGCCATCCATGAGAATGGAGATTCAAAAAAAGCCCATTTATGACTCCCAGTTGTTTCAGCCACAGGCCCACACACACGCTCGGACGCAGACACAAACACAACTGTGACTCGAAGGCATCCATGACAACCGGGTGCTACAAACCTCTGGTACACACACAGAGCTTGTGCCATGACTTATATGGAAAAGACAAAGACATTGGTGATAAATCACAGACAGCTATTCAATAATACACACACACACACGCACACACACACACACACACAAGGAATTCCAGGGAGTTTTTTTTCTGGCAGTGTGTGAGCATGTTTGACGCAAAATGAAATTGTTTGACTCGACTTGATCTGTCGCAGGTGTTTTCTCCGACTTTGTGTGTGTGTATACATGAGGGAGAGAGAACCCCCCCGCATAAAATGTGAAATAAAGAGAGCAGATTAACACACATAATCACGCTTCTATCCAATATCATTAAAGACTAGCTCCGGGTCTGCAACTTTTAACAATATTTACAACATAATTAACAACTGGAGGCTCTTTACTCATAAGGGGCAGGTTACAGCTGGTTGCAGTTCCCTCAGATGACGACAGCAGTGTGCCACAGAAACAGCGGGGGGCGCTGTGAACTACACAACAGGCTGCTGTGTCAGAGTGGTAACTTCATCCAGCCATTAATCATCTATAGTTGAGCCTGCTAAGGACCCCCTCTTCGGGTTCGATGGACTTACACTCGTGCTAGGTGGTCCTGTCGGTAAGTAGAGCGACTGTTCCCAGAGACGTTTGTTCCAGGAGACTTTCACCTTGAATCAAACTGAGCTGCAGCAAACACAAAAGCCTTGTTCTCTTTAATGTCTTTCTCTCTTTCTCACACGCACACACAAGTGAATATCTGTTTTTTTGTTATTGTTGTTAAAGATGCTGCTACAGGCCTATCAGCTACAGGGATATTTGGAAATAGTGGTATCCAGGCGTGCCGAGGCTTTTCATTCTTAAGTGTGAACAGACTTGGGTAATTGTAGCATAATGTAACAACACATGTACCAGCTTTGGGACTTGTTGTGATGTGTTTTATTGACCCGAAAATACAAGAAGGAATGCTACATGGAAAGATTTTAAATTTGGTGTCATTAATATTGCATTAACTAATCACTGCGAGACATAGCCCAGGGCAGAGTGAGGGAGGTGTTTTCTTCTTCTCCTAAAATCACTTTCTCTCTTTCTTGCTTATTTTCATGCCCTGTCTGTCGTTGCCTCCCGTCCACACTATATATTTGCTTTGGCTGAAAGCACTCGACCTCCTCTTGGTAACTGCGGTAACCTGCTGCCACACAGAGGTGCTGAGGTCATCAGCTCTGCTCCTCTACAGCAGCACTGGCCCCAGTCTCAGGATCGGGTCTCGTGTACACATACACTCCAATGCAAACCTGAGTGTAAACTGGCAGACATTTCAAAGAAGGTCTCCTTAGAGCCTTCTGTGGATCCAGGGAGGGCGAAATGAAGTCACCTGAGTTAGTTATGTGTGTGATCAGGTCAAGACTGCATTAGCAATAACACACCCACATTGTGAACCAAAGAGTTGCATTGTGGGTAATATAGCAGGCGATATGGGCCTGCACAGCCTTTCAGGTATTACTCATCGTTTTTATCCATCATTACAATAAATAAGATCCGTTTTTGTTCCGCATGGCTGCGAGCTGTTCATTTAAAAAGTTTCAGTTTAGTTGTATAGAAATATCACTTTTATTGACAGGGTTGGGCTGCATTACATATCTAACTGACGAACCGCCTGTGATGACTGGCTGTGTCTAATGTGTGAACACATTCTGCCGTCGTCTTGCGTGGGTTTTAATTTCCCCTAATCATCTAGTACCCGCTCAAACCTTTCCATTGCTCACACGCTCATCCTGTGGTTCATGCCAAACCCACAGCACACAGAGATCCTCCCTCAGCTAAGACAGGCTTTCACTACGGCATCAAGTCGCCAATTAATTCATTAACAGATGTCCCCCCGGGCGCTGAATAGCTGCTCTCGTCCTGGACGGAATTACTGTTTGCGTAAACACCTACTGGCAGAAAACGCAAATTAAGAGATATGCTTGTGCAATCGCTTTCTCTCTCGCACATACACACACTCCACAGCAGAGAGACATTTACCGTATAGTGCCAAGGCCTGCTGGCAGAGACAGTCACGAAGAGAAGTAGTCACACACAAACAGGTAACTAGCAGACAACAGCTATCACCAAACAATGAGCAGAGCATCTCGTGTCTGTCTTCCACTGGGGGACGGCCACATTGCTTAAGTCGTTCCGCAATAGCTATAAGAACTTTTTTAGATGTTTGGGAGTGATCCTAGTCATGTTTTTGTTAAATTTGTAATGCATTTACCTTTTTGCACCTAAGTGGAACAGCTATGATCCTGCACTCACTGCTGTCAAAGAGCACGTCATCCAATAAAAATAATGAAACAGCTGTCATCGCTGTGAAGGAACCCTACTTCACGTCTGTGGTTTGAGAGAGTCTGATGAAAGATTACTGAAAATCTTCAGTGGGCGCCCAGATTTCTCTCCCGACAACATACCTGACGGTGTAAAAACACAGAGCGGAAGTGTGTATGTGAGCTACTTCTGCAGGGTGCAGCTAATATGAAGGGAACATTTGCTTCGATCTCCAAGGTCGATTATCGCCAGCTGTGGAAAGACTGTGCCAATGTTGGAGTGGAAATGTTTTACATGTCTTCCCTTGCTGACATAACAAATACAGGAACGAGGATATTAATGATGATGCTCTGAGGTTCTGGCCTTAACGGACATGAGGCTAAAGCAGACGAGGTGATTAGACTGTGACTCCAAGCTCGCATGAAGGAAACGAGAGGAAGCGAGAGCAGGCCAGATGCCAACAGTGTGAAGCAACACAGTTTTTTAAGAGGCAAGATGGCTTCCTACAAAACTTTCCCAAAAACAAGGTTGAGATTCCATTTCTGGCGTGAGCACGTGCACGGAAACCTGCACGCACACACTCACACATGCGCTCAGACGCTGGCAAAACACGTGGACTCACACTGTGAATCTGTGTTGCATTATGTGTTGTAGCCAAAGCAATGAATCAAACCCATGGCTGCAGAAATGTTCGCTTTGCCCAAAGGACCCCGAACTGAACAACACACACACACACACACCAGCTGTGAAATATCAGAGCAGATTTTTGTCCTTTCTGACAATTGAACAAATTCCATCACCTGTGGCCTGATCTTTGTCAAAGACGGTCAAGTGGATTATAATGAGAGTGAGCTGTTTCCACTAGAGACCAACGCTGGATAACACGCAGACAGCTCTTGTGGTTTTTGTTTTATGAATGGTAGAAGAGAGTTCTCTCTCAGAACAAACACACTTTCTAATTAAACTTTTGCGTCTTATTTCTATATTATCCTCAGACATGTCTTCAAAGACCTGTCAGGATCTATTATCTGTGCAGAACTGGAATTCCATCCAAACAGGCCTCATGACAAGCAACAACTAGCTTCAGAATTCCAGCTCCAGAGGGGGCTGCTCCCAGACACCGGCATTAATAGCTCTGAGATCTCCTATGCTTTAATATATACAACATTCTCATCATTATGTTGCTTCCATAACAGTCTAAGTATCATTATTAGGAATGACCTAACTCCTGCACGCTCTCTGGGTTAGTTCCCGGCGTGGTAATAGTTTTAGAAAACTATTTTATTTGATGATTATTATTGTTTTACACAAACAGATGTATCAGTGATGTGTCGCGCGTAGGTACTGTGCAGCGCAACACTTACCCAGGTGTCCCCTCTCCTGTCTTGCTCATAAATTATAATCAACCAAGTCGTTTTACTATCCGCGTTTGTACAATTCATGCACTCAACACTCAACAGCTGTGATTGCTAACCAAGGCTGAAAGTCCAATAAGAAGTGGGATAGATCAGACCTCAGTCAGATTAGCAATGAGCAGTGCAACAAGCCTCTCTCTGCCCCATCTGTCCCATGGAAGCGGACATTTTGACGCACGCAGTCTCCAGTTATCCCAAAACATGCTGGAGAAAGTTTGTCATCATCACTGACTCCTCACTGATATGTGTTTCTGTCTGTACGTCTTCTGACTGTCACTTTTAGGGTTTGGTTACAACACTTGATGTAGTGTGCTTACAGTACGCACAGGCTCGGCCGTCATGTTTCTGTCTGTCTGAGAAATATAACAGGTCCCTGAGTCTGAAACAGAAGCGTGAGACTGTTGTTTGGACTGCGCTTGACTTATTTTTGCAGCAGTTTCCAAAACGAATCATAAACACTGATAAGAGCTCAGGGAAAGAGGTTATTGAAGTGAGAGAGAGGCCATTCCCCCCTGTTTGAACTTGCAGCTAAAGACCTGCAAAAACTGCGTTTGTGTGTAGGTTTGTGCACATGGGCATGCCTACAGGCGTGTGCACGTCAGGAGGAAGAAGCGAGTGCTGACTGAAGTGACGCTGAAGCATAGGAAGACAGGGCAAAATGCAAATCTTCTCAGTCAGTCTATTCCCTGCTTTGTTTGCGATGACCAGGACTAAAAATGCATCCTGTCGGCACCTTTAGAAGATGAATAATGCCGACTTAAGGAGGTGCACGGTGCTCAAACATTAACTAGACTTCAGTCATGTCTTAAAGGTACCAAGCGAGCATGGCAGCGAGACGTGTGTCTGAGAACAGCTCTGCTGTCTAACTGAGCTACTGAAGAGCAGGTATGCTATGTACAAGATGGAGGTGATGTCATATGCTTTACTTCACTTTCATTTATTCTGAACAACACAGGTCTACATCAAATTTAATTTAAAATCATATTTTTTACCCCATCATTAGTCTTATGCTCTTTGGATTATTCTTGACAGTTTTATGATGAATCACAACTGTTTTACTTCAGTGAATTGCCTTCGACTGACTGTGTTTGGAGAGATGATGCTTACAAACCAGCGCTGCAGCTATGGTTATGGCAGCAACACTTAAAACGTATTATTTTCAATGAGCTCTGGTCGGTGTAAATCTCAGTTTCCATTTCTCTACACAAAGCACATGCACATAGCTGAGCAGCAACGTTTTCCTTTTGATTCTGTCAGAGAAACCTGAAATTGACTGCTGCTATATTCAAACTCTGATTTAACTGTATTATCTGAAACCTCATTATGGTTTGGGTAGTGAAATGAAAATGAGAAAACTACTCCACCAAACATCAGTATGGGCACAGCTGTTTTTAAGTGTTAACACGTGTTTGCTCGAGCATTATGTTTGAGGCGCTCAGATTTTTTTAATGCCTTGATGGCTGCGATGGTTTTGAACACGCCCACATATTGCAGGGCATAGAGACTACTTAAAATATTTTGTTCTTCGATACAAGTGGTTGTGGTTTTAAAACTCAATTATTTTAATGGGTATCAAATCAACTGTGTCAACTTTGCTGCAGTTCATGTTTACTGCTGTCAGTCTGGTGCCTGGGAACAGCACCTGGGAGCATTTTCTGGGATTTCTTCGGTGCAGATTTGAATTGAACAAAAAAAAGAGCTTAAAATCATTCTGCACTTTAGGTGTCTGAGAGTCCTTTTGTAGTTATAGAACATATAACTACAATAACATTTATAAGAACATTTAAAACAAAAACCCTTTACATTCTCACTGGACCAATAAGAGTCTCCTGGAACGAAGACAACTGTGATAATACAGTGCTGGCTTCCATGGAAATGTCACTCTACGTCTCCTCAGACATTTTCCTCTTCCTTTCCTACCCTCCCGTCTTGATCACGTCTGTCTTTACCACATTCACGAATGTCCCCCTGCTCCACCTCTGCCCCTTTCTCTCTACAGTGCAGTGCTGGTCCTCTCATTCTGCATGCCTTCAAGCTGTTTTTCTAGTGTCCTCGAGTTATTCAAGACACTTTCTCCTCTTTTTCTTTAACACCACATGTCCAGTAAACTGCACACCACCAAACTGAGACTCCGCTGTGCCTGTGCTGTGCAGTCGAGAGCACGAGTGTCCTTTGAGATCAGGGTGGAAGCAAGTGCACTTCAAGACAAATCTAAGTTTCTCAACTGTGCTTGTGTGATTGTTTTTTTTTTATATTATAGGACTGGGAAATATGAGAGGAGTCAATGATAGTTCACATATGTTATGACCCCACACAGTGACAGAACTTTTAGAACGTACAGAAACTCATGTGTTGCGATAACGACATCCTGAGTCCAGCGGTAATTACACCGCTGTCATTAATAGTAGTGGGATGAAACCACACACTTTGACACAACTATGTGATCACATAGAGACAGTGGTATTTTTTTCTGTTTGCTCTGACTCTGACTCGCACACACCTGTAGCCTCAATTATCTTTCAAAAACACGATGCATGCTGGTAATTACCAGGCTTTTTTTTAAATGCAACATATGTGATGGGACATTAGATTTGTATGATGAAGCTGACCCTAAAAAAATATATTCTAAAGAAAATCCAACTGATATTAAATTGAAGGCCATGTAATGTGGGAGGAAATAAATTGTAAGGACTGGTTGAGCTCATTAAAAAAAGCAGGCAGACTAGCACCGGTTATCTGACAACAACATGGTCTGGGTTCATTGCTTTCTTTACCACGTTATGACCACATGAACACATTATTATATTATGAACACATTCACATCTAGCGGTGAACAGTCCGAGCTTTTGCAAACACTAGCAAACAAAAATCTTTTTAGCAGCTGCTACGTGTCAAAGTGGCTGACGTGTGCCACGACTGTCAAACAATATAGAGCCTCTTTTCCTGCAGACCAGCAGCAGAATGGAAAAATGAGACTTTGAATTGGTTTCTGCAAGATGTTCTTCTGTTTCTCTGGCTGGAGCACACTTCTCTCAAATGTCAAATTACTGCAACCTTCTGATTTTCTGCAGTCCAACGGATGTGTTGTTTGCTTGTCCAAAAATAATAAATGAAATCAGAAATGATGGAATTTGTGAGTAAATTGGGAGTAAGGGGGAGGGCACAAATCCCAGTTTCACCCACAAATGTCCTGCTCCCAGTATACAACAACCAAAAAATGTAATTTCACCACTGACAAGCTTCTTAGGTGCTTCTCCTAAGCACCTAAGTTAAATCAACAGAAAGCTGTAATCTGTAAGGCCATAGGTTATATCTGCAGATAAAGTGTAATAAAACACAAGTAGTGACACCACCGCAGCTTTGATCCCTGATCACGCAGCAGCTGATGAAACGTGAGAGCTCTGGCCTTACAGAGATGTGCTGCTGCTTCTCCTCTAACACTGCTTTGCTTTTTACACTTCCAATACTGTACACATTTCTCTGACCTCGTGCTAATATTAACAATGATTACATTATGATCCAAATAAAGGGAATTAGCCCTCTCGTTATATTCACGTATTAATTATTTACTGTTATCGCGCTTTAAAGGAATGCAAACGCCTGAATAACAATTCAAACGTTAGATGTATGCAAAGTAATACGATAAAATGACTCAATAATGTTTAAACCTGGAATAAATGCATCTAGAGGCTGTTTACGACAACACCTAACATCAATCCCACCATTTCTTTTGATGTGGAAAATAATGATGCAATAATAAAACCTAAATCTGAGCTGAATTACCAGATTTCAAGAGTCTCCAAATAAAAGAGAAGGGCTCCGAGCTATGAGAAATGTTCCTGTCGCTGGTTGGACTCATTGGTCCCGTTTGAGGCGGTTTCGGTTTCGCCTGCAACGAGCTAAATGATCTTTCAAATCGCATTTTCATTTCACACTTAAATTAAATTCACTTAAATTCATTTTTATGCGCCTTCAAATCAACACAAATGCGGCTTTTCTGTGGGTTGTTTAATGGGGATGTGCGAGTTGGGCTCTGAAGACGTGGAGCTGTAAAATGAGTCACACGTTACCAAGAGAATATAAACAAATTATTTTCATTATTAGTACTGTTACTTTTTTTAAAACAAATGCATCATTTTGTATGAGCATCTATCAATCTAATATTGTCTTGTCCCTTTTTTTCCCCTCCATATTAAATTATTCCTTCATCACTTTTCCTTAAAGTCACACAGTTCACCTTCCTACTATAATTACTGATAAATAATAATAGGCGACACTTTACTGGTCCTCTCGGGGAAACTAGACGCAGGACTTACCCACACACTCGTTGGCCTCCCTCGCTGTGGCTCTCTGCCACGGTCTGTCGTAGTGGAAAGGTTTGCACCTGTCGCACTCGGGCCCGGCGGTGTTGTGCTTGCACTCACACACCAGGCTCCCGTCCCGGTCCTTCACGCAGCGGGACGCGTGCCCGTTGCACTTGCATCTCCCCCCGACCTGCAGGTCCGACACGGCGTAGAAGTACGAGTCTCGCGCCAGCTCCGAGTCGTCCTCGTTCTCATCCCCGAAGGTGTGCAACCGGCTGAAGATGACTTTGATGTCGGTGGCCGTTACCCAGTCCTGCAGGACCGGGGAGTTGTCGAAGTCGTGCGCCGACGGCCTCCCGTCCAGCGTGCTGAAGGCGATGAGGCCGCCGCTCAGGGGGTGCATGTCGGTGTGGGAGTCCGTACACACGGCCTCCTGCTCGTTCTGCTTTGTGATCACGGCTCTGTTGGGCTTGTTGTACATCTTCCTGCACTGGGTTGAATAAAACTGAAAGGGCACCCACGTTTTCCCGTAGTCCATGGACTTGTAGATAACCATGGATTCGGGTCGGGGGGAGCAGAACTGCAGGCTCACGTACGTCACCTCAAACTTCTTGCCTAGAGACAGCGTCAAAGTCACGTTTTGGGGAAACTGGATGAAGTTCTCGGACTGCCAGCAGGTGAGGTTGTGCGGGTTGTTGAGGTCCGTCAGGTACGTGGGAGGGTGGTACTTCTTGGGGTCCGAGGCATCGCAGGTGTGACAGTTCCTGGTCCTCTCGTCTCCCTTCTCCGCGGAGGTCACCACGCAGTAGCGACTGGGCGTCTTGCCGCAGGTGCTGGACACTTTGACTTCCTTCCCGAAGGCGGAGTTGACGAAGTCCGGGATGCAGCGGCGCGGGTTGCCGTGCTCGTCGTAGCAGGGGTCCGGCGGAGAGCTCTGCGCCGCGAACAGGCTCATCCCGTATCCGCCGAGCGCGCTCCGGCAGGACAGGAGCGCAGCGAGCAGCGCGGCCAGCGCCACATCCACAGCCCGTCTCATGGTCCCCGAGTGTCTCTGCCGCTGGAGGAGAGGACACGGACGACAAGCAAAGTTTGGTGGTGAGTTTAGGCTGCGTGCAAACATTCACCAAACCAGCGCTGCAACAGAGGAAAACGTGCACACATTACCTGAGAACAACTGTAAAAGATGTCCAAATGCTGTAGCTCCTCCTGGTTTGTTTGTTTCTTCGTGGAAAACAGAGAGCGGCTGGATTGGAGAGTCGCTGGTGTCCTTATAGCAAACCCCACTCCTCCTGCCGGTCTTTGCACACTCTCTCTCCCCCTCTCTCTCTCTCTTTGGGATCGGATCTTGCTTGGCACAGCTTTAGGTCAGCTCCTCGTCAGAGGTGACGCCAGGCGGAACTACGACATCCACTGGTGGCGCATCGCTGAGAAAACTCTACAGATTACCAGAGGAAAGCAAACCACTGCGTGCCACACCTTCAGTGGATCAGCTTCTATGTTTGCGTTATTTAAGTGGTGGATGCAACCGCACAGCTCATCACTCTTTACTGGGGACATCCTGGTGACATAACTCGGCCACTTGTCTTAAAAACTGACACAAAATGAAAAAGTAACGTTTGTCAGCCTCAGCTTTCCTTAGAAACAACAAACATACAATGTACAGTAGCTACCGTCAGGTAAAATGAGTCTAAATGAATGAAACATGTTGCTGAACATATGGAGTGATGACACTAAAATATGAAGTTCATCTAATGTGAAATGAACTAGTTCTTTGCAGCTTTGTCTCCAGCTGGAGACCAGCCTCACTAAAAACAAGACCACATTTTAGTGCTCATCGTGTGCAGGATGGTGAACTGGTCTACCGGCTACAGGTCCAGGGGCCTTCAGAGCCAGATCCTCCACATGAAGCAGTTGATTAGATTTGTTGTTTAAATGTAACACAATACATTGACACAAAATGCGACCAATGACGACAGACCGTGAAAAAAATAAAACTGAAAAGACCAAATGTTTTGTATTGCTTTCAGGGTGGTGGTAAGAGACGAGATGTGTGTGGGGGGGGGGCTCACCTGTCTGTGCCTGGGGGCACATTTTCTCCTGATGTGCACATGGACTGGACCGCTCATAAGGTTTTTTAGATACAAGAGGAAACCAAAATGTTACAAAAGGCTTCTGCCTAAATGTCTTGAACGTGCTTCAAGCATGGTTTTGTCACTGTCCATCTACTGGTGCTGCCTTATACGCCTTGTTAAGTGTTGGCAGCAGAAGTAACAGCGCCACCTTGTGCCCATAGAAGGAAGCCTCGGCTCAGTCTGTTCAGAAAGGGGCATCGTGCACACATCCCAGGCGGTGGAGACATTACGCCATTTGCTTCTACAGTTCTTTGAATTATTTATTTGGTGTAAGCAGAACAGGAGAAAAAATAACATGTTGCCAAGTCAGTAAAATGTGAAGCATTTTAAATTTGGGCAGAGCAGCATAAAGTCTAGTCACTCAGCTACTAAGATACAAATCACGGTCAGTTTAGTGAAATACATGTTGCTGTCAAAGCAGCCAGCAGAACAAAGTGAAAGGTGTCAACGGGACCATCACTTTTTCAAAACCACATCCAAACCGGAGCTACATTGTACTTCCACTCAGCTTCCTCCTGTATTCAAATATGATATTATCATAATTGCCCTGTGCCTCAGCATCGTCGGCTGTTTGCATCAGATCTGGAGAATTAAAACAGGTTTATCTGTGTCAGCAGAGAGATCTGTCATCCGTCTAACACGCTGCTTACCCCTACAGCTAAAACCAGACCTACATCAGTAAAACAAATCTAACTTCTTTGGTTGACTTGACTGGTTATGGAAATAAAGTGCACTGAAAAAAAATAACATCTCACAGATGACTGAATTTGAGAAAAATCACACAAGCATTATGTGTGATGGTCAAACACAATGTGTGCACAAATTTATTTTTTCAATAACAAAACGACGCAACTTCCCTTAACTGGAAATGATTTAAGATTATTCCTGCCGAACTTCTCAGAACAGGTCAATAAATACACGTACAGAGAAGTTACGAAAAAAAAAGGAAGCAACTTGTGGCTCATCGGTGACTATTTGAGGCTTAACTTTTACTGCTGTACCTGAACATCACAAAGCCCCCGAGAGTACGACAGAAAAGCCAGCTATTACAGAATCACCAAGATGTGTGATATCACATTTTTGTGTCGTATATGTGTCTTAGCTTTATTTACATAGCGCCAAATAACAACATACTGTAAGTCATCTCGAAGCACTTCACAGTATAAGGTTTAAGACCTTACACATTGTATAAATATATACAGAAAACAGTGGAGAGGAAAAACTCCCTTTAAGAGGAAGAAACCTCCAGCAGAACCAGGCTCAGGGTGGGCGGCCATCTGCCTCGACCGGTTGGGGTTAGTGGACAGAGGAGAGAGAGAAAAGAACAGCAGGTAACAGAGATTATAACAACAACAAGGAGCAGCAGACGAAGTTAAACAACATATCTGAAAAAAAGTCCAGTAGAAAAAACTTGACCAAAATGTTTTAATCTTCACTTTTCGCTTGTTTGCAGCTCTGAACTAGTTTCTTTGGTCACTATCCTTATTTGGCCTCTACTTGAACTGACTCAGTTTATTTGTGTTTTGCCTTAGTTTCATCTGCTCGCACTGCTGATTTCCTCTTCTTGCACAGTATCTGTGTGTCTTGTGGTGCATTTAAGAGAGAACACGTGAGAAGCAATGCTTTTAAAGCAGAGATAGATGGCAACGAATCCTATGGTCTACATTCCTCACCTATTGTTATCTTATGAGTACTCTATTTTTATGTTATACATTTTGTTCTACCTCTCTCTTGTAAATATATTGTGTTACTTTTTTGACATTTCTAAGGTCGTTGACGGTCGTTTAAGCATTTCACTGCATATCGTACTGTGTATGACTGTTACAAATAATATCTGAATCTTAATTTAGGAGTTATTTCCTGTATCATCATCACTAACCTTTATTAATATAATAATCAACATTAGAAATGTGTTTCTCCGACATGTCACGTAAAAAAAAAATTGGAATAAACCATTAAATCATTTCAAATGATTGTTTATTTTTAAAAAAACTGATTTTGAGTGTTTAAATCAACAATTGTACAGATTGGCGTGAGCCACAATACATAAATACATACATAAATGTTTAATGTTACTGTTTTTGTGTGGCTCGTCACATTTCCTTTCTTGACGAGAAGGGGAATTCACAGTCCCATTCATTTATGAAATGTAAATGACAGGCAAAGCAGGACGGGGAAGTAAGGTCAGCATTTCCCAGACTGCAGGCAATAGATAGTAGATGAGGAATACAAAGCTTGCAAAATGCATGCAACATGCTAAATTTGACATAAAACTTACATAATTGATGTTTGATATTCAAATAAACAAAACTCTTTTAATTCTCACACATTATATTAGGTCTGGTATTAATTGTTGATTATGGATCCTGTCGTCGTTGATGTTGACGTGTTGGTGCTGTTCTCACGTGTGTCTGCTGTGTGTCAAGACAAGTCTTGTCATGTTTTTAAAACTGAAAACGAGGAGACTTCACACACGACAGTAACATTGTGAGAAACGGAGGACTTCCCTCTATGGGCCAACATCCCTTTAAAATCTGCATGCGACCACACAAACATGTAGAAACACACAGACACAGCGCACACAATGACTTCCCACCTACCGGCTCACACACAAACACGCCAGCAGAGTCTCTCATTGTGCTCAGAAGGACTCCTTTCATGCACTTCCTGTTTGTGAGCCGCTGTATTCGTGAAGCGTAGAAGCGGTTGAGCGCATCAGAGAGCTATAGAGCTGCGTACCAGTGGCTGACTTCAGTCTTCGTTTTACTGCACTGCTCCGCCATGCCCAGGATGTGGGTTCATCTGTTAAACCATGATGTGGGTGCTGAATGAATGGCAGTATCACTGAGGTCTCGAGCCTTGGACTCTTTGGACTCTTTAGACACTCTCAGAGGATATGGGTGCTGGACAGTAAACTCAAGGTAAGACAGTGGAGGCAGTCACTGGTATGTTTTATTTTGAAGGGCATCTTCCGCATGCCCTGTGAGCTTGAACGCAGACGGCAGACGGACTGTCAGCCAGATGAGATGAAGACAGAATTGGTGTTCTTCTGTAATATTAAGGAGACAATGACTGACAGTCAAGTGCTCATTTGTTAACAGTGTTAACATCTAAATACGCACGTATAGTGATCCAGCTTCTACTACAGTGGTGCGTGTATGTCTTGGGGACTTTTATCTTTAAAGCTGGTTCTGTCAGCATGAACTTCCTATGTCATCTTTAGACTCATGTAAATGAGTTATAGTGTCTTTCTTTGCAGCGTGAAAGCACCAGCTCTCTTGTTTTCCGTCAGAGGAGCTGTGTCAGCGTCACAGTGATGGGAAAAGCTGTGACAGCCCCCCTTTGTGAACTCACAGACCCCCACTGTGATACCATTTTGGGAACTTCTGCTTTTTCATATGCTCTGTATGATTCATGCTTTTAACAAACGAAGTAGAAATGGAGAAACACGTGTTGACTGCCTGGATGTTGTCTGACTTTGCCATTAAATCTGAATTTGGATGAAAAATTTCTCTTAACCCACGTTGACCACAAACACGACAGGATGCTGTTAACTGTGCCTGGAGTATAGGTTCAGCCTGACAGCTAAGAGTTTGTCAGATCTTTGACAGGTCTCCCCAGTACGAACATTAGTCAACTAATGCCAACATCCTTTTGACGACGTAAACCAACCACTTCTCAGCCACAAGTGGATGGAAGATACGGTTTCATCGTAAGTGACATTGAAGATTATTTTTCATCCAGGTGATCGCCTGTGGTGCTGGGGTCAGATGACAAATTGTGACCTCCGACGATCTTGAAAAGGCAAATCATCATCATAAAATAAAATACAATTTCAAGTATTTCCAGAATCAAGCCAGGAAGTAATGTTTTGGCCAATCCATTAAAATTAAGTTTAAAAGCCACTTTTTTTTCTCCTTACAGCTTTCAAACAGGTCATATCTTTGACACATTTAGTTGTTTATGAGTCAAATGGTGCAGGAGTCATGTTCCAATCAGGTGCTAAATCTCAAACCCACATATCGTGTCTGATATCTGGTTGAGGGTTCATGTCAGGCTGAACAGCAGAAAAACATGACAACTCTGATTCAGTCCTACACTGAAGATTCTGTAATACATTCTGTAATTCCCCTCAGTCATAAACATTAGTGTGATATATGTGATATAGTCCTCAATGCTTGGATCCTGCCTATCAGAAAATGACTGCTATTGTGCAACCCCAGGAAGGGATTGTCTATTTCTCTTAGAATTTATTCAGTTACACAATCAGTTTGCATATATATCATCATCTCCTGTTGAGAAATAAAAAACTGCCGGAGTTGTGAGGGACGCCATGTGTTATGTTCAAAACAAAAGAAGAATATGTTAATGAAGCTGGTTGGAGTGTTTGTTGTTTATCACAAAGAGTGATGATTGTTGAAGGGTGATTATCTGTCAGGTTTTTTTTTAACATCAAGCAAAGGTGATGGCAGCACTGTGTGTTATTCACAACACTGCTTCCTGTTTATCTCTTTACGGCTGTGGTATCAGTAAAATCTACATTTTCACCTTTTACGACACACACTTTGATGTCTGCACCCCCGAACACATGCATCTGTGCACATGCACAACACACCTGCTTCTACAACACAACAACCAGAAAGGTGAACCAAAATGTTGGCCCTACATTTCACACTTAAATAAACGTAACAGGATATGGTATTCCAGCAGAAACCGCACATATCCGCATCCTCATAGTTTGTTGACTAGTGAAACCCACCGTTGTTGAGTGTGAAATGGAGCCACCAAAGACTCAGGCAGCAGTGTTTGAATGGCAGCCACCACAGGCTTCCTCGTGTTTGGATCGCGTTCTCGTACCTCGCGTGATGTTTGCATCCATGGTGGTTTCATCGTATTTTTTCATCCGTGTTTATTGAGGAAGTGAGGATCAAATAGAGTCAGCTCTGTGACCATAACCATATAGAGTAGCTTCAGTTCTCCAAGCAGCAGCAGAGCTTCCATGTTCAGGCCTGTAAATAGAGATAGAACAGATAGTTGTATTGTCAGCATGTCAGTGTATAATTGAAATAGCTATACTTCCTACTTGAGTCTCTCTTTTTCAGTTAGAAGTATCAGAGTTACTCCAACATGCTGCAGTAAAACAGTGTGTTTTGAGAGCAGAGTCGTCTCTAAACAGGATTTTTTACCGTCTTTGTGACCTTGGACACAAATGATAAAACTGTAGAAGAAGCTAACTTGTCACATGATTACGGTGACTTTACCTTAGAGTCACATTGTTTTGCCAGTTTTGTTTCCAAGGTCAAGAATGAATCGAAGCATAGCCGTGAAGTTACCCAAAACAAAACATTCTCAGTGTTATGACATGTTTGGTGTGTTTGGCAATCGTCTAGTCCGCAACCCAGCAGGAGGGATCTGCTCCAGACTGGTAGAAGTTGTTGAACTACAGGGAAGCACTTCAGAGCTTAGGAGTTGGACCAGTGTTGTTTCCTAAAGTCATAAGAGTGCAGTTCACATCCAGTGGGTCAGCGCAGCAGAGGAAGAGTGGGAGTGAATATCAAACTCTATCAATCAGATGGGAGGAGGTCAGTAAAAATCAGGCACGCATACTGCAAACAGAAATACACAACACACTCTCCTCTCAGGTCTGTGGGAGTATATCTGAGAGTCTGATCACACCACAACAATAGGGAGGCACCTGCTTCCTCAGCTGAGCAGGGAAGCTATCTTCCTGTTTGGAAGCAGTTGGTAATGGGATCAGTGGGAGAGATGGGAAGCAGCTAGTGAGGAGAAAGAAGGAGAGGAACACGAGGACAAGAGGTGCAGGTGGAGGCGCAGCGTTGGCCTTGCTTGGTCTTCACTGGGAAATGTTGATATAATAAGACTTTGAGAGACAGTTGTCTCAGCAATGGTTTGATGGAGTGGACACAAAGCATCAAGGAAATAATTGTAAATACCACCTTTAATACTTTATTGATCCCACACACACATAGTTTGTGAAGACTCAGAGGTGAACTGCTGACTTTTAGGTTGGACGACGACTGCTCTACCCACTGAGCTATCATGCCCCATCTTCATATAGTCTTTAGCTACACCTATTCAAATGATCTATCGTGTTACGTGTTGATACAATAACCTTCAGCTAAAAAGACAAAAAATATGGTAAGAGTGAAAACAGTAGAGATCTTATCAAAACTTTGCCATGTTGCAGCATTAGAAGTGTGAACAACTTTTCCTTTTCTTTTCATAAGCTGGAGACACTTTCTCTGGTTATTAATATTATTATTGTCTTAAACTATAATCTTTTTTTGGAGATTTGAGATTGTTTCAAATTGTTGTTTCACGATGAATCAGTTTGTTCTTGTTGCAGGTTAAAAGCCCAAAAAAGTGGAAGTGACCTTGTTGACTCTTAGGGATGTGCTGCTTACATCCTCTTATGAAACCTCACAGACTCATGCATTTGCAACACAACTAGCAGCTTTACGTAAACAACTATGACTCTAGAGAGTGAATTTCACTCTTCCAGTGAGCATTCGCCATAGAAACACATAATCACCAGACTTTGTGCAATGACTGAATAACATAAAAATAATAGACATTTTTATGATTCTTATAGTACTGACATTATAATCTTTATGGATAAATCAGCCGCTCTAAACATAATGAGCTAATGTGAAGTAAAATTCTGAAAAAAAATAAAATTTCTAAAGATACAAGCATTTCACTGCATATTGTGCTGTGTATGATTGTGCACGTGACAAATAAAATCTGAATCTGAATCTGAAAAGATATGTATTAATATATGACTCTTGCTAGAAACAATGTGTAGGACTCCTGGTGTGAAGGGGAATATACCAACACAGGAGCTGAACTATAACTATTAATACTATTTACTTCCCACTGCATTGTGCTACTTATATACAGTAGCCTGATGTTGTCACCTCTTGATTACCTTTACATGTCCCCATTGAACCTTAGCTTGCACACAGGATTCATTACAGCTTTGACTTATTAGTTCCTTCCACTCTCACTGGACTCTCATCCAGCTCTGCGCACCGCAGACAATGGCCGGAGCCTTCAGAAGTGTCCAGCACACTCGACTTCATACCCCCATCTGTACGCCACCTCAGGGCCACTTGGGACACCTCGCAGACACAATACTTCTCAAGGGAGCAGGGACCGCTGAGAAAGGGGTACACAGATGAGTTGTTTATGTGTGGAGCTGGTTGTATTGTTGTTCAGTGGTAATTGTAGGAAGAGGAGCGAAGTGGTGGGGAACCAGTCACTGCAGCTTCATTCCTTTGGCCTCCTGAACTTTGATTTGCAAGAGTTTCCACTTCAGCCACTTTATAAGTTCCGGGATTTGTCTAGTGTGTAAACATGCATAGTGTATACAGATAATTATTATCACATAAAGTGTATCCGATATTTTATTATCACACATACCCCTTTTGTATCCTAACTTGTTTTAACTTTGTATGTCTTTAAAAGCATGGTTTTGTCAAACTATCCCTTTGAATATGACACATCTTTCATACGTGCCCTGATACGGTAGCTTAGCATGGCTAAAACAAGAAATAGCTAGACTTCCTCTGTTTAATGATAACACAGTCTGTCTAGCAGCACCACTCAAGATCACACGTTAACACATTAGAAACTTATTTAAAAAAACAATGCACTGGACTGTTTCCTGGCTGGTTTCAAATGCCTTTCGAGGTCTTAACTATAAAATTACTTCTCCCAGGTTCTGTGGATACAACCGAACAAGATTTCAGATTTTATTTAGAGAGCTTAAGATGTGACAGTAAGAAGCTTTGCAGTCACTTGCAGGATAAGTCTCCTGTTTCCAGTCTGCATCCTGAACTTGAGCTAACTGCCCCTTTACTGCTATATTTGATTTAGGTTGGAGATTTGTATTGAACTTTTTTCTCTAACTCTTTGAATAGAAAGTGAGAAAGTATATTTCCCCATATTCCCAAGTGCTGTATGCGTTTGTCAGGTGGGGTTAATAGGAGAGTGGGTGTGTGCGAGCTAGTGACTCATTCAATAACACTATTTACTTGACAACCTTCATTTATTTCTGACTTTCATGTCAGGTGGGGAATTTGTTATGATTTCAGGGGAAATTCGAGGTGCAATCAGACAAAAACAGTTTTGATGTCACCGTCCTTTTGGGTTTCTGTACTAGCCTCACTTTGTTACTGTTCCTGTTGCAGATTTCCTGATTAATGTCAACATTTTTTTGTGGGTATTTGTGGAGATTTTAAAGGTCAAAATATAAATACAAGCACCACCACTAAATTGAAAGTATACTGTTGTCAGATGCTCTTCACATTAGTAATGTTTGTAATTAAAGCTTGAAATGTGCTCATATTTACAATTATTATCAGTTATCAAACAGAAAATACTTTTCTGTTTACACCTAAACAAGCCAATAAATTATGCATCTAACTGTTACTTAAAATAATGAAGAGAAAATATGGTTTTACGCATTTCATTATATGCTGTATGTCATCAACACAGGACTTTCTTTAGGGAAGTAGTTGTTCTGCTTCTAAAATTTTGATTTTTCCCAGTATTTGAACATACATGTTGTATTTGCATGGAAAAACTCTAAAATGAGGCAAAGAAATATTGAAAATACACCGTTATGACCTTATGACCTGGCCACTGGACGTGCATTAGAGATTAGAGGGAAAATAACTAAAATATTGATGTTCTACACGCTTTCACAGAAATATTTTAGATGGCAATATTGTATGTTGTCTATTACACATTAATTCTAAAACACACAGCTCATATATAAACCTATTTTCTAGGGGCATATAGAAAGTTTGTTTTGCTGCTTTAAAATATAGAACAACATAAAATGGTTAATTGCCATAAATATCTCGGGATCTGGTTTACATCACAAATATGGTGGTGATGGTGGAATACGTGGCGGAATTTAGCAAGTCGAGGTTAGAAAGGTGTGCATTCCCTTTAAAATGAGTTATCATCAAGCATAGTTTCTGTTCCTCTGTTGTGTTTTGGTTCTGAGCTCTGGGGCCATGAACGAGAGGAATGTATGCAGAACGTTGTTTTATTGTATTTATATATAGTGTTTAAACGCTCTTTGGTGTCGGTACAAGTGTGAACATGCTGCTGTCACTATGTTGTCGTCTTCCCTCATCAAAAAATGTTTTGTGGTTAGTATAATGACCTACAAAAGAAACATTTGAAAAACCGCTATGCGTAGATTTATCATCAATCCGTGATAACCATAGTTATTGTAAATCGATTGCACGTCTGTAACTGTAGAGATGTGATACTAGGGTCAGATGGACCTTCGTGAACAACCCATAAAGACTTTTTCTTTGTTTGATATCTAAATTAATTAATTAATTAATCTAATGTTTTCTTTTTTGTCTTTGTTATTATTATTACCTTTTAAATAAAAAGCGCGATACGTGGATGACATTGCGCTGATGTCTTCCAATCTCGGCGCGTCGGTTGAATTTGTGTTGTTGGACTACATCTCATAAAACTGTTTAAAATCTAAATGCCTGTGAGAGATGGGGTGGATTCAGGGCAGAGTACTGAGCAACATATTGTACATACACTGTGTGTAAACAACTGTGTGGTTCGTTATGTATAAACTGTGCAGTTTCCAGGGGAATTCATACTTCTTGTAATGTTTGCGTTACCAGTTTGGCCACTGTACTGCTTAAAGCATGTTTCAGTTTTAACACAAATAGTAAGAACAGTGGTTTCTGTCACAGATTTCATTCATTCGCTATGAATGTTGTTTACTTAAGCTAAAGACCATCAGGATTTATAAATCACTCATCGCTCTCTCTCCATGGGACGTCCCTGGTATCTTATTATGCATACAGCCACTGAGGAGCTGTATTCATAACAGAACTGAAACAACGTGCTGCACCTGGGTTGTTCTGCGTTGCGGAATGAAAAACAGTCAAATGCACTAATAAACTGAAAGTTAAAAAAAGTGAAGTTCAGCACGTCTTCTGTCTTTGGTGGATCTTGTGTTATTGAAGGTAGATGTGTTTATGATGTTGTAGTAATACTGGAATTACATATTTGACTTTCACCGTCAACCAGTTGGTTTCACCGTCTCTCAGATCTACAGCATTGATGCACATCTCCGCTCAGTGTGGTGCAGATTTTGAATCTGAAATGCTCAGGCCTGTAATTTACCGGCCTGAGCATTTTTTTATACTGATCAGTTCCTCTTCCATCTTATATTACTGATGACTGCATCTCGATATGTAGACGTCAGTTGTTAGATTTGCTGTTTAAAATGTTGGATTTCTTGTTGAACATAAATCACAAACCATACAACATTTTCATCACCATCAACAGGCAACCTAGATAAAGTAAAACCCAGCTGAAATAGTGAAGAATTAATTGTCCTACGAACACATTTGTCTGAAAAGCAGAACGCTTCCAGCGTTGTTTGTTGCACTCCATGGGACTTTTCAGGAACTATGTCAACGAAACAGCAACACAGGTACAAGCAACCGCGTGTCTTGTTTTCCTAGGAAATGTCCCTTGATGGTTTGTGTATCTTCTTAGAGTAATTTTCATACTTACTGCAGTATCTGCCATCATGCAAAACACATGTGATAACAAATACTGTCCATGAAAACAGAGCATGGATAGAAATACATTTAAAGATAATATGCTAATATTGCACTGACTACATGAACGGGAGTTTCGTTACGTAACATATTTTCATAATTAATATAATATGAGCTCTCTCCTCTGTCCTTCCACAGAACTCGTGTGGAGAAGATGCAGCACACCTCGTGTACAGAGGACAGGATCCAGCACGCTCTGGACAGGTGTTTGGATGGGCTGAGACAAAGCCCCACAGCAGCACAACACTGGAACGGTAAGACTTTCTATGGTCATCTACTGGGTCTCTTGTGGGAAAAACCCATATGCTAGAAATAAGAACCAAATATTGACATACTTTATTGATCCCCTTATGAAGTTTTTTCTCGGATAGCTGTAATAGATGACAGCGATACTGTGAGGTTTTCTTTCCCGTTGACTTGTCTACGGACACCCCGACATGTGGCCAGTAGGAATGGGAAGTCAAACCACTGCCCTACCAACTGAGCTGAACGCCACCACCATTCAGGGAATCAGATACAGAAAAGAGCTTTTTTTATTAGCGTGATTATAAAATGATATGAGAATGTTTTCATCACATGGTAGATATATTGTGTTTTTTAAAATCTGCATCCAAATTTGTACAAAAAGTGTAGAGAGTGACTGATGCTGTAGCTCACGCAGTGAACAAGGTTGGATTAAAGACGTTTTTCATCGCAGACGTTATGACATATCATAGCAGGAAAAGCACAGTTGGATTTGATGACATGAATGATTTGGAGGATGTCCTGGTATTGTGTGTGCTGGCTTAACATACTGAGAAGCATATTGTTACATTTATTAGTTAGACCTACAATGTGTATATATTCTGCTGTGAAAAAGGTCATGTTGGGGAGTTAGTAGATCAGTCCTGACTCATCCTGTGCACGTCTGCCTCATCCTAATCAGTGTAAAATTATACATAACCTATTATTCAGTCCTGTAGAACTATTAAAACACTTTTTTCAAAGGCTTTTGGCAAATGAGTGGTGTCAAACTCTCAGTTTGCAGGAAAGTAAAAACAAGAATATTTTTTCTTAGAAACATCAACCGCAGCGCACACAGTTGGAGGTGATGTGTGCATGTTACAGAGCCGACAGTTTGTTCTCGCTTTCTCGACACAAGGCAACATGTGCTCCAGCATCACATGGAGATATGAGTTTGTAGGTGTCGGAGCTTGTTGTAGCTTTAACACCATCTGAGAAACGTGTTATTGGGTGCTGGAGGAAGTTATGTGAATAGACAGCTGGATGGAAGTGGTGACACAGACCGCAGTGTGTGAGTGAGGCATCATGAGGCAGGAGTCACTGTGGGGCAGGTTATAATAAAAACAGGGCGGAAGATCGAGTTGACATCAGTCCCCCGCACATGAACCAGTGCCGCACACAGTGACACGTGCTCATGCTTCATTCCTTGATAGAGGAGCATGGTGTGAGATTGACAGCTGGAGTTTATAATTCGTGTTTCCTTCTCAGCTTCACTACACTTTCATTGGTCCAGAGAAGTTTCCAGCAGTATATTCAGCATGTTGTCTATGAGTATGATTCTTGATTTATAGGACCTTTTTTTTTTACCAGTGACTGTCTATTCAGAACTGACAGAGATGATAATAAAAGTATCTTAACACCTTCATTTAAAAATGTCATCTGAGTGCTGGTATATTATCAGAATGAACCTACGCTAAAATGCTTTGATGCAAATACAGCTCTGACCTTTAAATAGAGTAAGTGTGCAGCTATTTAGAGATGACACTTCTAGGTGCAACAAGAACTACATCGGGTTTCTTGGAGAACATTTGATTGTAACCCGAACAACTGCTGATGTGTTGTTTCATTGGAAGCTGAGCTCCTCAGAGATGTCCTCAGAGTCATTTACACTGAGGGATCAAATGGATATGAAAGTGCACGTCAGGAGTCATAAATCACTTACAGTTGCCTGTGGCAGACCTCAGATTGGTGCGGTTTGATACACCGTATGTACGATTTTCAGCCATTTTAGTTTTATCTTACATTTCCATTTCACACTGTAAAACAAAACCTGCTGTTAGAGCTCTGTGGAATAACACATCTCCTCTTTCTGCACCTCGAAGCTAGAGGAGCCCTTAACTCTGTTTTCTTGCAACAGGAAATCCATCCTGCCAAATATGTACACGTACAAACATTCAAAGTGAAACGAACAAAAGGTGATAAAACACACCCTTGAAGCACAACAGCAATGGCAGTTATGACATTCTCTGTGACTTGTTGGGTTGTCACCAGTCCCGCACAGACACATAGGACTGTCCGACTTCATTCGCACAGTGCTGTGTATTGTAAATAATGTGTCTATAAAGTGGTGAAACAGGAACAATGACACATCATGAACAGCTCTTTCTGCATACGCATCCTGAAAATTGCTTCGCTTATGTGTACACACTTCTTTACGGCACTACTCGTCCGAGGGGCCATCAGAGCGTGTGTATGGAGGTTATATCCAAATTACACTGTGGAAACATGTCACATGGGCACTTAGAGTGATGTAGAGAATAGACATTCCATACTAAACTGTACTATTAAATATTAAATAATCTGGATGGAATCACTCTCAGACAGTGTTTATGTATAAAATGTACCCAAACGCTCTTCTGACAGGCCAGAACAGGTTTATATCTTTGCTGTATATCTTATAATTACATATTTTATTGACTGAGTATTTCAATATTTCACCGACATTTATTACTGGCTAAATAACGTACTTTTTTAAACTTCAGCCAGCATCACTTGCTGATGTCTGTTGATTAAGTCTGTTGCATGTTTGTTCTTGGCTGAGGCCCAGACATGCTTCTGTTTTACTGTCATGGGGTGCTGATGCATGTTCCACTGTGTGTTGAATGTCATTCTCTGAGAACAAACATTAATATCCTCTTTAGATGGACAGTGATGGTCCAGGATTGTGTCTATCGTCACAACATGTGTGGCGTGACTCAGGATTGCTGAGATTGGGGAACATTTCTGTATTTCCAATTGCATGTGGTTCGATGTGTATTGAACCTTAATGTTTGCTGTTTCAGTGCTGATGTGCTCAGCTGGTCAGTCAATGAACCGCTGGAGTTTGGAGGAGCTGGTGAAGAGAGACCCTGAGAACTTCCTCATCCTTTTACAACAGATCATAATAAAGACCAAAGAGGTGAGACGACAAGGAGCAAAGAGAATCTCCAAAGATAACAATGTCGACTGTATAGTTATCCTAACCACTGCTCCATTCTCTGTCCATGTGTCTGCCTCTCTCTCTCCTGAATGTATGCTGATGAGTTCAGGTTCTGGAGCAGTGTCAATATGAGCTGGTGGTTCCACTCGCCATTATGTTCTCCTCTACGCTACTTCAGGTACACGCTGTCTTCGGGCAGATAACGTAAACACACGTCACCTGAATTAACCCAAGTTACTTCAGTTTGCAGTGTTTCACATGTGTGCTACACCCAAAAGACCACTTAGTTCCTCAATTAAAACCGCACCATTCGAAAAAGAACAAAAACTAACCCTAATCACTATAAACACTGTCCTCCGCCTCTTGGAGGGCCTCCAAGAGGCGGAGGACAGTGCTGTTTCTGTTCAGTTGGGCTGATTTCCACTCATAATATTGTGGTGCATGTAAAAGCCATTCATTTTCTACTGGTTTGAATGCTAAATACATTTAAGCTCCTTAAGGGACAAACTAAAAATGAATGAATAATTCAGTCTCAGTGTCATCTTACATAATTGGACAGTGATCATTTAAACATTTAAACAGGTTCTACTACTCTTTGACAGAAGCTCACTAAAACACGTGGGTTGTGCTTGGGTTGCAGACGCCATACTGTCCCGCAGACACAGAGCTACTGGAGGAAGCTGTTGAGGTGTTTCGCTGCTTCCTCACCTGGCCTGAGCCGTACTGCAGTGTGTGTAGAAACCTCCTCACGACACTACAGCTGGAGATCAAGGCCCCGGGTAAATAACGAGCAAGTCCTGATTCTCAGGAGCTACTGTCCTGCTTGTGTTCCCAACATCTCTGAACCTACAGCCTCCGATTTCAGGGGTGATTGGAAAACAAACAGGACCGTGGTCCTCGAGGGCAAGGATTTATCATCTCCCACATACAGTCTATAATTCCCTTTTCTCTGTATAGTGGCCTAAGAGTTACGTGGTTCTAAGACTTTTATGGCACAATTAAGTTTTTCACACAAAAGCACAGGGTTCATTTTGGTTTGGTTTATCCAAGAGGACCGATCAGGCTCTGGTAACCTCATCACATTACATTACACCTACAGACACCAAATACGCTGTTCATGAGACTTAATGGTAATCGTGCAAAGTTTAGACAGAAGGTCCAGCTGGAGGTTTAATATGTAGACATCTGTAATAAATCTGAGGAGTTCTTCTGTTTTATTTCACCTAACATGAGTTAATAAGCATTTTAGTAGATTATTTCTAACTGGGCAGTGGTTGTGCCTGTTTTGGTATCCACTCACAGTGTGGGGCTAAAGAGTTTTGTCAATTTTTTAAATAGTTTTTAGTAAACCTTTGCATCTTTAAATCCATCAGTAATATCATATAATAATGCACTAAGTAAAAGATAATAAAATATACTTATTCATTCAGACCAAATCAGAAAACACTGTTTCCTTTGTCCGGGACAATTGGTGAGTTTGTGTTGCTTAAGTAGACAGAACCTTATAATTCCATTCAAAATATAAGTGCTCATACTCTTGTTACAGATGTTACCAGTTCGATAGAACCTCGTGATTATGAATCTTGTAACTCTGAAGTCTGTTTGATAGATGTTTTCTTTAGCTGACCCACTTGTTTCACTACAGGTTCTTACAGTAGTGCCTCCACCTAGTGGCAAGTCAGAAATCCATGTAGGAGGCCACGGTTTATTTATACCACAAACAGGGACAACCCCAAAATGATAAGGTTCCAGTTTGAGCTGTGCACATCTTCATATTAATAGTTAATAGACAGGGGCTGTACCCATAGCATTTAAAAAACAAAAAAGCAGAAGCTACAATACACTGAAAGTCAGTGAGGCTAAAAGAGCGTGTGTTAAGTTGT
The DNA here is from genome assembly GCA_032359275.1 of Microctenopoma steveboyesi. NCBI lineage: Eukaryota > Metazoa > Chordata > Actinopteri > Anabantiformes > Anabantidae > Microctenopoma > Microctenopoma steveboyesi. The sequence goes on from JAUMHF010000001.1 coordinate 12,996,760, forward strand.
TAGATTAAACAAATCCATGATTTTTCTGTTTCCTCACAGGCATTTCCTTTCAGAGACTGGTGAGAGAAGAGCAGGGGCTTAACTCCTCCAGCCAGTGCTCCAAGACCATGTAAGACTGCACAGTATCATCACAGATCAGATTTTATTTATATTATATTTATATTTATTTATATTAGTGTGTTCACAGTTTTTCGTGTTTAACAAGTCCTGTTTCCGTAAAGAACCTCTTCTATTTAGACACACCAAAGAAAAACATCTATGCTCAACTGCACGTACGTGACCATCTAATTTGGGTCCTGTTCACAGCGTGTGTCGTGTTCTTCAGCTTTTCTGTAAAATTAGGACAGGATATTTATTAATACATGTCTGTAGTTTGTAGTAAGTTAATCAGATCTGATTGCACTATAACAACACTTAGTGTACACAAATTAGAACCCTTATGTGGTTAACACACTTGGAAAGTCCCTTTTCATCCCCTTCTCTCCCATCAAGCACAACTACCTGCACAGCATCCTGTTTGCATCTTCTCCTGCATACATCTGTGTACATGCTCACACATAAGCAGTGACGGTATCTGCCTACTGCCTGCAGGACTGTACTTCTGATGAACCCCAGTGAGGTGCCTGCTGACTTTCTCTTGGTGGCTAAGCAACTCGATCACATTCAGCATTCGCAGAAAGAGACGTACATCACCCTGATCAAGCATGCCTTCCAGTCCACACTAGGCACCAAGTATCCTCTACACAGCATCCACATGGCTCTGCAGGTACATGGCTCAAGATGATTCAGTCAACAGTTTATTCTCATGAACTGTTCATTGATATGTTAGTATGTCTTTATGTTTAGAATGTCTTTTGCAGTATGTGTGTATTACAGAATAGCAATTCCCTTAAAACGTTTATTTGATTTAATAGAAATACCACCAACCATGCACATGTGTAGCAATATCCACTGTATGTGAAATTCACACCAATGAAGAAGTAAAACAAACCATAAGAAAGTGTTTTGGTTTCACTTTAAACATCTTTATGTAGTGACATACATGTGATTAAACTTAAACTAGTTTAACTACATTTGGCAGTAGCTTGCTGGTAGGAACTAAATTCATATTTTTATAGTGATTTAAGAGTTAAATTATTTCAGTTATCTTAGCTTCATTTATGTTATTAATTCGTAACACGCGTACACTGTTGTGTGTTGTTTTACAGGATAAAACTGTGAATGACCTGCAGGACATCTTCACAGAAGTCAGTAATGTCTTAGAGACAGCCGCTACCATGAATGACCCACTAAAGGGGCGCAGCAGAGTGATTCAGGGACTGGAGGAACTGAGGGAGAGGTTAAGAATCTCTGCATCCAACGGAAGGAAGTCTGATGGTAAGAGAGGGAGGGTTTAAGAACTACCAGATATACAATATACAGACTGTGTGACATAAATTAGATTTTCAGTCTAAGGTAAATACCAGTCTGTCTGTTATTTTGCTTTTTTTCTGGTCTTAGGAATACTACAGACGCTACCGCTGCCTACACCCAAGTGTTACATGTTTCACTGGGACAAAGATAACTTTGGTAAAGTATTTGGAAAGATACCTTATTACCTTGTTATGTGCCCATGAAGCCGTTATCTCACAATCCATCCTTGCTTAAGAACCGTTTCTGCTTGTTTTGTCAGTGTCGTTAAATATTAAATTAAATATAAAATATTTTCATTGCGACTACAGTTGACCTCGGTCTGTTCGGATCCCCTTAGATGTTCTGAACACCCTGCTGGAGCATGACCCTGATGATCCCATGACAAACGGGCAAGCTGAGGAAGAAGACGAGGTAGACATTGATGACGATGGCGATGATGTGGAAGATGAGGATGAGGAGGATGTGACAGAGACTGAAGTGGAAGGAGACTTGAAAGAAGACAAAGAGGACGAGGGGCCTGGAGTGGATTTGTCTCCAATGTCCATCAGTAGCATCAATAGCATCAATAGCATCAACCATCGTGCCTCTACGTTTTCCACCATCTCCTCCCTGTCCACTGCCTCCAAAGACTCTATGTTCTCCACTTTGTCTGTTGCTTCGGAGTGCTACGCTCCGTCTCTGTTTTCTGTTACTTCTGGAGTTGACAGTGACTACTTTGAAGACTCTGATGACTATATCTCCTCCTCCCCCGTTGCTGAAAGATGTTCGCCCAAGTCTTCCAAAGCTTCAGCTCGGCTCAGTCAGCACCTTTACCGACTCTTTATGAAACCCAAACACCCTCGGTCTCTGTACCGGGCCAAAAGCTTAGGAAACACAGAAACAAAAGACATTTTAATTGTGCGAGAGAAGCGATCCAACTCTTTACCCCAGCAAGTCAAATTACGTAGTCCCGATCCCCTACCCCAGCCTCAGAGTCAAACTCTTAGACATGTCTGCTTCAGAAGGAGGCCTATCCTCAGCAGTGATGAAGACAGTAAGAGTACTACACTGAGGGTGGTAGTGTTTGGTGCTGATCATGTAGCAGGGAAGGTAGCCCGAGCCTACAATAGCCTGAGGCGAAAGGAGAGTGCATGTCCACGTCTCAGTAGGGCCTTCAAACTTCAGTTCTACTTTGTACCTGTTAAGAGGGACTCAGCACGAGAACCAAAGAGTTACTGGTCTTCTAGTCCTATCATTCAAATTGGAACTTCCAAAGGACCAGCCCTGTCTAATGTAAGAACAACAATGGTGAGCAAACTCTAAACGCCGAGTTATGTTCATTCTTGAGCTGTTAAATACATTTTACTACAGCAACAGAAAGAAGTTTGCATTCTAGTTTAGGTTGCATCATAAAGTACTACTGTATGGAAATTTCACTGTTTGTTTTTTACTGTTGCTTTTGCTCAAACAGGATGTTCACCCCACGGGTGCAGGCGACAGCACTAATGACATTGCCCACCTTCTTGGAATGTTGGATCCTTGGTACGAAAGAAACACCCTTAGCTTGCTTAACCTGCCCGCCAACGTCGTCTGCCAGGTACAACTGCAATCTGACCTGAACCAAAGACAATTAACGAGTCTGGCATTGATGTTATCTGACAAAGAACTGAACTGCTATCTAGAGAAACCTATCCTGAGGTTATGTATACTAGAGAACTGGTTTATATAAGGGTTGATTTTTGTATTCTTCTGCAGCAAACCTCAAAGACTGAGTCAGAGTCATATGATAATTCATACGAGCAGCGTCTACCCATCCTGGCTGACTTGGTCCTCTACTACTGTCGCTATGCTGCCCGACCGGCTCTCATCCAGCTCTATCAAATCGAGGTAAGGCATACTTCAGCTCTAGATAAACACACACACACACACAGCTGCTTCCTGACACACATATGTACCTTTGTGAACAGAAATGGAAATATCATCTGGGTCTTAGTTACAACTGGCAGACCACCCGTGTCCATCTTGGTTAACCGCGCCATCAACAAAAATCACTGTAGAGATGAAGAATTACTGTTATAAATTGTGTGAGTGATTGAGTATGTTTTGTGTTACAGCTGACATTAGCTGGTGGAGAGAGAAGGACTGAGGTGTTTGTTCACTCTCTAGAGTTGGGTCACACTGCAGGAACACGAGCCATCAAGGCCATGGGTGAGTGTGACACACAAACACAGAGACATCCTAGCAACTGTGCCACAATAAACAATTTTTCCTTGCAGTGAAATGGATCATCAGTTATAATGAGGTTGTGACTGAACTATATTTATGGAACGGGGAACATCTGCTTTTTCTATGCGATGAATCAGACCCCTTCTATATTTCTAGTTTCACTCATTGCCATGGCTCGTCTCTGGAAAAGATGCACTTCATTTCATTACTCAGAATATACTTCATATAATAGTATCTAGTTGCAACACACATTCCCCTGATATTAAATATTTTTGCATAACTCTTCCAAAGACTCTTAAGTAATGTTAATGTGACTTTTTCTTTCTTCATATAGGAAATGCCGGTAAACGTTTTGGTATTGACGGTGACCGAGAAGCAGTGCCTCTAACGCTGGAAGTGATGTACAACAAGGTGAGATAATGGTTGAATTTATTCAATATCAAAATGTGTAGAATGAACATGCATTTTTACAATAACAATATACAGAAAGCAAAATAAAAGGATGTATAAATATTTAAAAATTCAAGATAAAAAACATTAAAGATCACAGAAAAAGACACAAAACAAAATGGGACAAATTAAAAACAAAAGCAAATTAAGAACAATGACAATCTAATAATTAATAAAAAAGGACAATTAAATGTTTGTCAAGGTGCAGAGTTCATACTTTTCACAGTGTTTTAGCATTTCTTCTTCTTTATCACATCTTAGCCTCCTTTCTCCTCTCTTTCAGGTGGTGATTAGTGGGAGAAGTCAGTGGAAAAGAGAAACAAAAGTCTGTACCTCAGTAAACCTGACCAAAGCATGCAAAAACCCTGAAGAGCTAGGTAATTTACCGTCCCTATAAAACACAGATAAGCCATCAAACCGTTTAAAGTAGTTCCTGTTGCACTTACACACGTGAACATTTACAGTACAATTTGTATCTGTAGTCACTTGTTTTAACTGAAACAATCTTCATCAGACTCGAAGATGGAGTGCCTGCAGCTCACAATGACTGAGGTTCTGAAAAGACAGAATGGCAAGAGCAAGAAAGGCTTTAATCAGGTGAGGTAGACGTGATATCAGTCTGTTGAAGCGGTTTGTGGTCGTAAAAATAGTGCAGCAGCAACACGGCAAGGCGCTTTCACAAACAACTTCTTATTTAAAAGAGACCTCAATGCAGCATTGATAGCATCACAGAAGTCTTCTCAGTTTAATCTCTCATCTCACGTATGCTGAGAAAAGGGGATTTGTACAGCCACAACACACAGGCGAGAGGCACATCTGCTTTGCTATTGTGTGTTTTGTAAACAATATTGTTCGTTCAACAGTATAGCTTAATCTCCTAACCTCATTTAAAAGTGGAGCTCTGATTTGTAATAGTCATGACAAACCTCAGCAAAATATAAACCTATTTAAATACCATTAAGCTCAAAATGTCCTTTGCAATCCAAACAGTAAAAGCACTAAGCGTCAGATACAATAAAATGCAATTTTATCTCAACAGTTCTTTCAGTGCTACGTTTGTTTACATGCATTTTCATTTTGTTCATTTTGCGCTATTCTTTGCCTTTTGTAGCAGCTTAGTGTGACGGAGGTGAAGGTGGACAAGGTACAGGTCAGCGGTGCTAGAAACACAACCTTTGCTGTGTGCCTGGACCAGGATGAGAAGAAGATACTACAGAGTGTCACCAGGTGTGGCATTACACACACATGCACACAAAGTGAAGCAGACCAACTAACTGTCAGGAAAGAAGTGGTACACCACCAACCACTTACATTTTCTAATAAAACAAAATGGTTCTGTCAAGTGGTGTTAGCTTCTCTGAACAGACTCCCAATTTACCTTCACTTCTTCGTAAAGGAAGTGTGACAGGATGCAAACATGAACAGAATTATAAATTTAAATCACCTGGGGTTGTGCATGTCAGTGAAAAGTTTACTCATTACAAAGACGAGATAGGCTTGCTATTTTTGGTTCTCACTGCATCTCCTTATCTAACCTGCATCTACTGCAAACCACAGCCCAGTGTCCTCTCAGCAAACATTTGCATCATCAACTCACAACCCTTGCAAGAGTTGTTATTTATATAACCTTTGTCTGTCTCTCTCTGTCCAATAAAGGTGTGAAATATCAGTGTGCTATAAACCCGACAGTTCGACTGACTGGAAGCTAAGAAAATCTCAGACTTCAGGCCAAATCCAGCCTCTCCACCCCACCTTCTGCTCCCTCCTCTGCCTGCCCATAGTCACTTTCAGTGGGGCTCTTCCATGAGGCAACTTATAGTTGGTTTGAATTGGTTCAAAGGATTTGTCTTCTGTTATCAATGTACTCTGGATAATAGACCCACACTGCAGAGGAAGTGTGCACGGCACGTACAGTGTATCATTTCCACTGTCTAAAAGCATTTGTGGTGAAGTTCACATGCAGATGGCCTGACAGCCACATGTGGACTTGAGTGAGCATGAGGTAAAAGCAGTGAATTACAGACATGCCTGATATTTTTGAAACAGCAGTTATCAAATGAAACGCAGTGAAAAAAATCAAAGGTAAAGATACATTTAAAAATAAAAGTCTTGCTTTGTCTATACAAAGCAATCGCTAAGGAAGTCGTTAAGGAACCTGTTCAAGTTTCAGTCTTTAGTTTTTAGTTCCTCTTTTCCTTTTGGCGTGATTTTAACCACTGGAACATGGAACGATGGAAGTTGTACAATTGAATTTGGTCAAGCAGAATAAATATGTTAAGTGCCTGGTAAAATGACATCTAATCTGTCATTTTAGAGTTATTGCATTGTAGTTACCAGGGTCCAACAGAGAGGAAGGGATCCTCTAGGAGGCACACATTGAAGACATTTCTCTGGATTAACATTATTGGACATAAAAGACACAGTAATTTTTTATGCCTTCTGATGAGGCCGACCATGTAATTTCTCTGTACAGGTGATTTTCGGACAATGATATCTGAGAATGGACACTATGAACTTATACAATATGTAAAAATGATGTTTGTCACATATTTTATTGTAAACTACTATTTGACTTTAATGCATGTTGTTATATGTGTTTAATAGCAACATTTATCTTACAATGAAATCACAGTTTTTGTTATAAATATGACCTGCAGGGGGCTCTGTTGACATTGCATTTGACTTCTGTTGAAGTACAGATTAACTATACGAAGATGGTGACAGTTCATCTGAAGTCATAATGTCTTTAATGCCTCCGATCTAAACTGTATTTTAATGTTTAGAATTAATAACCTTCAATTAATCAAGGTGAAAGATGAAAAACTTAAATTTGAGGTTGTGGTGCTAAAATACATTTGAATGCACATTTTTCAGTAACTGGCTCATTCATATATTTTACATACTGTTAACTATAACATTTGAAAAGAATCTGACAGTTGTTTCTGTAAAGGGAAAATATCTAGATCACTGGACTGAGACATAGCACATTTAAGTGCGGTAGCACTGCTTAGAATTGTTTATGGAACTGAAGCACTTGAATATGTGATTAAATTGATTAGGTACTATTTTGTTTTTCACATGAATAACTGGCACCAGTGCCCTATACATATATTTTGCTCTGTTGAACGCATTGCAAATGCAATATTGGTTTTTATATGT
>JAUMHF010000001.1:13004194-13029592 GCA_032359275.1 Microctenopoma steveboyesi
TGTACGTATATGTTTTATCTATGCAACCGATACATCTCAAATTAAATTTGAACTAAAGTATGATTTACGCATATATCTCATCTAAAGATTACATTCAATCTTGTATTTTGCCTTTAAATTACAAACATGTTATTATTATGGCTTGTTGTGTATACTGTACATATTCTTACGTCAGGATTATATGTAGAACTATAAACTAAACACAGATATAAAGAACTTCTATTTTCCTTGCAAATGTAAATTTTATACCTCTGCCTATAATATTTGTGCCTGACTGCATTCAGGTTAATAATTCCACTATAGGTATCTTTAGTTTTAAAGTTACCATTTTAATTGTCATCACACATATCACACATGTCCAGTACGTTGGCCGTGCGATGTGACTTTCGGCATCAACTCACTGAAACACATGTTTATGTGAATGCGCGCACTGGATACTGATTGGCTCCCAACGCCAGGACAAGCTGACGCGCCATTGGTGGTTGGCGTCAGTGGGCGTGGTTAGGAGGATCTCCGGCTGTCAGAGCGGAGCTGAAGCCACCCGACGGTACTGCGCGGACAGAGCGGTGGTAACGCGCATTCATCAGCGGGCGAGTGGCGCCTTTTGAACCATTTAAATGAAGGTAAGGTTTGCTAAACACAGAAACACAGAAATAGCGAACGCTTTGCCAGTTTCAGACATTTGTATATCTATACTTGATAATAAAGGTTCCTCGCTGAAAGGTTAGCGACTGTAAATTGCGTCCACATGATATCGCAGATGATTAAATGTTATGTGGGTGTGCATGTAATACTACTATTATTCTAACTACCACTCTCCTCTGAGTTCATGAGTTTGTATTAAAGGGGTGTTTTTGTAGTTCTTTGTGAGTCTAGGAGCTTCATGATGGTTACGTCCTGCGCCGACGAGCTGCGTCACCTCGCACTGTCACTGACTCATGCAGATAACACATGGTGATTGATATGGTTTTCTGCACGACTGTTGTCAGCTGGGCCAATGTCCAGTTTCTCTCAAGCTGTCTCTCGTGTTTTTTTTAACTGCAACGTGAGTTTTGCTGTAAAAATATCACCCACACACATCATACCCTAAGACGCAGGAAGCCACCACGGACAGGGGCTTATTTATCAGTGCTGAGATAATAACCAGGGTTTGATAACAGCGTCTGATCTGATTGAAGCCTTGGTTGTCTGTTATGTCTGTCTGAACTCTAAAAGCAGAGCTGTTTTTCTACCAGTTTCCTTGTTTTAGATCCAAACTTCCTGATACCACTAAGGGGATGCAGTGTGACTCCAATGAACACGTGTCTATAGCTCATGTAAGGGATCCCTCATCCACAAATAAACCAATGTTGATATATTAGCTTTAGTTATGCTAAAGTCTTAAGTTAGGGTGTTGAAACCCTGCACTGCTGAACACACACTAACGCCCAGTTAAGCATCATCATCAGATTTAGGCCAGTGATGTCAGTACTGGGTGAGGCTCTCCAGACAAACTGGAAAAACAGTGACATAATACTTTGAAATATTTAGCCTGGAGCATTTCTCCTGAGGTGATGACAATTATGTACATATAGATTAAGTTACATAATAAAACTTTAAGTTTTAAACAGTGCATCCAGAACAATATTCCACCTTACACTGAGGACACCGAGTTAGAGCATGGTGATCTTTGGTCTGATCTCAATGTTTCCGTTATACGGCGTGATCACCATGCCAGAATACTTCATGACCCACTGGACCACCCAGATACCACTCCTGGGCTGATTCAGTGACCTGCAAGCTAAACACTACACTCCTAGTTAGTTACTTACCACCTCAGCAGGTAAAAAGTGATGTGATTCAAGTTCCACGACAACATCTAGAGTATATCTAGATTTGAACTACCTTATCAATTAATAACTGACAAAAATGAACCAATATATTTCAGTCTTTCAGAGTTTGGACAGGTTTGTGAAGTGTTTACATATTCTTCGAATTTTCTATTTGTGTTTTGTCAAAGTTTGAGCCACTGATTAACAGGGTTTGATTAATTGTGCCACTCTACCCAATGAAAGGAGTCCAGAGAGAAAATTAGGGCTAAACATTGTCAAGGAACTTAAATAAGTCCAGTTGCCACTGAAAAACCTTTTTTGAGATAACCATGACCTGGACAAATGAGAATCTTCACAGATATTTAGCATCAAATGTCATTACTGTGACCTTTTTCTACTAAGAATTTCCAGTTGTCTATCAAACGTCATCAACTTGACCATGTTTTTTCCCTTCGACCTCTTAATGCTATCTCAATCTTTTTTAATAAGTAGTTCGAGAAATGATAGCTTGGAATGTTAGCCAACATTAAACTACTGGTGTCAGCCCAACAATGCACTGAGGAGCCTCTGGATGGCATGCTGAAGTTGTCGAAGCAGTTTTGCAAGGTGAAAAATGTATTAAGGTGCTTCAGTTCGCTTCAGGTTTTACCATTACAAACCTAGTTTTCCTTATCAACCACCTAGTTTACCTAGTTTTACTTCTCAACCACCTAGTTTACCTAGTTTTACTTCTCAACCACCTAGTTTACCTAGTTTTCCTTCTCAACCACCTAGTTTACCTAGTTTTCCTTCTCAACCTGAGCCACAAACTCTGGCAAGTTAAGTTAATTACTTTAAAATGATGATTTCAAGGGACAGACAGGGCTGTCCCATGACATGTTGTTGAATATGCTACAAACATGAGTTGTTGAACAGTTTCTTCTGCTGCAAACAGCTCAATGAACTCTTTTGTAGTTCTTCACCCCCTTTGGGGTTAATGGTGGCAAAGCGAAAAGACTCAAACATGCTTGTTGTTTTACCTCATCTGAGGATGTGATTATTTTAGCTCACTCTAATTCCAGATATATGTATTAGTCACTTGACAGGATGCCTCAGTAAGTGCCCAGTGAAAAAACTAATCTGTACAGTCATAGAAAACGTGTCAGTGTTTACAGTACACGCTGTGTTTGGACCTTTGTTGAGCTGGTATAATCAACTGACCAGTCAATTGACAGAAAATGTACAATTCATCTAATAATATTGATAATCTTTTAAGCTAAAATTTAAAATGTTCTTTTGCCAGCTTTTTAAATATAAATATTTAATGTTTTTTCTTGTCTTATATTTTGAAAAGTTTAACTTTTGCGCTACACTACTATGTGCCTTTTAACACACACTAGACCTAATTCTACATACTGCAGCTTTCAAAATGCCGACAGCCACAGACTCTAAGTAGTTCATGGCTGCATCACCTCATTATGTCCACAGAAGCTAAATAAGCTATTCAGAGTAGTGACACTAACACTGATCCTCACCATTAGTCTGCACATTTGGAAAATACACTTCATCTCGTCTGGAAACAATGTTTTCCTTTCCACACATGTCAGCTGTCAAATATTTGGTTAGAAAATGTGCTAAATGTAGTATCACTGGGTGCTTACTGATACAGTTGCCATCACACTGCCCACTCATAGCTGAGGAGCTGTATTTGGTACCCAACCCAACCCAGAATTTCTGTTGTGCCTAGTCCAACCCTAATCATCGATACAGGTGGTAGTATGTGGTACGACAGCTGCCATTTTTTGTTCTATTGACTTAGACTGAGAAAACCAAACTTTAATTATTAAAATAAATAAAATTAGGTTGATAACATAATTGTTAACTCTATTCTTCGTATTGCATGTGAGGAGGATTCATTTGTCAGCATGGTTTAGGTGGTCAGACAACATCAGTATGCAAAAAGAATGATTAGGTTGTTGTTTTGCTTCCAACGTGCAAGTGAGCCAAAGCAAACTTTTACTTCTTTCCTTAGTTACAGCATAGCTTATGTATTTTGATATTTTAACATTAATTATTCCCAATATCTCACATTTAGTTTAAAAAAAGAATATCAAATGTGATATTTGGGTCAAGCCTTGCCTTCTACATAACAAATGACTTGATATTGATTATTATGAAAGAAAACATAAATCATTTGTACTCTGTGTAAGCATCGCTGTAGGCCACAGCTCCACTGTCTACTGTAACAATTAAGTCATTGTTCTGTGCTGGTATGGTCTGAGATAGGAAGGAATTTAGAAGTTTTCTTTTTAAAAACTCCAGTAAGAGGTCATATGCATGAATATGATACACTGCAAGGTGCAATGCACATAGTTATAGACTATAAAAAGATTAAGACTGTGGAAAAGCTACAGTACTAGTGTTTGGTTTTTAGGGTTTATTAGTAGGAGTTGCATGTGCACTAAATTTCATACTTCTGGTGCTTGATTCACACACATACACACACACACACACACACACCCACACACACATTATGTTGTATGTGATACACATTTTAGTATGTGTGCATAGTTTTATAAACAGTATATATCAGCATTTGTGCTTTGCCATCGTATTTGTACAGAACTCCCCGATGGAGGCTCCTAATGCTGCATAAGCTAGTAACACCAAATGGATCAGGTGACCCAGTTCTTACCCCACAGAACAGACCTGACACACACACACACACACACACAATGTGCGTTTTCTTGTGACAGATTGATTTGGGCATTATTGTGGAAAATGTTTACAGGCACTGGGAGGAGGATATCTGTGTTTATTCTGGATAGGCAGGTTCACATGCAGGTACACACACACACACACACACACACACACACACGCACACACACACACACAGCATGTGCTGAGATTCACTTACACATACACACGTTCACCGGTTTAGGAGGACTTCCTCATATTGTCCAGGTTGTTGATGCAGGAAATCACTTTGATTGATATCCAACACTGAATTAAACACTCTCTTTTTGAAGGGCCTCTGTGCAGGTTTTGTACGTGTGTGTTTGTACATAGTATTTGTAGTGTTACATTACAGAATGTATGTTGTCTTTGCCGCAAGATGCTGTTCGACCGACTGACTTTTAGACTGTCAGTAACAAGCTCAGTGATGTGAAGTAGTTGCCGTTCAGCTTTCTGTATCTTATTTGTTATGTTATTGAGAAAGAAAACATGATGCAGCTTTTTCCGTCAGCCCATTAAACACATTGTAAACACAGCTTACTGGATACGATTTAATTTCCTTGTCAGAGAATTCAAGTAACTTGTTTTTCAGGTAGTATCTGCTTAATAGACTCACAGACAGGTGCTGTTGTCACACTTTCACTCCATCCATCATGAGGTCGCTATCTGTAAAGAAGCTCCATAATGTCCTAGATTGGGGATTTCCAATATGCAAACTCTCCACCCCCACTGCAGCACCTAAGCACCACCTCTCTAGTTCTATGATCACACTTCCACACATTGCTGTCAGGTCCTTCCTGTTTTCTGAGATGTCTGCATCATGCCTGAACGGAAATGAGCGCTCCTGTACAGTTGTTCGGCCACAGTGTTTGAGGTTTCAGCTGACCCATGCAACGTGTGGCAACGGATGCCTGCATATGGGAGGTGTAAATGTATGAGTGTTGTAGGTGAAACTGCAACACTTTTCCAGTAAATAGTCAAAGAGACAGTTTGTTTCACTCGCCATCTGGCCTTAAGTCTGTTGCATCTTAGACTTATGATAACACAATTGTAGCTAACATGCTGCAGTATGTTATGGTTGTCCTGAGAAGGTTTGTGTAAATCATTAACAGCATTCTCTACTTCTAATGAAACACATAGGTCATATCCACAGAAAAAGGTGACACATTTCCTATTTTGTATAGCTGAGCAATCGTACATATATTTTTAATTTGATTCTTTAAAATATTTTAAAATTAGTTTGCGATGGTTTTTTTATGGTTTTTTTTCTGCAGTGGGTTTTCCTAGCAAGTCATTTGGAAATGCGGTAATGACATGGTGCATGTATTTTTGAGCTTTTGCTGAACTCTGGTTCCCTCCATCTCTCTCTCTCTTTCTCTCGGTCTAAATATAACGCGATGTCTGCCCACTCATTCTGACAGGGAGGAAGTGCTCTGCTTGTATGAGCCAGTATTTATAGTTGATGTAAAATAGAGAATAACTAATTAAGAATTGAGAGTACATAGGGTTAGGGTTATGTGAATGTGAATGTGCATGCATCTTAGTCAGTTCTGTGATGTATTTCGATACAGTCTGCTAGGTTTTGGGTATTTTGTATCAAACACGATAAAGCGAGAGAGACTGTGAGTGAATATGTTAGAGACAACCGGAAACTTGTGGTCGCGCAGACACAGGCAGCGTTCAGCTGCTGAGCCAGTGTTTTTGAAATAGTTGCTTTTCTTAGAGGAATCAAGGCTATTGTCCACAGGCCTACAAAATAACTCTTTCTCTCTCACACACACTCACACAGACACAATGAAAAATGTGTCCAAACAACAAAATAATTGCACATATAATTGGGTGCATGTGTGTGTGTGTGTGTGCACATGTGAAGGAGAACTAGGAAGAGTGATAGACATCTGCATGAAAGATAATAAAATGCCTCGTGTAATAGTTTACAAAAGTGGAGGAGGTCATCATGAGTCTGAAATTAGAATCAGAATATAAAATAGAACCCAAACAGGTTATGAGTCTTTGACAAAATTTATCATTAGCACATTCAAAACTATCTTCTCATGCCCACCTACCCCTCAGCAGTGTTTACACACACATACAGTGCTTAATCCAGTCACGGCCTCAGTTGTACCCACTCACAAGAGGAAATAAACTAAGCAACAAAGTGCTGTCTGGGCTTGTGACTCACTCCCTCCCTCGCTCACTCTGTCACACACGCTTAGCCTGAGTACAGAGACCGTAGCGTGTGGATGTCGAACCCGCAGGATTGTTTGATAAGCGATGGAGTAGAACAGGGTAAGGTAAATTAATATTGTCTATTCTTTGCACCTGTTATGCTTTGTCTTGTGATGGTTAGTAAAGACATTTGTGAAGATTTTTCCGATAGTTGTGTTGCCTTGTGTGGTGTTTATAGATTTAATTTAATTTAATTTATATGTAGCTAAGTAGTTGATTAAACATAAGTCCACAACCTGCCAGGCTTTATGTGAAAAAGTGTTTTCTCCCTAAACCTAACAACTGGTGTGCAGTTAAGCATTTGCAATAACTGGCAGTTAGTATTTCACATCGGTGCGAAGGAATTTTGGCTCACTCTTCTTTGCAGAATGCTTTAATTTATCCATTGAAGGAAATTCAAGCATGAACTGCCTGTTTAAAGTTATGCCATGGCATCTTCATCAGATATAACTCTATAGTTTGACTTGACCACCCCAAAACCATAAGTTAAGTGTAGCTGCACAAAGTTGGACTTGCTGGTGTGTTTCTGATCACTGTCCTGCTGCAGAAGCGAGGGGAGCTTGAAAGAACCTTCTCCTTCAGGATTTTCTGGCAGAACATCTTTCATTTTATAAATGTTCTATTATTAATGGCGAGTCGTCCTAGTCCTGAAGCAGCCCCAGACCATAACACCACCACTGCCATTTTTGACTATTGGTATGATGTACCTTTTATGAAATGCTGTGTTATTTTAATGCCAGGTGTAACAGGATGCACACCTTCCCAAAACTATTGCCTCAAAAGTCTATTGCCCACAAAAGACTTTTTTCTTAAAACTCTACGATGGATGTAAATTTAGCCCTGTCTCTTTATAGTTGAATCATCATCATCAACACTGAGCCTAACTGAGACAAGTGAAGCCTGCAGTTCTTTTAGTTCTTTAGTTTTTTGGGTTCTTTTATGGCCTCCTGGATGAGTTGTTGTTGAAGTTGGTTATTTCTGGTAGGAAGGTTCACTTCTTTTCTCCATTTGTGGATACTGTTTCTCATCCCGGTTTCCTGTAGCCCCACAGTCTTAGAAATAGCCCTCTAACCTTTTCCAGACTGGCACTTGTCAAATACCTTGTTTCTTTTCTTGAATTCCTTTAAACCGTGGCATGATATGTTGCTTTTGAAGCTTTTTAGCTTCACTTTGTCAGACAGCTTGTATTTAAATGATTTCTTAATTCCACAAGTCGGGCAGTAATCATGCCTGAATGAGGCAAGCGAAGTAGAACTCCAATTTCCACAAAATGTGGTTACTTACTGTTCATTTGTGACGTAGCGAGGAGGGGGCAATTACTTTTTCACAGGGCCATGCAGGTTTGGACATTTTTTTAATAAAGAACCCTGGAACTGAGCTAAGCCACATGGTTGACTTTTTTTTGTTCAGGTTTATTTGTCACTACAGATGTGTGATGTGGAGGTGTAAGACGTGACTCAGACCTGTGTGGGACCTGGGATAAAGAAAGTAGCCACAGGAAATATTTCATAGGAACACTTTTGTCAGTGGGGGTAAATGTAAAAACTTTTACTTTTTAGATCCTACTAACCATCAGTATCAGTGAGTAGGTTTGTATTATGTGTGTGGGGGGGGCATTTGTGTGGGTACATTTGATACACTCAAACAGGCAATGACACAGGCAGAAATGAGAACTAGATGATGTGAAATACAAAAAGCGAGACCGGCAGCCACACACGCAAGTAGAGGTGCTATTATTATCTACCCGCCTGTGAAAAGGCTGAGTGGGTTTTAAATAGTCCCATTCAACTTGTCTGTGTAATTTTCAACTTTGCTCTCATCGTGCAGTGAGATAACAAAACTGCCGTTATCGATCAGAGCAGAGTAAGAGGCCGTCTCTGCATATGGTGTTCTTCAAATATGGCAAAATATGAGCAACACCACCTCTCTGTGTCTTCTTCCTGTGTACAGTTGACAGACCGACAATGTAATTGAACCATGACAAACAGGGCCCACTGGGATAACTCAAGCAGGATGGAGCAAGCAGGTACGCACATAATAATATATTAATAATAATAAAGTTTATTTATAGAGCGCTTTTTAAAACTTACATTACAAAGTGCTTTACATTTAGAAATAAACAATATACAATATACAATATGTATGTGTAGCAACACATAAATGCACATGAATAAGTAAAAGTACATACATTTCATATATGAAAGACTCACTGGGAGCATAACACTAACTAGATGAACACACACCTTAGTCGGTGATACACATATGTACAGAATGGACAATTGTATTTACAGCAAAATGTTTATGGATCCAAACATTAACAACCAACCCTTTGACTTTATTGTTAGCTGAATTCTCCCCCACAGTCCCAGAGCCAGAACTGTACCGCAGCATCCAGGTTGTGCTGCCCAGAGACACTGACAATCAGCAGCCCCTGGACAATTTCAACAAAGGTACAAAATCTTCTATTATAATATATGAAAAGTGGTACAGTAAAAGCCAGTTTTATTTTTGATATTGGCTCTGTCATGTCATACATAACATAACAATGTTTTGGTTTGTCAGAGAAACTTTAATATTACAAAAATATATCCAGAGTAATTACAAGATGCAGTTTTTAGTTATTTTTTTTTAATGAAGTGAAACAGTTACACAACCCTGCCTGGCCCTCTGTGAAAAAGTCATTTCCCCCTGGACCTAATAACTGATTCTCACCGTTGGCGTCAACAACTGCAATCAAATGTTTGAAAAAGCTCCCAGTGAGTCTTTCATATCACTGTGGAGAAGTGTTGAACCACCCTTCTTTGCAGACATGTTTTAATTCAGCCACACTGGAGCCTTATTGAGCATGAACCTTCTGTTAAAGTCATGCAACAGTGGATTTAGACTAGGCCACTCTAGGTCTAGATCCTGTTCCCAAAATATTTGCCCAAAGGTTTTTAGGATAATCATGATAGAGAGGAGCTTCTGTGTATTTTTGTTCAACAGTGCCTTTCACCCTGGAATATCTCCAATTGATGGATGGTTAAAAATCAGTTTTTTACATTAACACTGACCTTAATTGAGTCAAGTGAGCCCTGCAGTTCTATAAATGTTGGGGTTCTGTTATGACAGTATGATATGCTCTTGATGTAATTTTTGTAGGCCCAAAGTAGTTAACCTTTCCCAGACGCTACATGATACGATACATGTTAATTACTGTGTTTTTAATACCTGTTGTTAAGCTTGTGATCTTTTTTGTGCTTTACTTTGTCTATTTATGCGATCTCTTGGTTTAATTGGTTCTGGCAGTAATCACGCCTGATAGTGAAATTTAACTCAACTCTCCAAATACTGTGGTCATTCACATTTCTATTCATTATTTGGAAACGTTTAGGGCCAGGCAGGTTTGAACAGCTTTTTCCCTTAATGTTAGAATTTGTTTGAGGAACTGAATCCTCTAAATGTGATATACAAGCAAAAAAAGGGTTAGGGAAGTCGGGAAAGGGTCAAATATTTTTTTACAGCACTGTACATAAAGTTTTATTTACCTAAATGCACAGTGTAGTGACAAAACTAAGTCTCATCTCAGCTCCAGACTTTCCTGTATTTGTGTGAAGCCTGATACTCAAACTGAATAGACATTTAATGAAGCCACTCTGTATGTTCACATTGATTTAACCGCATCAGCTGTTTATCAGTTATTTTGGAATACCAGTGTAATGTAGAGAAGTGTGACACTCCATTTTGTATTTTGTACTGTGAGAATCTGTTAATGGGTTGTGTGCTTGCCTGTGTGCAACAGGCATGCTGAGATGGACTCTTCATAAAAAGGTTCAAAACAATCCTGCCAACAGTTTGTCTCTTGTGTGGGTACTGATAAAGGAGCTGGAAAAGGTAGTTAATCTTTGTTCTATTTAGATCAATCTGACTGATTCATTTTTCAGTTGTTGAACCCTGACATAGTTTGTTTGTTTCTCCACAGGCTGAGAGATTGGACTCTAGGAAATTCATCATCCCTCTGCTGCACACACTTATGTATGCCATCATTCAGGTACAGCATTCCTGCCACATTGTTGCACTGTGAGAGATCCCCTGACTTGCTTGTTTTTACTTTTTATTGAGTGCTTACATGTAGTATTTATCTATCTTTATACTTTTAAAGAGCCACACGCACTAGTTTTTTACAGTTCCCTACTTTGTGTTGGGTGGGAAGCAGGTGTTTTATATATATATCACACTGCATTGTAATAAATCTTTAAATATGCGGGACTAATATGTTTTTTATAGACTCGGAAATCTTCTTCAGTGCTGCATTGTTAGACCAGAAAAGTGTCCTAGGGAGTTAACCAGGGTTACTGTAAATGTTATACTGGCAAAAAGGAGTACCTATTTGTTTAGATTCCAGGAACAAATGTCAATAAGGAAGCAGCCACCTGAAATGGTAGCATCTAGGCTGGTGCATGTAGTTTTTCCTCATATTTAAACAACATGAGGATAGTTATAGTAACTTTAGCTGAGGAACAGAAGTGTTTAAAATTACTTTCCTTATCTGACTAAGCCATAATCTTTGTGTGTGTTTTTCTGAAATTCCAGACAGCCTACATTCCAGAAGAACTCTACAAGCGAGTGTACAACTTTTGTAAGAGGCTCATGACGTACCCTTATCCGTACTGCACCATAGGACTTAACTACACAAGGCAGATCAAAACTGAGTGCTTCATCCCAGGTATTATTCAAATCATGTGGTTAAATGAAATCCTTTATCTCACAACAAAGGAGAAAGAGACCTATTGTTGCCTCACATGTTAGCTGACCAAACAGTATACAGTAAATATCACAGTCGAATATATCATGGTGTTCGTCATCATTAACTCATCCACACTAATAAATCCCACTTTGGTCCACAGGTTTGATCTACCAGAGGATGGTCACAGCAGAGCAGAGGCTAAAAAATGACCACTACCCCTTTCAAGAGAGGTGAGTCATTGGTAAATTATGGACTACATGATTACATAAGTAGAGGATCAGACGCAGGGAATGATTCATTGTGGGAATTTTCAAAACTACCTATGTTAGATTTCCTCGTACAGCTGCAAGTAGTCAAACCGCATACCGTGTCTGTCACTAAAGTCTGTCATCCAAATCTCTGTAGGGTGTTTGTGTTGGCTGACCCAGAGGTCTTCTCTGGCTCTTTGGCACAAGTCATTTTGGGTGATTTTGAGTCATCTGCTTCAGCTTCAGGTGGATTTCTAAGTCCTCTTGATCACATGCGCAATGTTGTCCAACACACCATCCAAGCTGCTTTAGGGGCGGAGCACTGTCATGGGCCGAATCTGGCGCAGACACTGAAGGTTAGTGGAAATGTGCAAGGTTATTTGGCTATAATCAGATAATGAATTAAATGTTTTGTCTGTTTGCTGTGTGAGTCTTGTTCTCTCCCAGCGGATGTAGATTAGCTTTACTCTCCAATAAACTTGCGAGGCTTTGTTAAGTAAACTTTTTTCCGCATGCTTGCCCTTTTCCCTGTTCTATTCTAGAGCTTGGCCCAAAGCCTGGCTCGTGTCTCATGCATACCAGCTGCTAGAGCTATTCAATAGAAACTCTGCAGTGACATTCCTTTTGTTCTTCATGTGTTATCTAGCGCTCTTGCTAATGATGATTGGGTGAATGCACAGAGCTGGTAGAGAGAAAACAATGATGTGTTAGTAGTAGTATTGAAATATTGCTAGAAATTGAGTTTCATGAAGCAAATAGTATGTTACTCTGATGTAAATTATTAGTTTTTTGCAACAATAAACTCTCGACTTTTCTTCTGTGGTCCGTGAAACTTCCTGACTTAGTTGAGTGCAAAGTATCTTTTCAGAATCTTGTCAACTTCCCATAATATTGTCCTGTGAATGTATAATTGCAAATGCTGACTGGTGCCACTCTGAAGTGATTGACCTCAATGTATAAAGAAATCACATAGAGTAGCTGGGAGATTGAATTAGGATCAGTACAATATGAGAGACAAGGTATAGGGAGTTGTTCTGTCTGCTCCTGAAGTAAAAATAGTTTTAGTTCTTGCCCCATTGGTACTGTACATGTCATGTAAAACATCCTGAATGAATGGTCTGTTGTCTGTCGAGCTGCTTGTTGGTTGTGTCTCCTGGCAGAGGTCCTAAAGTAACACCTCAGCATGACACACACAACCGCAGGATAGACATACAACATAAGCACACACTACTGACCTTCACCTCTTTGCTATTAATACACATTATGTGTGTGTTTGTCTTCCTGTGTGTATGTGTGTGTGTTTTGGAACAGGACATGGGTCAAGAAATCGAGTCGTACTTTCAGGAAGTGTTGGCGACTCTCGAGCAGAGCATGGAGGAGGGTAACAGAGGAGACGGAGGAGCGCTGAAGAGCCGTCTTCTGCAGATGTACAGTGAGATCGTCAGCGGCGCCAGCGCAGGTACAGTAGGAGCTCTCTGGAAAAGGAAACACAGCAAAGCCACACGAGGCAATGGATTGGTTGATCTTAACATCAGTGACGAGGTGAAACCACAGCTACCACAACAACATCTGGTTTCATAAGAGACTGGAGTCAAATGGAAAGAGAAGAGAAAGAAAGCGAGTTTAGAGACGCCGTGTCTTACAGACCTCTTCCTTGCTCTTCTGTTGGTTTTAACGTAGGTAGGAGCTTAGTGTAAATGACATTGCCCCTGTATTTGTTGCAAATATCTATCTCTATGTAATCTCATTTTCGGTCGAACTCCACGGCTGTGTTAAGCACGTGCATTATTGTCTCTTTTCCCTGCTGTTGTCTGCAACTCGTCCCTCATTGCAGTGGGGAGGCAGAGGGGTGGGCAGGGTTATATTAGGATGTTGTGTTGCTTTGTTGTAACTGTGACAGTTCTGATCTCTTCCTCTCTCTCTTCCTCGGTGTGTGTTACAGAGTCATTGTCAAGTGGACCTCTGTGTGACTGCCCTCTTCCTAACCCAGAAATGAGCTTCTACATGTGGACAGACGATCTAGATATCTGTGAGTGGCTTGTATGTGCAACATACTTGGGGAATAAAGCTGATTCTGATTCTGATATACTGTAATAACACAGATCTATCATAGTGTATGATAGAGTGCTACATTAAAAAGCTTTAAATTACTGCCAGTAAACACAGGGAGCAGTTGAGACAGTTACAGTTGTTCTAGCTTAATAAAAGTGTCAACCTCTGTCTGCATGTAAATCGTGAATGGTAAAAATGTTGACAGGGCGAGAGTTGGCCAAATGGGTTCGATCCAGCGCCTTGACCGAGCAGTACTCCATCAGCGAGGAGCAGGAGGACTTCGAGCTGGGTGATTCACCCAGTGACCTGCTGCCCTCTGACATGGCGGCAGGTGAGATTCGCTTCTCCATCATGTCCAATGACAGTGGCATCGAAAGAGACCTGCCCCCCAGTGTTGATCCTTCCTTGTCATCATCACTGGAAACTGCTAGCATTAGTGCACCGTCGGAACAAAACAAAAGGTAACTGCTATATACTGCTTTTATTTCCCATATTTCCCACTTACAGTACAGTTGAATTCATCATCAACAAGGTTCCTTTCAGTGACTAAAACTTTGCTCGTCATCTTTATGCATCACTTGTTTTGGTTTCCATGCCTTAAGTCGTTTTCTAGTCATTTCATATTGGAGTAAAACACTAAACCTTCGTCTACTAGTGAGCAAGAGTCAGTAAAGCTTTCAAGGCGTGGAGGCATCAAGATGAAACCGTCTGTGAAGGACAGTATGGTCCTGATGCAGGACACCTTGGAGGATCAAACAAGCCTTGAAGGAGGAAGTAGAGGCAGGGGAGGACAGAGGGGGGCAACTCTGCAGAGGCGGGCAGGGTCCAGTGCAACGCCAAACCCCTTCACCAAGCAGCAGAGAAACTTCACTGCCAAGATAGTGGTCATGGGGGATGACAGGGTACTGGGCCGCCTGGCCAAGGCCTACTACTTCTTCAGGTGAGGTAGTGCCCATTTTATAAAGCCCTAAACATCAACAAATGTTGATGAATCTTCCTAGATATGTATATATTAATTTATATATCAAGATATAGGGTAGTAGAAGTAGGGAGGCTTTTATAGATATTAATATTTGCATATTGTCATGTACAATTTTTTTCAGTTTGCATTTATGTCTTTATGTCTTTTTTTAGACAATGCCAGTTAAGTAGAATAATACAAAAATAAATGTATTTAAAACTTATTTCCCACCTTTAATTTATCCTAAATACATAAAAGTGTATGTAACATTGATCACTGCTTCTAAAGGGCACTTTTAGCTGTGTCTGTATCTAAAAACCAGCTTCACATTCTCTCTGTGTCTGTGGAGTGTGTGAACCCTGCTTCTGCTACTTTTAGTGTCATATGTTGAAATCTAAACTGTTTTTGCAGGGATAGTGAACTTACCCAGTCACGCATGTCACCCTGGGCTTTTCTCACAAACCTTTGGTTTGCCATTGCAGGAAAAGGGAAGCTCGGAGGCTTTTTCTTACAATGAAAGTCAACCTTCAGTTTTACTACATCCCTGTTTGCAGGCTTTCTACCAAGGTAACTTCCTGCTGCCAACACACCATTAGAATGTTGATGGAGATAACAAACAGTTTGCCAGCATATTTCTCAGTCTGATTAACACTGACGCGTCATCATTGTGTGTGTGTTTACTTTAAATTACAAATTTAACAAGATAAGTTACTTTCTCATAAATATTTTATTAAACTGGTATTTGAAGAGAGGATTTACTGTGAATATATTTTCATGATTCTGTGCTCTGAACAACACCTGGAGCAGATTGCAATAAAACCTACAATACACTTCTTTTAGCGATAAGATTAAAACATATGCTAACTAGAAAACTAAAAACTGCCAGGCTTTGCTTATTTCCTCACTGATTCAAGTTGCCAAAGTTTGGTTACAGTTTCATGTTCCTTCTTTGTAGGACAACCAACCCATGCGCCAAACCAAGGAGGATCCTTGCACTCTTGGTTCCTACTTGAGCATGGTGGACCCATGGTACAACTGTAACATCAAAGGTTTAGGCCACATGATCCCCAAACTGGCAAAAATGGTGTGAGACTTTATGAATAACTTACATTTCAAAGACTATTAAAGAAAAAGTGTAAAATCACCTATGTGAAAATCCTACAGACAGTTGAGTCTCTTCAGTGTGAATATTTGGATGAACTGGGTTACATTTTGTCTTATGAACATGTACTCACAGCATAAACTGTTCTCTACATAGGTTGAAATACAGGAAGTTGCATAATTTCCTTTACTGCTCGTCCTTACTTTTAGTCCCTTCTTACTCATTCATGTAACACAAACTGAAACACACAAGCTCAGTTAAAACACAGTTTTAAAGTCATTTAAAATGTGGTATGAGTAATGTGAGTGAATCTGTCTGGGCAGTGCATTACCTATAGGTAAATTACCAACCATAGCTATATTATCTGCTGTTGGCCTTTTACAGACTTAACATGACTCAAGTATGACCAAAATGTTTTTGTGGTTACATCAAGATTAAGACTTTATTTTTACAGTGTCATTTTCTTCTCTAGCAACAGGCAAACCCAGGGAGCCCAAGAGAGCCCTTCATCTCTGATGTCATTTCGTACTATGTCCGTACCAGCCAGCAGCCTGTCTACTTCAACATCTACTTCGTTAAGGTGCAGTTATACATTTTGTCTGCACCTTATTCTTTCTTAAATGTAAAAGGGAAGTCTACTCCGTCCATCATCCACACTCACATTTCTGAAACATCTATTGATTGAAGGAAGTTTCTTGCTTTCTTCTAGATCACATTCACCAGCATGACTAAGGATCCCGTGGAAGATGTGTTCCTCACACATCTTGAGGTGGAGTTTCCTGAGTTCAGACAAATCTTAGCATCAAATAAAGGTAAATTTTGCAAGCATACATATTGCTTCACTGTCACATGGAAAATTTAGTGTTTTTGAAAGACTTTTAATAGATTTATTACTTTTGATAATAACACAGCTGAAAAATATGATCATTTTTATGTGTGTCAAACATTTGACTATGTGTTTATTTTATTTACGGTGCCCACAATTTACTAATATGGTTCTATCTAAAACAGATAAGTCAAGAAGGAGCTCAGGGGAGATGTGTGGAGCTGTTGTCTCAATGAATTATAAAAAGGTAAGTTGCTTCTCCTTATTGCATTACCTTCATCTGGATATTAGTGCAGCGAAATGCGTCATTTATTGCAATAATCAAGATCACGTTCCTTGATGTCTCGGGCGCCGTTACACAAATACATGACCTCTAACACTTGCACGCTTTGTTTGTGGGCATTTCTATGTGTCTCTCTAGGTGACATTAAGTGGACGAGATGTTGACAAAGGACTTTCAGTCAGGACATCAGGAGCTCAAATATTTGCCATTCCCTCCAATGAAGCAGAAGGTTCAGTGTCATCTCAAACACAAAATCTGTATTTCATTCTTACAATCATTGTAAGATTGGCTTAATACTATATGCTTGGGTCTTTATCTAATTCTACATTTTTCTCTTCTTTTTCTCCCAGATCTGAACTGTTTGACACTGACACTGAATGAAATACCAACCAGAGCTAAAAACAACATTGTGGTAAGTCTTGGTAATCAAATATCTTTTGATTGAATCTTTCTTCACAAATGTCTTATATAAAAAATATATTCTTTTTAAATTCTCAGGAATCAAAGATACGGACCACCAATATTAAGATTCGCACTTTGGAGAGTCGATCTTTCACTGTTACACTGGACAGAGACTGTCGCAGGACCTACAACTCTGTTCAGAGGTAAGAAAAAGGAATTAATTTACACAACTGTAAAAAGGTGTGAAAACTGCAATTGTCTGGTCATTACTAATGACGGACTAGCAGTTCTAAGAGGGCTCCATTCAATGAAGGCCTCTTTAGAAAGTAAGGAGGTGGGTTTTAAAGTGGAACCCTAGATGTTCTTTGTTGGGGTCCAGCCACTGCTTAATTTGCAGCATCATTTGATAAGTAATTTATCACTAATGGCTCTATGCTGAACACGTTTCTGTTACAGCGTTGAGATTTCGCCGTGCCTCGATCCTGGATACTTTGTCCAGAGAACCATGAGGTCCAAATTCAGGTTGACCGAAGACAAAGATGCTGGACTTAGCAAATACATGAGCAGGGGACTTCCTCTTCCAATCAACACTTTTGCTGGAATCGTCAACTGACAGGACTGAGTAACTCAGCGAAGAAATTCGAGGAATAAGACCAACTACGCTGTGTTTTGATAGCGATCTTGGTTTTTGTGTCTGTGATAAAAACAGAAATTCACTGGAACACATTAAAAAACAACTTGAGTCACCTATGCGCCAAACTGAGCTGCACATAAAACCAAGCAATTTGCGTCCGGTTAGTCGGGATTAACTGGCACAGTTGGGGAAAGACTGTAAATCAAAGCAAACTGAAGCTGAAGGCAACACATACTGTACTTGTGTCAGTTCTTGTAGTTGCAGGAATTACCAGTCTGCTCCATTTATAGTAACAGGAACAAACAGTTTTTACACTGAAAGGTATGTTTGAACTCCTAACAGTATTTCTTACTTCATGAGTAAAGTGTTGCGCACCATTTAGGACAATGACTCTATGTATGCAGATTGAATTGATGCCAACGAACAATATTGCCGATGATACTGGGAGCACACCAGCTGGGAAAAACAAGAAAGCCAAGATAGGAACCTGTATCTTATCTTGTAACAGTTACTCTACTTCATAGACACACTACTGTTAACTGCCTTGTTGATACAAACACGCATACATTGTACAAAAAGATAATACACACTTGTGGCCTCACGAGGCCCGTCAGCTAGCGAAATGTGCAGATTGTCGAAGGACTGGTACGACGACAATGAACTATTGTCTCGTATAGCTCAGTCATTCGAATAGCCGGTTGCATGTAATGTAAACGTTTAGAAAGGTGCAAATGACTGACATTAGATTTGGAT
Source organism: Microctenopoma steveboyesi (assembly GCA_032359275.1). NCBI lineage: Eukaryota > Metazoa > Chordata > Actinopteri > Anabantiformes > Anabantidae > Microctenopoma > Microctenopoma steveboyesi. The sequence continues at coordinate 13,022,937 of JAUMHF010000001.1, forward strand.
TGAATTTTAACCATTAGAATCATATGAAGTATCAGGAATTAATGCAGAACAGAAGCAGCTTTTGTATTTTATATTATTTGTACCAGACAGATGCAATTAAATAATATGCACACATTAAACAAGAGGAAGTAGCTGTCAGACTTTAGATGACTGTGTCTTTGAAGCCACTGTCGGCTAACCAGAGGTGCAACACTCTGGTTGACTGGTTCTACTGGTTGATAGTGTATAAGACAAAGGGCTACACTGTAGGACTTAGAAGTGAAACTTCTGCGAATAAATGCCAATAAATGTCTTCAGTTTATTAGACGTGAGGTTTGAAAAGGATCCAGATTGTCTCTCTCTTTCTGGTGCAGTGTATAGTTGTGCTAAACATGACTTATTTGCACTAAAACTGCACAGTTTTCAATGTCTTGTGAAATTGGAGCATCAGTGCAGCAGCTGTGTGTAAAGGAAGCAAAACGGCTACATGTATTCTACTTGTATCATAACATAATGGTGAAAAACCAGGACAGTCATTTAAGATAACAACTATAATCACTATTTTCACACGCTTTTTCTTTTAAGTCTCCTCTGATATCAGGTGTAATGTCGGGTAGTAATGGCCAACAGTCTCAGGAACTTATGTGTTCTGGATTCATGCCATAAAGTTATGTGAACGTGTGTGTCTGCCGGCCTGACGGGGTTAAATCATGAGTTGGAAGTTCGTGACACATTTTGCACTTTTTTTTTATGTATATGTGATATATAAAGATAGTGTTCAATATGTAAATCAATCAGTATGTGATTGTGTAAATAAATGATTTTGTTTTGTAAAGCATGTTGTCAAAATCTATATGAACTGACCACAGTTTTTACATCTTAGCAGATTGAGAAGAGGATCTTTTGCCTTGATGCACTAAACTGCTGTAACAGAGTCCAGCGACCATTAGATAGCGCTATTTAGTCACTAATAAACCAGTCTGAGTATAGGTTCACTGAGAGTCCTCAGCACGCTGCACACTGACACCTGCCAGAGTTGGTGGGGGGACTGCTCGAGCATCTTGCTCTCTGCATCAGCAGGTTGGTGGCTGAGTGGCGATGACTCAATGAGACACAGCATCCAACTGAGACTGCAAGACACCTCCCCTGTAGTTGTGCTTTCTGTGTTCAGACATCTGCTGCTGGAAGCAAAGGAAGAGAGGAGCAGTTGCTGGACCGATGGAAAAGAAGCGAGGATCTTCTCATCAGTACGGCTCACTAGAGCGCACTGAATGGAGCAGAGATGCCAATAAACCAGGTTATGTGACACTGCAGCGTTATTATATCTTGATCTGAGAAAATAGTGAAAATTCTGTGAATATCCTGCAGGATCACAGTAAATTCTAAGGTGTTACTCATAATGTTTACACTATTTAAAAATATCTAATGTAATGAATAGTGAAAGTGTTTATTTTTCAGTTCAAACTATAGCATGAGCTAAATATTCTGGTACCGCTTGGCTAATATTAGTCAGGATAAATCAGACATATCAGGATTCTTTTGCACAATTTATGGAACCAATCAATATATTTTTCTAGTTGCAGTGCTGGCAGCAGGTCTGCTTAAAATGTCAAGAATCCACAGGTGTCTGTTTCTCGTGTGTGTGCGTGTCACTGTGTAGTACTATAGCGAAGGTTTATTAGTTGACCTGCACCTCAAAAAATGAATAACGACACACGTGGGACTCTGCATGGAGGACATCAGCTGCACCTTAGTGTTAATGTTCAGTAGGGTGTAAGTTCAGTCTTTATTGCATAGTATCATATAACACAGTAGTTTGCAGCTAACACTTGTTTTTTTTTTCAATGAAGCATCATTTTGTTCAGTAATTGGTTTAGTCAGAAAATAGACAGAATAGAATAGAAGATATGTGTCATCATATCTTTTTTTTTTTTGACTGGTCATCCAAAGAAATTCAGTTACAAACATATACACAAATCTGAATTGGAAAGACATATTTGCTGAAAACATTATTAAGGTTGCTGTTGTGGATAAAGATGAAGAAGAAGCTCTATTGTCACTGATTACATTTACATGTTACAACAATATGTGACTTCGGCATTTAACCCATCACCCTGGGGGGGGCAGTGACTCCCTGGATTGAAGATTGTTATGATAAGGCGGTGCTGAAACACCATCTGTCGAGTATATGAATGTGATTAGGCACGTGGAAAGAGAGCAAAGCTGTGCAGAGGCTCTACTGAGCCTTCTGTTTTTCCAGTACACTGAAACATTTTATTATTCATTTATTCACCTCACTCCTTTGTGTTTCCCTTACCACCTCTCGTCTGCTCATTCCACTCATTCCTCCTCCTCTTTCCTTTACTTCTGCCTCTTGATCTTCGATCTGTCAGTCAGTGCGCTGTAGAGGATGTAAAAGAGAAGGCTAGAGTCAGAGCAAAGACTGGAAACTGAGCTCATGATGTAATTCACATCTTCTGTCCATGGATAAGTGAAGGGAAGGAAAGGGGAGATGTGGGGTTGAATGAGGAGAAGCAAAACGAGAGGAGAGACGCTGACTGTGAGCAAGTGATAAAGGACAGAAAGTACATAGGGGGGAACATATCAGAGAGGTCTAGTGATGAGTCATAAGTGCTTTGTGGAAGAATAAGCAGTCCTATAGCGCCTCTGCAGTAGAACATACAATGTACAAATAAACTAAATAACATGTATATATATTTCACAATAACATCTCATAATAACATAATTGATATGAATGTATATAAAGTACACACAATATATTATTCTTGGCCAAAGTAGCCTGTACAAACCAGCAGTTCATCACAAATAAGCAGGAGTTCTGAATCCTTGCAGCTGCTGGCGTCACCAGTGCTAACTGATAAGGTAAGCTGAGTTGTTGTTCCATAATGTAGCTAAGTTTTACTTATATTAGCAGTCTAGCCACATTTCATGTGTTTGATTGTTTGGATTTTCCTCTGGTGTTTGTTTGGATTCTAACTCTCGAACACACACAATATACTTGCACATTTCTACATCTATTACGGTACTGAGACTTACAGTAATTGAAACAAGCTGTTGATTCAGAACTGCTCGATGGTTATCACACTAAAGCAATTTGACTTGTTTAGAATAAATGGTAAAAACATTGGGTAATTGCTGGTAAGTTCAACTTTATATATAAAAAATAAAAAACCCATGTCACTTAAAGTTACACTACTGATTCACACAAGTTCAGTTTACTTTATCCAAGCACAAACAGACATAAATACATCTACATCCACACTTATACACTATATGTGATGTGTGACAGGACACTTGCTATTCCTATTAACCATTTAAAACTTGCTGCAACAGTTCAGTCAGGCTTTCTTCTCTCAGGTCTCAAGGTTGTCTTGATGTTATACTGATTTACCAGATTTGTCATAGTAACAGAGTGTAAAGACTGTAAAGTCTATTGTACAAAGCAAGCTCTGGAAACACGATTTAATTCCAGAAAACACTTACATTTTGTGTTTTGAAGAATAGGAGGTGTATTCACAGCACCGTGGATTGAGCTCTCTCTGCCTTTAGGAGGCTAAATGTGACTTGAATAAATATACAACACTAGTCATCTTGGACAAGTAGTGGTGTGTGGACTGGCGCGCACTGATGCACCGCATCATGTTTATTATACTGTTCGTCAAGTCTTCCAGAAACACACTGTGCACAATATAATTAGTGTTTCTTTGCTTAAAAGCAGAGCTGTCGTGTGTGAAAGGAGATATTCCTACAGGGTTTACTCACAACCACGTCCTTGTTCTCTAGAAATAATTAGTTGTTTGTTTGAACGTGTACAGTAGTACTGTTTCATGTAATTGTTGAGAATAGAAATGTGATAATTTGATGTTGCTTTGAATTACCTGACATTTGAGGACTTAAACAACCTTGAAAATGAATTATGTGTTGTAAATCTGTGACTGTAGATTTATAATTGATAGAGACAATGTCATTGTTAAGCTGTTATTACAATACAGACATAACATGACACCCAGAAGCTCTGTCACTAAACATGACAGAACAAGAAAAGTATGAGTACAAAAACCTCTGCCAAGCAATTATGAAAACAATAATTCCAGTTTTGTTCATGTATGTATATATGTACCCACAGTGTGTATAGTGTATTAGTTAGCTTAATGTCATAATCCAAACTTAAACAAACTTAAATTGTTGTTCATTGGGTAATGAAAAAGACCCACAGTTCACCAGCTTGGAATGAAACAACAATAACTATAATTTATGTTCATATAATAACTTATACTAAAGATCATTAGGAAAAACATAAACAGAGAAGAATGTAGAAAAAAGTGGTTAATTCTTGAAGTAAGTAAAGGACAAATAGTTAGGCTTACTCTGAGGAAGAGCGTTCTGAAGTTTAGGGCAGAGAACGACCTGCCTACCGACGTGGAAAGTCGAGAGAGAAGTAGAAAACAGATATTAAGAAACCTGATTGAATTTATATGAAGCCTCCATGGTCTATGTGTGTGTGTGTGTGTGTGTGTATGTGTGTGCGTGTTGGTCTGTGAGAGATAATTGGTATATTAAACTCTGTTTTAGTCAAGCAGCAGTTTCATATTATCTGTTTATACAGCTGAAAATGCAGATTTATATGTGGCTATTATTCTGAGGTGCTAGAGAAGATCTCCAGAATGTATCTGTCACTCTGTCTGGTATTTTGTCAGTCAGTTGAAGAAGTGTTTACTCCTCAGAAATGATCTACAATAAATACACTTTCTTGTCAGATGTGTTTTGTGTGTGTAACATGTTTGCTTTCTTTTTGTACAATTCTGCAAAACTAAAAACTGTCCATCCCTCTGTCTTTCCCTTAGAGGATGACGTGGTATCCATGGCGGACTCCACCACCACTGTGGATGACATTGAAGGAGAGCTCTTTAAGATTGAGAGGATCAGGGATGTCCTGGTCAGGAGGGAGTCAGAACTCAGATACATGTGAGTAGGTTCAAACACCAACACCTTGTTTATACACATGACTGTGATGTGCAGATTATTGGTATTTAATGAACAACGGAAAAAAAACGTTAATATTTTTTTATAGTGTTAATTGTTGGTAGGTTAACAGGCGACGTCACATCTGCACATTGCACGTAGGAATATAAATGTGAGGAACAGACAACTAGAATTACCACATTTGAAGGTTGTGTGCCACCACTAAGCATTAACGTTGTAGCTTGCACTCAAGTCCAGACTCATATTCCAATAACTTTATGCATGAGTCCAACAGACTTGCATCCTCCCCTGAACATAACGTCTAAACGCAACTGGATCATGGGTGTGATTGGTTTCTGCTTCAGGCAAGTGGGACAATATTTTGATGTCACAGTGAAACACGTGCGAACGATTCGGTTAGTTTCTTCAGTCTGCAGGAGCACATGCAACAGAAGCTACAGGAGAGTTGCATCATACAGGCTTCCCCTAAACAACCAAACCACTCATATCAGAGGAAAAGAACACATCTGCCTCTGGACTCTCTCCCCCGTCATTTCTCTCCATAACACTTCAAGTTGGCCGCATTAAAATTTCAGTGGTTTTACCTTTGCTTCCGTTAGGCAGGCTAATGCATGGATATTTATTCGTCTAGTCGCCTGAAAGATAGATATTAACACTGCTCAGAAAGTACGGGGGGAATTATGAGGAGTGGCGAGCAAGAAAGAGCCGAGCAAATAGAGTGGTAGAGTGACACGATAGATGGGGAGGAAGAAGAGGAGGGGATGAGGATGCAGATGGAGAGTCACGATTTGAAGAACCACTTTTTTCTCTTCCTTTTTTTTGTCTGCAGTTCACAAACAAGAATCCTCTAGGTGCATAAGTAAAGCGTGTGATTGGTATTCTAGACCTCGTGTGGAGAGAAACTTACATGAGACACAGTGGCGAGGCTTTCCTCCTATGACACTGATGAATGTGTGTGAGTGTGCATCTGACCCTGTCAGAGTGAAGTCCACAGTCTCTGGCTCAGGCATGCCCCAGGAATTTCTGCTCAGAACAGATTGTGTCATTGCTCCTGTGAAACATCGAATCAATATCAAGGCTTTGTCTGCATGAATTCCTGCTCCCATTCACTAGAGTTAAGATTTTATCTTATAAAGTAAAAACTAAGTTTCCTACAGCATGAGCAGCAGTCACATGCCATTATTTTATTATGCCACGTAGGATGGATGACATTCAGCTGTGTAAGGAGATCACTCGTCTGAAGAAGGAGCTACAGAAGTTAGTGTCCATACCAGGTACGGGACACTGATAGTTGTTGATGATGTTGTTGAATATGTTGTCTGGATGCAAGTATATAAGAAATGTCACCAATGATGTCTAACTGTGTCTTCAAATTAATTGATGAACACATTTCCATGTTAAAAAATGAATTTGTTTCGTGCCCTGTTCTATTTGTGCTAAAGCAGGTGATTACTTCCTCTGTACTGCAGATAACGACAAGTCCAACGAGGATCGGCAGAAGGAAGAAGAACTGCTGCAGCAGATCCAGAAGCTGGTTGAGACCAGAGATTTCTTGGTGGACGATGTGGAGTTTGAACGACTCAGGTAAGCTTCTGTGGTATCATTACAGTAGGAAGTTGTTGGTCGTGTTTTACTTTTAACATACCTCATACCTCGTACCTAATAAGGTACTT
>JAUMHF010000001.1:13038325-13065765 GCA_032359275.1 Microctenopoma steveboyesi
CTCCCAATCACGCCTCTCCAGGTTTCACTGTCATTGCCGACGTGAGCGTTGAAGTCCCCCAGCAGGACAATGGAGTCTGATACTACGAACCGCTGTTTGGCGCTTTGGCACAGAGTCCTCCCCGCAATCCGAAGGCGCTGGGAAGCAACACTCTCGTCCAACGGGCAGAACCCCAACATACAGGCACAGAGCCTGGGGGCCAAGAGCAAGGCCACCCCTGCCCGGCGCCTGTCACCCACAGCAACTCCAGAGTGGAACAAAGTCCTGCCTCTCTCGAGAGGAACAGTTCCAGAGCCCAGACTGTGCGTAGAGGTGAGCCCAACTACATCTAGTCGGTATCTCTCAACCTCCCGCACCAGTTCAGGCTCCTTCCACATCAGAGAGGTGACATTCCATGTCCCAAGAGCCAATTTCAGCAACCGAGGGTTGGAAACGCCAGGGCTCCTGTCCTTGGCCATCACACATAACTCTGCGCACCTGACCCCTCTGGCCCCTCTTGCAGGTGGTGGGCCCACAAGAAAGCGGAACCGCGCCACTTTTTCGGGCTGAGCCCGATTGGCCCCCGCGGTCCATGGTCCGGGCCCCGGGTACCCTTTCCCGAGCAAGGAAAAAACACCGCTCCTTGCTTTTTCTTCTTCATTGGGGTCCTTTTGGATCGAATTAGTCTGGATCTTCACCTCTGACCTGTTTGCCTTGGGAGACCCTACCAGGAGCATATACAGCACAACACAGCGCTGAGGATCACTAGACCGCGCAAGCCCTTCTGCCACGTCAAGGCCTTGATCCCAGAAGGGATTGTTATATCCACCTTGGATAATAAACAGACATACAATATAAAATATTATTAGAAGGCACCTAACAAAGATTCGCTTAAGACACATAACGACATACTAGTAATATATGTGATAGTAACAAGAAATAAGTAATACATGGGAAACTGCTGCGTAGAGGTTACACCCCTTAAACAACCATGAGATGCTGGCATTGACATAACGAGCACATGTCACTCTGAAAATCGAAACACTTACTCGTTTGGAATAACGCACACATAGTAGATGTCCATCCACAGAGCGGTTTCTTGATTTTCATAATAAACAAAGACTTTATAATATTTAATTCTGAACAATAAAGATTCACTTTGGAATTATATTTTTGAAATAATTATAAATTTAGAAGTTCATGCAAAGACAAGAACACAAACAGTATGAATGAAATTTCAGGCACTAAAAAGTTTTTCATGTACTGAAAATATCTCTTTTCCACACATACAACAGGTTTAATCAACAACCCTTACAAACATAACAATGCAATCATATTAAGCTGTTTTCTACCAGCTCCTATAAGTCCTACTATTATGATAATATAATTTCTTTTTCAAAGTCATCAATATAACAGTGTTAGTGGCAGAGTCAGTCAGTCACACAAATAGGAGACACCTAGTGGTCGATAAAAACTAGAACCTCAAAGAACATTATATTTTACTATGTTACTTAACATCTGCTGTGTCCCAATATATTTATCTATCACCTAGCCGCAATGCCTGAGGAGGTTATGAACATTTTTTCACACTTCAATAATCCTTGGAGTCAAGTGATTAGACCCCAATAAGAAAGAAAATGTAAGTTGTCATTCTGCAGCTTCACAAAAACATTTTGTTGATGCTTTACATAGCATGTAGTGTATATAGTCTATGTAGTGATTCTGTGAGGGAATTCAAACCATCATTTGTGAAAGTTTCATACCTTTTGAACTTTTTATATTCGGCTTTTGTGATGATAATTAATCTTGCTTTACTGCCCAACCCATTATAGCACATGCTTACATCCCCTACCTCCAAATACTGGTTAAATCTCCTTTAAAGTATAATTAATAACCATTTATTGTACTTACTATGAGCTGTAATGCTCACTTGCTCATATCTTGGTGTGTGTGGTGAATGCTGTTTGCCTAATGTAAGTGCTCATAAACACTCTTAGAGTCCTTGATGCTGTTTAAATGTGCAACAGCACCACTGTTAGTAGTAGTAGTAACAATAATCATAACATAATAGTTTCACATGAATCATCCAGCTATCTCTGAACCATTTATCCTGTGAAGACGAGCTGTCAGTGGGCGGGACGTTACGCATGGATGAAGGCTTCCCCTCTGAATTCCGGCAGACCTCTAGCTGCATCATGTGGCCAGTCCGAGTAAGTGCAACTAAAAGAGACAAGCTGCACCTTCAGTCGTGCAGATTCTGATTCTCCGCCAAGTTGAGTTACACGTCAGTACTGAACGTGTACTGGTGAGTGGACGTGTACAGTCCGCGCCAAGCGGTTCCCGGATGCACAAACCAGAGACATGGAACGAGTAGTGGTGGAAGTGCCGATCAACAACGGTGAGATCCAATACCACTATCACGCCTAACCAGCCTTTGAGTCTCTCACCACTAACGTCTCCTAAGACGCACCTCAAACGCTCCTCCTACTCTGACGCATCTGCTTCGGCATTGCACGCGCTGCAGCCTGCGCAGGGCCGTCAGTGCTTTACAGCCTGCTCGTGTCGTTTGTGCGTGTAAGCTGTTGTAGCTGCAGGGCACCGGCCACCGGCACGGTGCTGACAAAGCTGCTGTCATCTGTCAAACAGCAGTGCTGCGTCTGACACACGGCTGTCATCACTTTTTCCTCTCTGCACCAAAACACGCGCTCACAGCAAATGCGTTACACGTGGACGTGTTTATGATTAGTCATGTAATCATAAATCACAATGTATAACTTTCTACTTCAGTGAAATAATTAACTACTTGTTGTCTTATTTATGATTCTGTTATTCCCAAATTAGACTTGTATGTTATGTGTGTAACAATATCTGTTTTATTACCAACTACAGGTTTGTCCATTGCTGGCCATTCCACTACCCCACGAAAGCGACAGGTGCGTTTTTCAGCACGCCATGACATCATCCTTTTGCGAGAGGTCATCGCCCAGAATCCCTTCGCCTCCAAAGACCCGGGTTTGTTCTATTAGAAGTATCAGAATGTGCTAAGGAGCCATGAAGGTAATGTCTTAAACACAACATGATGAGATGTGGGTACACTTTTTCAGGGCGCATCTGGGCGCATGTGGGAGAGATTATCACAGCAGCACTCCAGGAGGAAAACTTTGAGGTGGATGCCAGGAGGTGTAGGGAGAGGACCATGTTGCTGCTAGATTACTACAAGAAACAAGACTTCCCGAGTCTGCGCAGGTTGGTTCTGTCAACAGGACCCATATTTCAGGAGAAAGTCAAAGTAAATTGGACTGAACTGCACTGGATGTGTGGCGCCTTACATACATTTAAAGCTTTTTGTGTGATCAGGTTTGGAACAGAGAGGCTGTACGCCCAAAAAGAGGATCTGCTCCATGAGGTTTTGGAGCTTGAGGCTGAGAAAGGGCTCCTGGCCAGCGGTGAAAGCACAAGGTATCAGGTGGGTGTCAGTGGTGCTGTGCCACGAGAGAGGAGCAGGTAAACCTTATGAGGGGATTTTTAATGCCCTTTCCAGGGGCAGGTTCATTGTAGAGGTCACAGCTTCAATCACGTAACTTCCTTAACAATTTCTTTATTTTCTCAGTGGTATGTTTAAGTTTCAGACATTGTTCATGGCCTAAGATTAAATTCCTAATTTCAAGGACTAGAATGAACAATAAAACCAACAACTGTCAAAAAGTGTAGTGGGTCCCAGTTTTTTAAGCTTACGACCGGTTATAATGAATGAAGCATGTGTCCATCGGCACATGTTGCCTTCTGTAAATTTAGAAGTTGTAAACACTTCAAACCTCTCAGATTGATCGGGCACCAGTGGAAGATTTATTGCACAGTTTTTAAGGTCATATTTGATTTAGGTATCTGTTCTAGTACTAGAGACATTTAAAAGCAGATTGTGTTCACTGTAACTGAGCCACTTCCTTTTGCTTCCTCTTGGTGGCATTCAGCTACAAGTAATGTGGATTCAAAATCTGGAAAAATTTGCTGAGAAACCGTGAAGGTTCCCAGTCATCCAGGTCATGGTTATCTCGAAAGGGTTTTATCCAAAACAACTGGACTTGTTTGGTTTCTTGATGACGTTTCACCTTCCATCCCAGAGGGCTTTCTCAAGTCTGACTGACCTGAGGATTCTACGGGTTTACAAACCTGCTATTCACACCAGTCAGTCAGACTGGAGAAACCAAACAAGTCCAGTTGCTTTGGATAAAACCTTTTTGAGATAACCTGCTGTTTGACTGTTGTAACCTTTTAACATGTGCTGTTACTAAATCTGCTGATATTTGTTATTTTCCTAGTTCTTCCTGTTAATGAAGTAATCTTGTGTTTTTTAGAATGATGAGGTGAGAAAGCGAACCATAGAAGAATTAACTCAACCAGAACAAGAAAAACCCAACATCTGTAATACACAATCGCCTACTGCAGGTAAAACACATTCTGACATTAACAAATATGACTCAGTAAACACAGTGGATGTAGTTGAAGACACTTGCAGGATTGGGTTGTGATGCACACTTGTGTCACACGTACTGCATCATGTTATTTAAAAGTGCTGGTAATTTAGTGATAAACATATTTATTATACTGTGGGAAAAGAGTCTTTACTCTTCAAACAATCACCTCTATCCACTTTGCAGCACTAAGTTTGAGTGGCAACAGATAAATATGTTGATTACATGTAGTTTGTGTAACAATAAGTCGTCCACTATAGACAGTGGGTTGTGTTTCCTACTTCGAATACAGATGTTGGTGGAGCATTAATTAAATCCTTCAACTTGAACCCTCAGTTTAAAGTGTTTGTCTTTCCGCAATTAATCCTTGCCAGCTCCACTTGTGTTTCTCAGGAATATTTACATTTTTTTGCATCATTACTGTCATAGCAGAACCTGAAGAAGACCGCGAGGAAATGGCTGAGCTGTCGGGGGCACCTACGGCCAAGCAGCCCTGCCAGTGCTGCTGCCAGACCTACTCTGAAATTCTCAGCTTCCTGGAGAAACGCTCAGAGGCAGAGCAACGGCTGCGAGAGGAGGAGCTTGCCCTGCGCCGAGAGGAACTAGAGATTCAGAGGAGTATGATGTTATTAGAGTGGCGTAAAACCCTGTGTAAAAATATGCAACACCGCATTGTGCGTGCTTCTAACTTTCAAAAGCATTCTGATTGGTTTTAGTGACATGACAAGAGCAATAACTACAAGTCATACAGAATGTATAGCCTAACATTTTCACTGATAGCAGGTTAAATTAAAGTAAGATAAAGAAATAAAAATGTGAACACATTTGGCATATTTACTGAAAATGGATAGAATGATAAGTCAAAAACGATCAGCGTTGTCTTAAAATGATCTCAAAATGAAGGAGGTTATAGTAATATGCCGACTGTTATACTGCCACCATCCTCCAGTGGGAATTCTAAAAGACATATCCTTTTTTTTTTCATTTTGTACTCAGGTAAGATTGCTCTGGAGCGGGAACGTCTTGGAGCTGAGAGAAAAGAGAGAGAGAGAAGATTTGAGCTGGAGAGTCAAGAGAGACAGGTCATCTTGGACCTGCTGAAGGAGAAGGTACTAAAAGGTTGAAGAGAAGCCTGCATCACCTGCATTTACTTTGCATGTTTAAAACAATGAAAGCATGTGGGCGGAGGAGACATCAACTACGTATTTTTTCTGCTAAAAAGAGGAAGGAAAACAAGGAAACAGAAGTGAAAAGATCAATGGCTGTTGGTTGTTACAAACATCCTATTGACTTAAAAAACAACCAACAACTAAAAAGCTGAACAATGCAGTTAGATTTAAAACCCCCAGTAATGTTCAGAGACAAACTCACCAGTCCCTGATATACAATCTAATGTTTTCCAATACTAATTCTCTGCCATGAATTCCACTTTTACAAGCTTTACATTTTCAACAAAACCTACAGAATGTGTCCTGGACCTCATTATATTAAGAGGTGTTTCCAGCGTTTTGATTTTACATGTGTACCTAATAAAGTGGCCAGTGAGGATGTAGCATACATAATATTTCCTTGAGCACGCTGCTCATAGCTGATCCAGACACGTGATGTGTTTCATTCCACATGCCATCAGAATTTGTGAGAGTAACCTGTGACACGTGTGGTACACTCTCTTTGATGTGAGTCAGAATGAACGAAAACCCCCCGACTGGATTTCTGTGTGCCGGGATGGTCTGTTGCTCAGCCGATAAATAACTTTTATTGTATCCAACAACAGAACATTTTATGAGTAATGTTCGCAGTGTAAGGGTGTAGACATGATGTAGACGATGTGGTTGACACTGAAATTAACACTGAAATTATGACACTGTTTCAGTTAGGACTTACAGTGTGTTACAGAGTATCGTCTGACGCCACTGTGACATGTTGACCACAAGGAGACAGTATAAGACACACTGTAATACTTGTCCAGAACATGGTGCAAACAATAAATCGGTTAAAGTTATTGTCTGTATTCATTGTTGTTTGAGTTTGTGTGGTTTCATTGTGATCACTACAGTTAACTTTGTACAGTGTGACGACTCATAACTCCTGTTAAACCACTACAGAACTGAAGCTTTATATTATGTCTTATGATAGAACAGAGACAGTAATATTATTTGACTCATCTAAGAAATGTCCTTGTTGCCAAGACGAGTACATGTACAAAACATTTTGTGATTTGCTCCCAACTTCATTTACTTGAAAGCTGAAGGTTATAAGATTTTACAGCAAATACAAAGCATGAGAACAGATTAAAAAGTTATTAAAAGTAGCTGAAATCATATCAACGTCAATGTTCGCCTATTATCTTCCATTGTGCTATTAATAATTCACCTACAATGTCATAGCTACAGTCTATAGAGTCTTTATTATATCCGCTACTTCTGCATTAGCATGTTTGCTGCATTTTTGCACTTGTCAGTGCAGGTTTTCTTAAAGTACAGTATTTTACACTACTAAAATATTATTACTTATTTCTTCAATGCCATCACAGAGACAGTTTGTACACATCGACTTCCTACTGGTGACTCCAGAACTGTCCGACATGAAAAATTTGAGGCATGAGAGCATGCGCACAACGTCTCCTGCTCGTTGCGCTTTAATATTAGGTCATTCAAATCCCACGCACCGATTGGTCAAAGTCATATTTCAAACGCCCTGTTATGTGTGTATCCCTACTCTGATTGGGCCGCTCGGCTGTCAGTCTTTTCGCACGTTCGTCCAATGAACGCGTGCTCGTGGCGTTTTCCACCCCGACGCGACCGCATTGCTACAAAGTTTACTGGGGCCACGCTTAAACGTTAGCGTTGAAGTTGAGCTTTTGTTACACTGTGGCAACACGCGGGGACGCGGCGTGTCCGTGTCAGTGGGGCGGAAACCGTGCGTGCGCGTTTCGTAACGCTACAGACCCAGTGACCCACGGGGAAACATCTGCTGTCGATTTTATGGTAGATCGGGGCTTTTGGTGTTGCAGCTCGATGTGAAGGTGCTTGTTGATTCGTTAACACCAACACGAGTGCTCCCATGTTACTGTGACCTACAGCCACGTGCTGTCTGTTATCTTAGTTAATGTTGTGTTATCCTACTTTAAGATGTGTTTACGTGGCTGAGATCCAAACCACGACCGTAAAATTGAGCGTAGAGACGTAGCTTTTAATGTAGAACGATTTGTGTTGACGTTTTAGAGGGAACCTAACTCTACACCACATTGGCTGGAAATCAACATGCCTATTAGGCGCTTCGGGGGTCACAGGTCTCTGGTCTCTAACTCTCAAATCCCCAGACTGTCGTATGGTTACGCGAAAATGAACATGTCAAGAAGCGGCTACCGCGTCTTCTCCGGCAACTCCAGCCCCGCTTGCACCGAGCTGGCAAAGAAGATCACAGAGTAAGTGAACATTTGTGCTCAGTCCTTGTTTTCTTGACATATGTATGTGTGCACTGTTTTAAATGCAATGCGCTACTGCGCCCAGCGTGTCACGGCCAAGTGACGCTGCGTGCTGTCCACAGGATGACGCACAACATAAGATACGATAAAAACTTAATCAGTTTAGTGTATTATGTTGCACACACACGCGCCTTACTAAAAAAGCAACAGTAAGGACATATTTGGCTTTAGCATGCACAGTTTTCTGCATGCAGGGGTGTTGCAGAGCAGTTGCATTGACTTTATTTCTCCTTTGAACGGTTTCTCAGTCGCTGTCCACACGCCTTGATGGTGTAACTGCTACAGTTCAGTCACGTTGCCATGAAAAAGTTCATTGCAGGTTACTAACCCAACATTTCAGAGTGACAATAAAAGATTCATCTTATTAGATCATGGGTCATAATGTGTTCATCTCATTCTGGTCTTGGCATGGGAGAATCAAAGCACCTGTCAGTGAGAATTATTGTGATAAAAGGATGTAGTGTGCAGGCACTGCTCTGATTAGGCACTAAACAGCGCGTTGATACTGTGTACTGGTAAAATACAAACAGGTTAAACGGGTAATCTAAAAGACACCACAACAAAAAGGGAAAAGTTTAAGTTTCGTTTAAAGTTTGTGTGAC
This sequence comes from Microctenopoma steveboyesi, assembly GCA_032359275.1. NCBI lineage: Eukaryota > Metazoa > Chordata > Actinopteri > Anabantiformes > Anabantidae > Microctenopoma > Microctenopoma steveboyesi. The sequence continues at coordinate 13,046,866 of JAUMHF010000001.1, forward strand.
AACAGTGATGGCCTGGCTAAGACCTCTGCAAACACCAAAGTCGACCAGCGAAGGTCGGGGAGCATTGATGTTCTTCGGGCAGCTAAACAAAAGGCTTCACTTTCTCAGTTTTCACTGTTTGGCAAAGATCATCGTCATTAAAGAGCTTATGTTGCCATTCTGGCAGAAAAGATGAGTTTTCATCAGAGCAAATGTTACAACAAAAAAAGGCAATAAATATTTACTCTGAAGGGCGCATGCGGTGAAACGCCTCTGTGCAAATACCAACGAGCCTGAAGTCAGCCACATGTTTATAACCATGTAATACCTGCCTTGTCTCGCTGGATTCTTTACCCACTTTGACAGATTATTTAAAAAAATGCAGGAATTACCAGAAAGCTGAGAAAAACAACCACATCTATACTTTTTATTGCACATTTTCATTATTTATTAATCTGCCTAACTGAATGTTTTTTTAGTTTTTCTTTGATTAACCTTTTTAATGTTTTTGACACAGTTGGTTTTTATCTGACTGCTCCTGATATTCTCATTGTAAAACCAATCTTATTGTTACTGATTATTTTTCTGTTCAGTCAACTAGTTGTTTGATCGCTACAATGCGATCAAATTATTCTCGCCCACACCAACAGGTTTTCTCTATGTTTTTCACACCGTTCGTTTTTTCCCCAGGCGCTTGGGTGTGGAGCTGGGCAAGTCTGTGGTGTTTCAAGAGTCAAATTCGGGTAACGACAAACATCCTCAGGTCTCTTAGATTAGATTAGTCTTGGTTAAATTCTTACTTGACTTGACACTTTGGTTATGTGTGGATTTTATTCCAGAGACTAGAGTGGAGGTAAAAGAGTCTGTCCGTGGCCAGGACATCTTCATCATTCAGACCATTCCCAGGTGAGACAGAAGGATGCTGTTGATCGCTCAGTCCTTCGTCAATCATGTACACACATAGCTTATTCCCATCACGAAAAGTTATTGTGTCGCTTGCAAAAAATTCCCCCATTAAAACATATAAGATGGGAAAAATCATGCTTGGCGTCAAAGTCTCTTGATACAAACACTTTGTTGTTGTGATACCTGTACAAGATTGAGCAGTGCATCTAGTTTCTTTGTGGGCTTAACCTGATTTTAGTACAGGGCAGCTAGTCTGTATTTAAAATATAAACCTTTGTATCTCCTCAGTGTTATTGATTGACCTTCAGTTACTTCTTTTCAGTTCATAACAAAAGCGTGCTCAGACTTGCAAGCAGTATTTCTTGTGACCTCTTGCATGTCATAAATGGAGAAAACTAACTTTTGCCTTCCTTTTAAGATTTTGAGTCCCTCAATATGAATTATTTTGTACATCTTTATTTTCTACTTTGTCTGTCCAACAACCTAAACACAGTTTTTTTTTTTTATCAAGTCATGAGCTGTCTGGACCTTTAAATCAGAATTGGTAGAAAAAGTAACACGGGTCTCATAATGTCTGATCATTAGCAGGTTAGCCAGGGGTTATTAATTAACAAAACTCAACATTTTACATGGAAATAGTGCATGTTTCTGACAGCTGTGTAACATATTTATAAAAAAACACAATATCAAAAAAAAAATGGAATGTTCCTCTTGGGGAAATTGTTATTTGGACAGCTGCTAAACCTGTGTCTGCGCTACTACAGGGAATCAGTGTCTTGTCCAAGGACACCTCAACATGTAACCTGGTGTGCCGGGGAATCGAACTCGCTCACCCTTGGGTTTGAAGACAACTGCTCTATCATGCCGCCCCATTTTACATGGTTTTGACATTTTTGGGGGATTTTGGAAAGCTGATCTTTTAAACAAATATTAAAGAGTTGATACATCGTTCCTCTTCTGCTCAGTTAAAAGTCCCGTCCTGTTACGGGTTTGGTCCTGGTTCAGAACCTAGAATTCTAGGTCTTTGGAAGAACCAGATGCTAGACGGATCCAAACAGGAATCATGATGTCATTGGTATGCTCACACCTGCAAAAGCCAAACGGAGAAAAGCATGAACGCTTTACCTGGAAAAACCAACTCTATTCATTGATTTCTCACACCTCATGTAGGCTCATGTGTTCAATGTGCTGTTTCACAGAGATGTCAACACGGCTGTCATGGAGCTGTTGGTTATGGCTTATGCCCTGAAGACCTCCTGCGCCAAGAATATCATCGGGGTCATTCCCTACTTTCCCTACAGCAAGCAGTGCAAGATGAGGAAGAGGGGATCTATTGTCTGCAAGCTGCTAGCATCCATGCTAGCTAAAGCTGGTATGGGTTGTTTGTTGTCATCTCTTTTGTCATTATTGATTTTATATAGGTACCCATCAATGGAAAACACAGATTTAAGCAGGGCACCAGACTAGTATAATAAACGTCCGGTAATGTTGAAGCCCGGACCATTATTCAAACATGACAACAGATTGGACCGAGTTAGACTGGAGCCCACAGTTTCCCCCGTAGAACTCCGAGCGTGCTTCCTCCTTTATTCTGCTCAAAGGTCATGGAAAGGTCAATGTCCTGCTTCTATGTGTTTGGCGTTGCAGGTCTAACTCACATCATCACCATGGACCTCCACCAGAAGGAAATCCAGGGCTTTTTCAGCTTCCCAGTTGACAATCTAAGAGCTTCTCCCTTCCTCATCCAGTACATCCAGGAGGAGGTAATATACAAGATTTGGAACAGTTCTATAGTCACCGTTAAGGTTATTTTATTCCTATTTATTGTTTAGCACTGAAAATAATATTGTCTTTCATCAGATTCCAGACTACAGGAATGCCATAATTGTTGCAAAATCCCCATCAGCTGCAAAGAGGTAACAAACAAAGGGAACAAAATCACCATAAAAGTGCTGATGTCCTCATGTTGTCTAGGTTTATTGTATAAGATGAGTGCATGTGCTCTCGTGCGCATTTTTAAGGTTGTGCCTCTGTGTGTTCACGTCGTAGAGCCCAGTCCTATGCTGAGAGGCTGCGACTTGGGCTGGCGGTGATGCATGGTGACGCTCACCCCTCAGACTCAGACATGGCTGATGGTCGACAGTCTCCACCTTTGTCCCGCACCACCCCAGGACACACCGGTCTGGAGCTGCCATGTAAGATGCAACATAACAACATGCGTAATTGGTGTCTACTCATAGTGCAAAACACATTTACGGTGTCCACTATAATAATAATATCCACCAACACCTCTTTGATGTTTCATATCTCATACATATGAGATAGACTCTAGTTTTGCTACAGTGGTAAACAAGGCATTTAACAGCCACAGTGTTTCCACCACACACTAATAACCTTTGGAACGACATAATACCGAGGTTTCTTAGCACAGTAAACCTGTCTAGGAGTGGCTACACAAAGAAAGCTTTATAGTGGGCTTTGTAGACAGTTATGCAGCAGAAGCATTAGTGTGCTTGGAAAATCTGCTTGGGTCATAAACCAAAGTACAAAAACCCCCAAAAACTTGCATGCTTTTAGAATATTTGTTTCTTCCACTGTCTCTGTCTTTATAAGATATTGTACCACGTAGTCAGGTCTGCTATCAGAATTCACCTCGGCTCACTGGTTTTAGTCTCTTCTACACACCTAATATGGTCAGATTAAGACCGGAGTAATGACGGCGCTGACCCTGCAGGAGCACACGTAGCATGTTTTAGGTCAGCCCTGTCTGAGGTGTTGTTAAAATGTGAAATACTGCAGGCAGTGACTGACTTTGTCCTCCTTTTTTTTCCTTCTGAGCCAGATTTATTTTCATCATGTCCCATCTTCTCTCCTTTCTGCTGATTTTACAATTTCTTTCCTTTCTAGCAGGAGCTGAATCACAGTCACAACGCAGCTGTGTTTCTCTGCCTCTAAACTTGCATTGATTATGTGTTTAATTTGGAGTTAAGATTGGAAGAGTTGTTGGATGTCTAATTGTCCCTTTTATTGTTTTGTACCATCCTACGTTTTGCCACAGCAGACAGCAGACATCATGTCCCATTCCCTGGGATAGAGCTCCCAAGTATGATCCCGGTGCTTGAGTCCTCCTAAGCTTTTTGTTTGAATGTTTATGCCTCCTTGCATGGAGTGATGCCATGAGTTACTGAGGGCTTCCACTTCATTTGACATCTGGGCATTGAAGATTAAAGTCACTGTGATCCTGTTATGTGTTGAATCCCAGTGCTATACAAGGGGAAACTAAATGAACCAAACATTAATAAAGTGTTTTTTTCCAATAGCTAGTGCATACTATACTATACTATACTGTATTATGTATACGTATGACGGTATTTGACCACTGCATGGTTTGGTCTGTGCATGTCTCACCCCAATGCATCAAAGCTGTCAGCTCGTTTTCTTTTTGGCCTCTTCCATCCATATCGATGTCAAGTATTTCACACGCTGCCTTCAGCCTGCCGCTGAGGCTGCGGAGCAGACACAGGACACGTATTAGTTATTCCAGCAGCCTTCTCCTGATCATCCTCAAGTTATCAAGAAATGAACATGCGTTCCATATTTGTCCAACCTCCAAAAGAGGATTTGGTCTAACTAGCGAGCTAGCTACTTTTTTTGTACACTATGAAGGGAGCTGCACCTTGCTGATACACTAATAAATACTGAAACTATAAAATGAAAACTGTTTCCCCTAAGTGTGAAGTTGTTGGAAGCCCTCAGTCGCCTCTCAGCGGAGATGATTTTGGCTCTCTTGGAATCAGTTGTTATTTGTGGGGTTTGAAACCATGACTTTCCTGGTATTTTATGCTTAGCACATGTTTCAGATCGCTGGGCTACTAACGATTAGGTAATAAGGAAACATAGCCAGTGTAATGGATTAGACATAGACATTACTAAATTCTTCCTCACTCATGTGGATTCTAGTCTCCTTGCTTTCTTACCTACCCAGAAATTCATAACCATTTAAATTCATTTTCTTAATATATTTGCACAGAGGCATTGCTGGATGAATTTGGGAAATGTGTCTGGAAGACGTCTCCAGGTTTTTGGCATGGTGAGGTCATTGGTGGGCTGGACAGACAGGGACCGCTTATTACTTTTTATGTCAGAGTGGAAGTATGTTTTGGGGCCTATATAGATATATTTTTTTCATATTATCAAAGTTGTAATATCTTTATGATGGTATAATAAAGTTAATAATCGATCCTTGTCTGATCCAATAAAAAGGCTCAGTTCTACACCCACTATTCCATCTACCACTATACCAGCTTTACCTTCTCAACCTTACACATGAAGCCCAGGTTTGTGCTTTGTCTCAGTAATTTTCAGTGACCTTCAGTCACTGGATTGGTGCTGTGGTGGCTGGAAACCTTTTGGGGGATAGAATAGGTTTTAACCAAATCTCTCCTAACTTCAATGCCCCTTAAGATTATCCTCCTGATTGGGAGTAACTCGCTATCAATTTCAAACATAACATTTCTTTATTTGTCTTTCAGTGATGATGGCAAAGGAGAAGCCGCCTATCACTGTGGTTGGAGATGTGGGAGGCAGAATCGCCATCATCGTTGTAAGATCTCATCGTTTTATGAGATTTAGTAGGACTTCATGACGTTTATTTAGGACGTTATGATTGCATGCTTGCACTTGTGTGTGTGAGTTTGTGTGTGTGTCACAGGACACATTCACATTACTCTCTTGGACTCTTAAAGAGGAGTACGACCTAGTATTTGTTGTGCTTTTTGTACTCTGTAATCTGTAGACAGATTCATATCAGTCTTGACACTTAGTCACACATATTTGAAAGAGCTCATATAAATTCTCTTGCAAAAATATAAACAATTTAGAAATATGTCTCATCCTTTTACCCTTTACCCCCGTTGTCCCTGAACCCTCTCAGGATGACATCATAGATGATGTGGAGGACTTTGTAGCAGCGGCAGAAATACTAAAGGAGAGGGGGGCCTACAAGATCTACATTATGGCTACACATGGTCTCTTGTCTGCAGAGGCACCAAGGCTAATAGAGGAGTCTGCAATCGATGAGGTAAAATCTCTTACTGTCTCAATACAAAAGTATTAAAATATACAAAAATATTATATCTTCCTCCTCAAACATGAAAATCATCCACTCCTACAAATACCTTTCACTTGTTTCTTTATATCGGTTATTTCACTGTAATTTCTGAAACAGTGTTTGGAAATGTATCCTACCCTAAAAAAAAACAACATAACACAAACATATTTTATCGGTTTGCATTTATTATGGACATTATCAGAGGGTTTAGGTTTTCACCTTAATTCCGCCTCTAAATAGTTCTAGATTAGATAAAATGTCAGGTTTTCACATTATTTCATAATATTAAATAATTAGATTAAGTTTGAGGTTTGCTTACAGTGTACATGTAGATTTATTTCATAAGAACAGTTGTCATGCCTCAGTTATAATCAAGGTTTAGAGTCACAGAGGAATCCTGATGGTTACAATAGACTTAAATTGATGAAGTATGTAAGAATAGCCTTGAAACAACTGTACTGATGCTGCTGTGTTGCGCCTCCAGGTGGTGGTGACCAACACTGTACCTCATGAGGTGCAGAAGTTGCAGTGTCCGAAAATCAAAACGGTGGATGTGAGTATGATTCTGGCTGAGGCCATCCGGCGCATCCACAATGGAGAGTCCATGGCCTATTTGTTCCGCAACATCGCTGTGGATGACTGAGGCGACATATACGTCTACATTCCTAGATACACAAAGAAATCACATTACCAAGCACACACACGCCTACATACCTACAGGGCGAAGGGTGTAGTTTACCCCACTTTCAGTTTGCTCTGCTGACTGTAACTTACTGTATTTACTGTATGATCTGCATAGTGGGACTGTACAACTTATACAGTCTGTTTCACTTTATTAAAAAAGGCCTCGTTAAAGCATAAATAGCAAACGCATTGTATAATATAGCCTTTCAGTACACTGTAGATTTTGGCTAATAAAACTATTCTTTTTGGGTGAATGGAGCTCTGTCATTTTCTTGCAAAAGATTAGATCGACAGCTCAATGTAGAGCTACATAGATATTTTAAAACTACAACAGTAGCACAGGTGGCATTATATATAGAGCCAATATGGTTTGCATTCTGTAGTGGAAGTGTGACGAGATTTCTGGAAATGTCGCAAATATCTAGCACCGCAGCCTCACACCTGAGCCCAAGCTTTCAGTTGCAGTTTCGGTCACAGCTGAGTCTGCTTGGTTTATGAAGCATGGTAAAGTGTGAAATGTCGCACTACAGTGTCCAGCTTAGTTAAAAAGGGTTTTATAAAACGGCCTTTTTACAGAGTACAGTATAGAACGGATGTTTTTCATAGGCGGGTTGCTGGGATGTCGTGGTTACCACTGTGCCTCGATTTTATCTGACTTTTTAGTAGATCTTAATTTTAAATTTAGCCTTTAATTTTTTTAGTTCACCTTTTAAATGACAGTTTAAAACTTATTTTTTGATTCATATTTAAATAGGCGACTCATTTACACACATTGACACATGACCGTGTGTTGGTTTAAATATAGGCCTGTGTGACACATCATAGATTTATTTTTAAGCTCTGTGTAGGCAGAGACAAGTCATGAGTACAATCTCCATTAGAATGATTTAAACAGTCGTTATTATTGTAGTTTAAATGCTGGCATTTCATTATACTTGAGTTAATACTGTCGCTGTGTTTTGTCCAGGACCCTGAACTTGTTCTAAACGCCTCAGGGTAATTTGAATCTGCTGAGGAGCTTTGACCAAGTCCAGGAGCAAAGACATCAGAAAAACTGAGTTAAAAGTAAACGAGTGTTCACAGTGCAATTAAAAATTAGAGCATAGAATCTTAGTAAAATGGTAAAAATGCGTAATTTTACAAAGGTTATCGACTCTGAAATATTCCTTTCAAACCAGTGCTCTGTATAACAAGATGACAAATCTACACACCTGCTTGAATGTGAAGCTTCAAGGCCTCCATCCCTTCACAAATGAGCAAAAGCGAAGTGCGTAAGAATGTTTAAATGTGGACTGAAAGAGGAACTGCCCGCAAACGTTGGCTTGGTTACTTCCTCAAATTAAAACAGGAAACTTGGTTCAGTCTAATCTGATGGAGCGGGGTGGGGGTGGGGGTGGGGGGCCATGGACCTGAGCACAACTGCCTCCACACGGCAGGTTGGCTTTAGGGGAACCATGCACAGATATTTCAGGAACTGCACACTGATGTATTTTGTCAACTGGTTAAACTGGAGTGCAGCTGTTTTATTAAGTATTCAAATGTTTTTGCTCAGACAGTTCGCTTTGCCTAACCTTGATTCCCTGAAGCCTGTCCTGAAACCAGCTCTCACGTGTAATGCCTGAGACACACAAGTGCATCATGACTCTGTTTTTTTTAATTCAAGATTTTGCCTTCAGTTTTCTTTGATTTATCACATTTTACTCAGGGTTTACATAGACTTGGGGCGGCATGATAGCTCAGTGGGTAGAGCAGTCATCTTCCAACCTCACGGTCAGCGGTTCAAACCTCCATCTCCACAAAGCTACATGTTGAGGTGTCCTTGGACAAAACACAGATACCCTGTAGTAGCACAGAGACAGGTCTAGCAGCTGTCCAAACAAACAATTTCCCCAAGGAGATCAATAACGTATTCATTATTATTATTTATTGAATTTTATGTTTGTTTTCCCCCAACAGATGGCGACAGAGTTCTTAAAATGTCAGAGGATGAGAGGGGAAAAGTAGGGACTCGAACTCATCAACAAATTTACTAGCTTGTGTCACTCATTGCAATAAAATGAATTCCAGTAGCCACGTGCCACAAGAACACAAAATAATTTTTCTTTGCACCTATATAATTATGTTTGAAGATCGAACAGATTAAGTGTTTTGTAATGCACATGTGAACACCAGCATCTGTATATGTGCTTCTACAACACATGCATTGAAGAGACGATGCGATATTTAAAAGATTTTTAGAACGTCTGAATATGGCAGCTCTCAAAAACCTAAAATAATAATCTATTCAATGTGGGCTGACTAGGACCATGTTCATTTTGGAAAAAATATTTAGAACATCCAAGTCCTGATTGCATCCTTTTTTATTTTTTTACTCATTATTTTATTTTTAAGTATTGCCATATTATTCTTAATTAATGTATTTACTCATCACAGAAATATGAATTATCCTCCCGACAATGTATACATCTAACAACATTAGCATCAGCAAAGTCACACAGATATTTCATTTTTTTATTTTATTGCACATTAAGATCCACGTTCCACGTACTCAACAATGAAATAACATTTGTGAGAAAATGCAATGATTAAAAAAAAATTGAATTCATGAAAAACACTGTAAAAACGTAAATTTGAGTTGTCATTTCAAAATGAAAAGTGCATTAGCAGTTCATATTTGCCCCATGAACGTAAGAGTTATGTCACAGACAAACTGCAGTCGAGTACAAAAAAATTGTAAACATTTCAATATGCTACAGGTGAATTAATTAACAATTTCAACTTTTGCACAAACAACATACATATACACCCATTTTCTTTTAGTAAACAATCTGTTAGCATCTCTCAAAATACCCTGGTGTAAATGAACATTTTCATTTAAAATTCAAATGCTAAACATTGATCTAAACACCAGCAGCGTGTCACCAAGTAAGCAGCAACATCATCGACATCAAGTGAAGAATGGATTCATTAATTCAGCTTTCTTCTCTGCGCGTGGTTTAATGCTCGGGTTGCAGTCTGCCTTACATCTGTCTTAATACTATTGTGAACTGTAATCTGTGGGTCCAGATCGGGCAGCTCTTCACTTCACAAACACGACCGCTGAATTCCAGGCTTTTCTAACCGTCTCTGTCCAGCATCACTGAGTTTCCCTCGTCATCTCTTGTCCCTCCTCGAAACACAGCCCTTCTCCTTCATTAGGACAGAGAACAACTGTTGGTCTTGTTCATGGGCGGCCGGAAGTTGATGTCTTTAGGGAAGGTCTCCCTGCGTCTGTGTAGTGCGGGGCTGAGGTGACTGGGAAGGTTTACCTGTTGCAGGAGCTCTTTGAACACCTCCACCACATTCGCATTTTCCTTTGCAGATGCTTCTAGGTAACTGTTGTTCCAGTCCATCTCAACGGTGGACAGCACATCCTCACTGGACACCTGACGCTCCTTCTCCCGATCCACCTTGTTCCCAACCACCACAATGGGGGTGTACTTGTCCTCCTTGATCTCTAGAATTTCCTCTCGCAGGCTCTTCACAGCTGCCAGTGACTCTGCGTCATCCACAGCGTACACTAGTGCGAATGCGTCGCTGTTTTGGATGGAGAGCTTACGCATGGCAGGGAAGGAGTAGCTGCCACTGGTGTCCAGGATCTCCATGGTGACCTTGACCCCACCAATGTCATATTCCTTGCTGTGCAGCTCCTCTACTGTTCGCCGGTGTTTGGGCTCAAAGGTGTCCTGGAGGAAGCGTCGAATCAGGGCCGTCTTGCCAACTCCTGCTGCCCCTAGAAAAACGAGACGCACCTGGGTCTTCTCCTTCACCTCCAGAGACATTCTGACTTTAAAATATTTTTTACAGCCAAAGTGATTTTAGTTGCTTCCTCTCAGTGGTTAAAGAAGCTGCTGTTAAGCTGACACCTGTCACTGTCCTTTACTTTTCCTATCTGTTCCCTAAAAATCTCCCCTTCAGCAGTTTGTTGTGACTTCAGTCACAGTCTTTTTCTCAAGCTGGCAGCTTCTCTATGTCAAGCCTCCTCAGATTTGCTGGTTGAGCGCTCCACTGTATCTCTAATCCCACACACTGCCTTTTATGCCTGTTTTGGTGAGAGAGAGCTTCCATGCCCTCCTTCAGTTGCAGCCAATCAGCTGAAGGCAGCGTGTAACATCTAGGCAACCAATGATAGCACAGCATACAAACCAGTGTACGGGGCCAGTTCAGGAGGAGAAACAAGGAGATATCTAAAAGTGAATAAACAGCATGCATAGCATGGAAAACACTGGTTGAGCACTGATCTAGTACATCTAAAGAAAGACGGAAAAAATTCTCACGTCTGGTTACAGCAACAGAAATTGACAGTAATATATCGTTGCTATTGGTCCTGCTGATTATCTGTGTGGTAATGTTTTATTTTGATGTAGTGTGTTATTCTTATTTAACAGGATTACTTGAAGATGTATTATAATCTGTGAGTATTTAAGCTCTGACATCTCTTTGTATGGATGCCCAGAACATGACAAACATATTAATACAATCAACGATTAACTTGCTGTATACAATCAGATTGTGACAGGAATGTTAAGCAGTATATCAGGTAATAAATTATTCATTTCCTAGATGCATTTTTTTACACACCACAAATGGCAGCAACCACCTACAAAGTATGTGGAATGAAAATTTACATAATCATATTTGTGGGGAGATGAAGCATGACATGAATAATGAGTTAGATATTTTAGAAAAGGCAGTGACGGCACAAAAAGTCGACAGATATCTCATGATTTCTCAGTATTTACCGAATGTGAATGTGGACCAAAGCGGCTGGATGCTGCTTCTCTACATTTAGTTCTACAACATACATTTCTAATCAGAATTCTGTAATAGTGTTATAGCACTGGTTACTACGTCCATGCAGTCAGTGTAATATTTTCCCATCAATTTATTTTCATTCCCTCACTAGTAAAAGAGATTGACCGAAGATTTGTGATTTTTTTTCCTGCGTAATTAAACCTGACTTTGCAGAACTGGTCTTTACTTTAAGCTGTTTACTTATACACATTCTAGAGAAAACATGCTATGGATCACTCTACAGATAGATCTCACGCAATTCATAACCATGTGTGAATCACCTTCAGCTGTCCTTGGTGTCCAATTACATGTGATGCATTGCCTGCAAGTGTCTAAAAACGAATCTTGCCAACCTCCAGTGTGTCAGAGTTTGTTCTAGAGGAGTGAGCCTGACTCATGATCCTCTTAAATTTCCCTCGAGACAAGCGTCGTCTCACACACTGACTCTCAATGCCTTGTTAGGTTAGGAAACAGTGTGGAACTCCAATCAACCCTAGGGAGCACTGTAACCCCTGCCATCGACCCACCGACACACACTTTAAAATTCACTCATATTCTGTCTCCTCACTTCATGGGCGGTGGAGCAGAGCTAAGCATTGTGGGAATATTAGCTGTGGACCTCCGCTTCCTAATACATTGTAAGGAACACTAATGGCCCCTGTCTGAGCTGCAATCGTGGTGTCTGAACTCACTTCTAGTCAGATTGTCCTGCAATGACTAACACTGGTAAAAGATTCTCACACCTCCGCCTAAAACTCTAAAACTAAATCTAATCTAAAACTAGTTTTATAGGGTGTTTGAAAGGAACATAATGTTGTGATTTACTATCAGCAGTTTCTTCAGTAGAATAGTAACATTTCCTTGCATTCAAAGACTTATCAGGTCATGGTCATCAGTAAACACCAGTGACATGGTTTCATAAATGTAATGGTCATAAATGCTCCACCATGTTTGATAGATAATTAGCCAATGACATACCTACCTCCTCAAGAGTGTTCTTGACATAACCAAATGTACCAGGCTTTTAATTGTTGCTGCATAAGACACAACTCACAACATCAGTGATTTATAGAAACTGTTATACCAGAAGAAAATAAAGTCAAACCAAAAAATACTTACAGTTTTGCCTAATCAATTTAAATTCAGTAACAACCAACTGGGTCAATGTGCACAGCCTTAAACCCAACCAAGAATCAATTTACCCACAACCAGCTGTGTCAACAGCTTGAAAATTAAATAAAAAATAGAACTCCTTTCTGTGGACGTAACATGTTTTGTTGTGCAGTTGCACTGAGTGTGCCTCATGTGCCGTTATATCTGGATACTTTTCTTGTAATTCTATTTATGGTGCTGTTGCCTTGCAGTGGCGCTAATGACCAGATGGCTTTCCCTGCTGGACTGAAACAAATGTTTAAGTCTCACATGTTAAGAAAAAACATTTTGATAATATAGATATTGTTTATTATCTCACATTTTATGCTTTCATTTCAATATATATATATAAAACACGCACCTTTATCTGTTAGCTGAATGTAATTATGAGTGTGCACATTTATTTTTCTCTTTTTGAGGTTTGTGCTATGTTCACCTGTTACATTGTGAGTGCCGCTTCAACAGGTTGCTCTGTCTTCGTAGCCTGTGTCGTGACACCGTCATAGAGAACAGACCATTGTGCTTCAGTGTCTGTATATGCTTCTGTGTGTACATGCAACCTTGTCCAGTCAATTCATTTTTTATTGCGCTCCTTTTGCTTCCATGGTTGCCAGTGCTGCTTCTTCCAGCCTGTATTAGCACTTTTTTCACAGACTGACAGAATCACATTGTGGCACCGACAATTTTACTATATTGCTATACTGAGATCTGAATGACGAGCTGCTCTGTTTGCATATGTCAGTGTATAAACGCTCTTTGATTGTTAGTTTTGTGTCTTTATTTGAAATACATATTCTGGGGACTACATTGCCTTCGTGCTTCACTGAGGAGAAAGGGCCATGGCTGGTTGTATTAATGGGAAGTGACCTGCGTCTTAGCTCCCTGCTCTGAATCGCCTGCATCTACCCTTCTGTGGGAAAGATGTACCGCACACCGCAACCGTCAACCTGTCAAAATGACGCCACAAGATGATTTTGTTGGAATCTGACAGATGCCAAATATAAATGTTACCCTACACGTCACTTAACCTTCCATTCTGCTTGAATATTCTTACTCTTTGTGTTCTTAGAATGAGGTGAAAGGCTGCTGATGTTTTGATGCAAATACAAAGGGAACAGTGCAATATAAGGAAACTGTGAATGCCTTCTAGTCAAACTCAGTCATGTGGTGATTTTCCTAGTCTTAGGAAATCAGAAAGCAAGTGTAGAGGGAACAGTCAGCAGCAGGTTAAAACACATTTAGTATTGGACATTTACAGCAGCATGTGTCAATGGGAAACATCATCCTCAAAACTATGCCAGTGTTGGGATATGCATACAGTGCGTTACAAAAACAAATCATTACCTGCTGCTTTGTTACGGTAGACATTTCAAACATATACGCGGAGACTCCATGAGTTGTCCCCTGTGCTCTGGCTGGTAACGTCCACCATTCACCGCCTCATTGATTACCAGCTGGTGCCATAATTAACAGCTTGCAGCTCAGACTTTCACAGTAGACTATATTACAGTAGAATGTATGCTAAAGTCATAACCACAGGCTTTACCTTTTGGGATTGGCATTGTGCTGCTGCTGTGTGGCTGAACAAATGCGACCGACTACTAGATGAGTTTGTCTTGGCAAACGTTACCACTAAACATACTGGTGCTGAGCGCATACTTCATGTGACCATAAGGTAAAGTAAATTCCGTCGTTATATTTTATTATTATTTTTATTATTAGCCTTATTAGTTTTATGTCACTGCTGTAAAATCTTTCCTCATCAGCTGTAATATTGTGATCTGATGCTTAGGAAAATTCCAGTCTGTGTTCGTGTTCATTCAGAGTCTCAGCTTGCAAACTGAGTTGTATCTGCAGTAAGTGAGCAAATACTAAGTAGTAAATTTTAATGGAACAAATGATATAATCTTTATGGTTGTGTTTTGACTTTATGGTTGCACAGCTGGCTTTTGTGCGCCTGCTATTTATTTCACGACTTGCTTAAGTAAAAAAATTATTAACTGTTGTTTTGTTTTTTTTTGCTCTCGTTATCAAGTTTGCAGCCTGTGTTAACATACTGTAGTGCAATTCTTGCTGCTGGACTGACAGGATGTGAGCCAGGATACCGTGCGTCGACAGACAAATCATCGTCTGGCTAGGCAACCATTGTCCTTCTCAACACACAGACATACAGTGATAATGGCTGCAAAAACAATTTTCCGTCATGTCTCATTCCTGTCAAATATATTAGTGCAAATCTATGTGATACTGTTATATTGTTATATGCTTTATTTCTTTCATATTTTATATTTTGCCTTGGCTAATGATGGAGATCTAGAAAATAAAAGGACAACAAAAAGGTGTAATGAGATGTTTTCCTTTCTACATTATGTGCCCAGTGAGCCTAAATTTGAAGGGTGAGCGTGGTCATATTCTGTCTTTCTTATTGTCAATTAATCGCATGATAAATGCATCCTATTAAAATCTATGTAGTGGCAGTTTGATGGTAACTTATTCTTCCACTTGGAGAACACGTTGTGTAACTAAATAATGTTTTCTAACTATGATGAACATGAGTCCTGCAGTTTAATCTGTGTTGATTCTCCGTCGTCCAGCTGTCCATGCTTGGTTAACATTGTACAGAAATGGATGTTTATGTAGTCCAGTAACTCAAAATGGCACCAATGGATATAACTATGTGACAGCTTTTGTCCTCACACCCCCGAATCAGAGACAAAATATGTATATTTCTGCAATATAATTAAAACATCTGTGACATGTAAAAGATGTCTCCAGTAGGTGTCAACAAGTTTTGGGCTAAGTTCTACAGATAGGGAGGTTGGAAATTATTGAAAGACTAATACATCATTGAGACCACAGCCACATGTGTATGTGTTTGGCGACCCGCATTTCTGAGACTGAATCACATCAGCTCTAGACATGGCAAAGAAAACTGTACAAAGAATATTGAAAAAGCAGATTATTCCTGTTGTCGTTCATGTGTCCTGCAGGTCACAGTGCTGCTATGTGTCCTGCTATTTATAGGACTGCATTGTGTTCCAGGACAGCATAGTATAATAAAACTCTCTTGCACAAAAATGTCATATTCTTAAACAGAATATGGTTGTTTCCTGAGGCCACGCACACTTCTTCAGCCTCAGTTGCTCTGTTATATATTTTGGTCATTCAAACATGCTAGAATTGTTTTCTCTGAAGTATACGTCTGTTATAATGGTTTGTGGCGTTCAGTCTCAGCAAGCCTTCCTTCAACAGCCATTTGTGAGGTGGAAAAATTACGTGTTCCACATATAATATGTGTTTTTACGCTTTACCAGTGATGCACTTTCACAACTGTGCAAAAATGTAATTGAAAAAAACAATAAAACTCCAGACCAAAAGCCACTATGCAAACCTAATTCTTGCCTCAGACTGTTTTTAGTGCTTCAGTGCAGCAACAGGGTTATTTGAGAACAGTGATGCTGTAGCTGCTACACACAGATTTCCGTGGTATCATAATTAACTGGTCCTTCTTGATTAGCACCTCAGAAGAAGGCTTTAGGATGCTGACAACAAATCACCAGGGAGGCTTATTAGACAAACACCCCCCTGCCCTACATGTGAGCTGCTTCACCACATCCCTTAGGAGTAATAACCACAGCAAACAGTAGGATGAAGGTTTACACAAACGTGAAGTAAAGAAGTGATTATTTCAATGATGCTGTTGCAATATTTCTGTTAACCTCAGAATTTATGAATCCCTATCTCGGGGGCAGTTAAGGATAATTGTCTTAGTTGAATTATACACAACTTATTAGTAAAGCAAGTAAAGGCTAATTGAGGCACCACTGGTGGGAAACATTTAACAAGTTAATTATTTAAATTCCTGGCAGGGCAAATGGCGTTTTACAGGAATTAAAATACATCACACCAATGGAGCTCAATATTTTCATAGCTAAGTAATTTATTTTTCACATGAGGGTGCAATATGATTACTTTGTTTTTATAATGAAATATTATTTTTCATATTATTTCAATTCAAATATAGCTTTTTGATTGATTATTTACCCAGAGAGCTGGTTATTATTTATTTAGTCTTAGTGGAGAAAGGGGGTTACAGACATTTTCACATTTACTGCTGTCAGGTCTTATTACTGCTGAGAGCTTCCTGTAAAATGAGGCTGAATTGAATTTTAGTTATCAACACTCATTATCAGTCAAACCACACTGACATATCTCAGTGGGGAATATAAATTGCTCCAATAGTGGGTCATAATCAAATATTGAAGTACATGTTATCTCTCATCTTCATTTAAAATGTGGACACAATGAATGGGGAGTCAATGGGAAATAAGCAGAACCACTTGAGCAGGGAGCTCAATGAATTAATGTATCCTGTTCTATAATCAGTGTGTTGGTTTAACAGTGACTCAGTGCTGGGATGCAGAGTCCTGGCACCCTCAGGATTCACTTACTGTGTGGATCTGTATCAGAGAGAGAAAATAGAGACAACACTGCAGCTCCATTGGAACTGGAGCAGATGGAATTAATAATTGATCATTTATCACACAACACATAAATGTATTCAATTTCAATTTTCTTGCAAAATGATCTGTTTTCTGTTAAATGATGCTGAACATGAAAACATTGGTCTTTTTTAATTTGTGCTCAAATGCATTCTCTTTCATGTGCTTCAGATTTCTAGCATCTTCTATAACTGCTGACAGGTAACATACAGTATATGATGTCGATTAGTTTGCAGCTACATATGTGATACATTATTTATGCTCTTGATTTTTTATAACATCTGCTCACAGGTTTTGAGGTTTGCTGCTGAATATAAGAAAATGGATACATCTGGCTTCAGAGGAAGCTGCATGAACTCTGTTAAATGTCAGTTGGAGTCAAGGACTGTAGGTTTGAATACGAACATCTGGGGGTGTGGGGTTAGGTAGACGTGAGCCCATCAGACCTGTGTAACCTGCTTTTCATCCCTGCTTGAGGCGGTGGCTCGGGGCTACCTCAGCTGCTTCTGACTGAACTGTTAGCAGTTGAGATGCACTGTGGGTAAAACGACAAAACTGAGTAAAATTTTCTGGTTCAGCTTTATTGATTTTATCCTTTAATAAAACTATCCATCATGTGGATGCAATGATGAAGCTAATGAATGTGCACATGTGGCACAATAGGATATGAGATGAGGAGACTTTGTTACGTCCCTCCGCTCCTTACGATATGCTTGTAGCTTTTAAAAAGAACGAACCAAATCTGGACCACTCGTGCCTCCAAAAAAAGCCGAGGGCTGCAGCAAACCATGAAAGGACCTGATTAACTAGCCTCTGAAGTATAGTGGTACTCAGCTCCACAACATTAAATGAGCACTTGAAACACCGAAACATGGGCAACAGTACAGGGTGTAGTATGGGAGAGGAGGCCTACATCTGCAGCGGTTGTAGGAGTTGCATAAAAAAATTATGAGAAAACAAAATAAAGGAAAACACTAAAGACGTTTCCATTGTTACGCAGATGGAACCCAGATATATTTATCCTTAAAACCAGATTAAATTAATCAATTAGTCAAACATTAGGCTTGTATAAAACACATAAAGACCTGGATGTCCTGCAACTTTCTGCTCTTTAATTCAGACAAGAAAGAGCTTATTATACTGTGTTTATGCTACTGTGAGCAATCGTGGACTTATCTTTGACCAGATATTCCTCCCTATTATTTTTCGGAAATATCTAGAACGCAGCCCTTCCACCTATATAAATATATTACTGAAATAATATTTCTAAGATTAGGAGCATCCTGTCTCAGAGTGATGCTGAGTCAAAACTAGTCCATGCTTCTAGACTGGACTACTCTAATTACTAATAGGATGCCTAAATAACTCCCTCAAAAGTCTCCAGTTAGTTCAAAATGCTGCAGCTAGAGTTCTGACTGGAATTAACAAAAGAGATGATATTTCTCCTACATTAGCTTCTCTCCATTGACTCCCTGTTAAATCTAGAAAAGAGTTTAAAATCCTAAAGACCTGATAGAACCTTATTTTCCCAGTAGAGCACTTCGCTCTCAGAGTGCTGGTCTACTTGTGGTTCCTAGAGTTTCTAAATGTAGAATGGGAGACAGAGTCTTCAGCTATCAAGCTCCTCTTCTGTGGAACCAGCTCCCAGTTAATGTTTGGGAGGCAGACACCCTCGCTAGCTTTAAGATTAGACTTAAAACCTTCCTTTTTGATAAAGCTTATAGTTAGAGGTGG
>JAUMHF010000001.1:13065865-13077125 GCA_032359275.1 Microctenopoma steveboyesi
ACTGAACCATCTCTTAGTTATGCTGCTATAGGTTTAGTCTGCTGGGGGACTTTCCTGACACTCTGAGCTCCTCTCCTTCTTCTCTGTCTGCCCTCTCTTATGCCATCACTGATATTAACTTTGATCTTGTCTTTCCCCCAGTGGTGCTTCATCCTCTCTCTCTCTCTCTCTCTCTCTCTCTCTCTCTCTCCCTCTCTCTGTATCTCTCTGCAGGTATTCTCGACCTTGGAGCTGTAGCTGTAGCTGCTGCTCCTGCCGACCTGCCCAGTGCCTCGTCTTTTGTTGTATTGACCTCTGTTATCTGTTGTTCTTTTCTTTCTCTACTTTCCTCTTACTTCTTTTCTCTCATATATTAATATTAATACACATAAACATCAGAATCTCTGACTAGAATCATTTCATAATATTTTCTCTAAAAGACGTGAAAAGCTTTTGGACTGCAGTAGGTCTTTGTATCACTTTCTGTGAGATTGTCTACATGCCTGTGTGCATGTTTGACTCACCAGCAACAGTCAGATGGCCTGTCAGTCTGCATTGACCTCAGCAGTGTGGCAGTTGGGTGATCAGTCATGCCACATCCTGTTGGGTTCTTCACAGATCAAAATGAAAAAGTACGAAAAGAAAGAAAGCGGATATGATTTCCAATTTTTATTCTAGTAATTAGTTTTATATATGGTGGTATACACATGTGTATGTGTGTGTGTCTTGCATGCTTGCGTACTCCAACAGCTCATGTATAGCTGATGATGATTAACCTTTAAATCTCTCTCTTAATTTGAAATCATTCTTTCGTGGTTTACAGGAAGCTAGTGTCCTTTATGACCCAGACAGGGAAGGAAACTATGTCACACTAAGCCGAGGGTGAGACAAAGAAGAAATGTCCTACATATAACTTTAAGTGATTCAAATTTAAGGGGTTTGTTCTTCTAGATAACGAAATATTATCTAAATATATGATTGTCAGTCAAATGAAGTTAAGATTTTAGTGTAGGTAACTCCCCTTGGCCATAGTGAATCTGTAATTCTATTAATAAAGGGACACTAAGATGCAGAGAGAGAAAAAATTCTACTTAAGTGGTGGGAGGAAATTATATATAGAAAATAAGGAAGAAGTGAGAATGTAAAGAATCATTCTTCATTGCTAAGAAACTGTATGGTTTCATCTGACTAACTGATCCAACCATGGCTTTTCACTATAAGAATCCTTCCTCGTGAAAATGAAATCATTCATTGTAGCACAGATGAAGTCGTCCAGCGTGAGAAGAGTTGATGTGAGAGTGCGCAGAGTGACGCGTTAGTCACTGAGCAGGAATGTGTTGTGTAACTTGCCTCTGATCATTGTCCTATATATTATTCCTCCTACACTTTCTATTGCATTTCATTAACCTGCTTCTCATATTTCATATAAACATATACAACTGTTGATGCACATATTAAAATGCAACTGTGAATCCCTAAAACAATCATGTAACAATCATATAAACTAATATTTTAGCTCATTCAAAGAATGATCTTTGGTGCTTTATTTATTCTTGTTTTGTTTATGACACATTTCATGTATATTTCATATGTGCACAGTTACCACTGATGCACAGCTAATGAGCCACTGAGGTTTGCATATTGCTGGATCATCAACTTTAAAAACAAATTACGGATTATAGGATACGGAAATGAGGTATGTTTCTCTATGGGGGAAGCTGTCAAGAGTTTCTCTTCTTAAAATGTGCTGCAAGGTACACTGCCCCCAGTTTGCATAATATTCTGGGATTTATATGATGAAAAGGATCATATACCCTACTTTGCATGCATGATTGTTTAGCACTACATTCGATGCTGATTACAGCACTGATGTCTGCAAACAATTTGAAGAATGCATCACACTGGACATGCATTTTAGTTCTCATTGTCTGTCTGCTTCAGTGGACTCATGCAGTATTTCTAAAAAAGCCAGCATTGCTCCGAAACTTAGTGTCTTTAAAAGGATTCAGTAACACACATCATTACAGAAGCGTCTTCCACTGTTTTTTCTCTCTGCTGTGTGATGCAGGGACCATAAGACACCATTCGTCATGGAGCTCAGTGGGTTAGAAGGATTGTAGAGAGAGATGAGAGTGTTCAGGTGGGCCCACTGTGCAGTGAAAGTCAAAACTTCACATCAGATGTAGGCAGTGACTGGAAGCCAGTGCAAAGATATTAACACTGATACGATATTTTAGATGATAAAAACGAGCAACTGATATTGTGTCATCTGAATGATCTGAAGAGCCTTGTCTGCACACAAAATGAGAAATTACTAAGGAGGTACGTTGCATATTCAGAAAGGTTTGGATGAAGCTTCCATAAAACCCTTCTTCTTCTTTTGCCTGCTCTCTTTGGACATCGCCAAAGCAGTTCATTGTTCTCCATCTTTCTAAGGAAGGGAAAATCTGCATGCCCATGAGATGGTGGAGATGTGGTCAGCAAAGGTCGTCATTGACGACCCCCCCCCCCCACACACACACACACAGACACACACACACATTTCTATCAGACTTACCATACAACAGGTTTGATTAGGAAGACTGGAAGTTCTGTTTTGGAGAAACTAGAATTTTCATTCTTCTTATGTCAGAGAGGAGAGCAAAATTGCAGTTTATAAGAGTAGGGTCATCCACAAATAATAATTGGAAAAGCCAAGGCAATGTCAGTGACCAATAGAGCTCAGGGATGTAGTATAGATTGAGAAATGCAAAGGCTTGAGAACAGAACCTGGGAGAGGGTTAGGGTGTGTGAAGAGGCAGTGAGACATGGACTGGATACAAGGACTGACATGAAAATTATTACTTCTGAAGCCAAACTGGTTACATCAAGTATATAGTTCAAAGATAGCATATCTGACATTTGATTAAAAATGGCAGAAGACGGAAGAGAAGCCGCTCTGCACGTCTATAATTACAGTAAAGGCTTCACAAACACTGGTGCAAACCGAGCCTCTGGAAAGTGCCTGTTGCAAGAAATGCATTAATGATCTGTGTAATTGTTTGGCTTAGTGTTTGTGCAACTGGAGTGGAGGATAAGTGGGAGGATTGCTTGAGCAGAGGAGCATGTTGTAAGAGTGGGGACTGAGGTGAGTTATATACTGTTTCATGGATGTGGAAAACCCTCCATCTGGAATGGAGAGGTGTGAGTTGTTGGCTGCAACTGAGGAAACTGGCAACGTGATCTGCAGTGAGAGGTGGATGAAGGAGACGGAGGTGGGTAGAGGAGTCATTTGAAGGTGATGAAAAGATTCCTGGTGTATGTGATATTACTGAACCCAGCTAGAAAGGATGGGTTTGGACTTGTGTCACGAATAAGATCAGTGAACCAGGAATTTGGATGTGAGGGACCAGCAGGCCTGGAGGATTGGATCCATCTGCAGAGGTTTAGCTGTCAAAAACACAATATGCCACACAACCCAGAGTGTCTCACTTGTTTGCGTCAATGGGTTATGCACAGTGCTAACCTGTTGACAACTGTAGACCCCTGTACAGGGGTTTTGAAGCAGCGCTATGAAAGAAGTAGTACTCCTGAAAAGGGGACACAAGCACAGACTCACAGCAGATTCTATGACACCTTCAGTGCTGAAACAATAACATTATTCAGGGAAGTCTGTTGAAATTCTAGGGATCCAAAGCTTAAAGAAGGCAATAACTGTACAATACATTACATTAATGTTAGCATTTAGCTCGATTTCATTTTGGCCTTGCCAAATTCCTACCTAAATTACCAGCTGCGTATGTGTTGTGTATAAGATGTCACGTGAAGAGCACCAGCATTTAATCATTTATTACATGTTTGTTTGAAATTATTTTTAAGAAGTTATTGAAATTTCATTCGTAACATATAACTTAGTGTATGAAAAAGTTTCCGCTCACATTTAATTTTGAGAGCAAATCAGATGGCCATGCTTTTCCATTTCAGTTATCAGTGACCCAAATATTTCCTCCCTCAAGTAGATGATAAGTTAATATCATGCAATTGTGAGTCTGGAGCTCTGTCCCAGAAATGAACAAATGGATGTGTCATGTCGAGCCCTTATCTGGCTTCATTTTCCACATAATCAGTGGAATTCCCTGACTTGGTATTACGCTATTATTGTATTAATTGTGAGATCACTGGTGAATTGAGTGTTGTTTAGTGGAGGCACTAATGGAGACATATCTAGGGCACTGCCACGCTGTGTAATTACCGTTTCTGTAGCCTTACAGCGTAGTCAGCGGTGAGCTGACTATAACAAGGTTTCGGCATTTCACTGGTCACCATTTATTTTAATTTATATACAGGAGAGATTTTAGTTTGAAGAATTCACAATTTGTGTATATTTATTTATATTTGAAATTAAAAGAAAATTATGTGCTATTTATTGGAACACTCTGTGTTTGGACACTCAAAATCTACAGCATTGTTGCACAAGCATCATAACCGGAGAGGACGTTGTGGCCCGTAATCCATCAGGAATATAATCAGTCTGTCTGAATTTTCCATGAGTCATTCATTGACTTATTAGATTCTTTTTCACTCCTCTCACTGCCAGTCATCATTTCGTCATTTAGGCTAAGAAAAAATAATAACGTTGACTCACTTTGTTCCAAATGTGGTAGTTTATGATGACGTTTACACTGAATATACCTATTTTTTCCCAGTGTTTGGTTATGTGCCATTTTATTTATCATTAGTAATAATGTACTTTTGAGATTCTGGACCAGGACAGAATAACACACGTGAGTCATCGCTGGGCTTTGATAAATAATTTGGTTAGAAGTCTGATATTTTAACAAGCGTTTCTCTTGTTCTGTATGTATGAGGCGTCACCTCAACTCATACTCTGCACATAAGAGGGAATACTGCATATGACAACTTCCTCTAAAAGTACACCATCTTGTAGCTTGCGGCTTTGTATTTCATGCTCACTGCTCTGATTCAGAGGGTTTACTTTTCCTCTGTCTAACTCACTGTCCTTCATTTAGCCCCTTAGCCCTCGCTATGTCTGCAACCCAGACTCAGCAGGGCTCACATACATACAGTACATGTATGTGTGTGCATGCCTCTCCCAGATATTTGAGCAATCATTATGAGTAAAAAGAATTATTATTAATAAGAAATTGATGCAGTGAACAATAGAAATATACATTTTATATCAACATAAAGATGGAGGCCTCCAACTTTTCTTCTCTTATTCTCCTAATTGTTGCACTGTGTGCGATCAATAAAACAGCTGTGCCCAAGTTCGCACACGTGTGAGGCCAGAGCAGTAAACCACTGATCTGCTGAGCGCTAATGGCTGTGAGGAGCAGTGGAGTGAGAGAAGTAAGCACTAACTGGTACACAGTGTATTTTTGTAAGTGGCTGGAATGTGCAACATTACAGCCCTTCTAGAAAGCATGTTTCCACAAATTGGACTTCCCTTTTTCTCCACTGAGAAGTTAATTTTGTTAAACTAAAATGCTTCTGTTGGACAGCAGCATCAGTCTCACTAATGTGGTGAACAGTTGGTTTGTCTGACTGTAGGAAGGACAAAAGTCTGACAATGGGACCTATTAGCCACAATAAAAAGGTTGGTGCTGGTGATCCTTTTTCTGGTGAGCATTTTACTTTTGTGTGTGTTCCCCGTTTAGTTTTTTACACATTTAACATTTAACACCCATTTAACATTTTTTTTTATTTTTTCTCCTTAATTCATGTAATTGAATTAGTGATTATAATTTCCCTGACAGAGAGCGAATACCTGCTGGAAGTGTGTGCACAGAAAGATAAGCGATTGATGTACAAGCATTACGTCCGTGATTATAGAAAGTATTTCCCTCTCAGCACCGTCTGCATTATCTTGTGTTCTGTGGAGGTGTCTGTTGGACCTCTTCCCTACTTATTCTGTTCCTCCGTGAGTGAGTCACGTTTTCCTGCTTGTTTTCTGTGATGGCAGATTCCATAAGTACATATAAATGTTATGATCAAGTAGGAGGAACATTAGGTTCTCTTGTACTCTTGCATAACTTCTGCTTCTCCATCTCATCAAAGTCTGATCAGGTGTGTAACACTGGTAAATCAGGTTCAATGGGCTGAGATCAGGAGCAGACACTTACACACCTATAATATATTCATACATATACGTATAAACCTATACACAGACTGTGTGTACTGTATGTGCCTGGGATGAGTGGTGTTCATTTTGCATTAGTCCCCATACATGGCGCAGCGTTTCTGACAGGTAAAGGCTGCAGAAGGAACAGCCTGCTAGCCATCCATGTACTTCAGTCACATTCAGTTGTGTATCACTGTCTGAACTCTCCCTCTCCATCGTGAACGTGCAGCTTGCTTGACGACGCAGAGGTGCAAGAAAATGCAGCAGGCTAACTGAGCCAAAAAACATTAAATACAGCTTTCCTTCTGTAATGTGCACAAATGAATCACAGTACATCACCACTACTTTACTTTGATTGGCAGACGCTTTTACCCAAAGCGACTTACAAGTGTCTTGCTCAAGGACACACCTGGTATGGGGGATGGACTGGGAGTCTTATTGATAGACTAGGTCACCATTGCGACTAGGCATTAATGGACCTATGGGAAATACAGTGAAGGATTTAACAGCTAAGAATCAGATATTTGTAGGACACAAAACATAGCTAAAAGGAGAGTGGCTTTCTCACTTTGTCACAAACAATTACTGATTAGGTGACCTGAGGCCTGAGGCATGTCAAAACTACTGCCCATGTGTGCTGAGGCACATGCAGATCCCTGTTCTGTTCAGTGTATTCACTCTGGACATTTCATTAGTGAAATGTGAGGATGGGGGTGGTGAGCAACCAGATGAATCAATTGCCCATGCACAACCTGTTCAGAATGTATTCCTCTTCTGTTTTTGGCTCCTGTCTTACCTTAGGCTTACAGATGACACTGCCAAATTAGACCTACAGTATGTAAAGCCTTTGGAGAGGGATGGAGGTGTGAAAGTACTTAGAGCAAGGTTGTCATTTGCATATATTAATAATAAATAATTCTATTTATAGAAATGTATGGTATGCTTGCCTACGCATGTCTACAGATGCACCGTTTTAGATGTGTAGAGGCTAAGGTATGATGCTAAAGAATGCTAATGGTAACTTTGTGCTGACAGCATTTATATTTAATACTATGAAATATGCTAATACGAATAACAAACTCTGTTCTGTGAAGGGTAAAAGTGGAAATCTCTCTAGCATTGCAATACAGTTGGATCCGTTTCCTTTCTGCTTGGGCATATTTTCCCTAAATCCTAAGGTTCATTTTACTGTTTCAGTTTGTTTGTTTACTGTCATGTCATATCTCATTATGCATATCCTTTTGTTTTATGCATGCATTCATTTGACAGTTTCTAAAAACAAAGTTGTTCCACGGTCTGTGCATGTTTCCTGTTATCTTCTTCTTGGAGTGACCTAGTCTACACTGTACTGTGTTGGTGTTTGCAGACGCTAAATGTTATCTGCATGCACACTGGACCTCAAACTGTTGCAGGAGACAAAGAAGATAGACAAAATATTATAGAACTGAAACATTTTAGCCTGCCTCTGTGGCAAGTTTCGAGTCCTTGAGAACAAGTCACTCGATTAGAACCTGACTTACGGTAAGATTCTGAATCATCGCTGGTTTTCTGCAAATCCCCTGAGGCTGAGCGTTGTGTGCGTCTCTGTACAGGCCTGAAGCTGCACAGCAAAAATCAGCTCCTGATGTGTGCTCATACACTTTGTGCTGTCACTTTAACCAGCACACACCTCACCCACCTAAATTCTGATTACTGCTCTCCACTGTGTCTCTCCTGTCATGTAAGGTCTGCTTCTGCCTCTCCTGATTTTGTCTTCACTTTCTCTATGTCCCTGTCTTTCTTATTATTTTCAATGTCTCTCCAGATATACAGTCAGCCATTTGGCAGCAAACTCACTGAACTTGTCAGGGTGACGATAATTACAATCCATCGGCAGCTCACCTGACCTTTATAATCAGCGCTACGATAACAAAGAATTGATTAATTTTAATAAATGAAGGGTCTAAGTGCAAAAACAACTTGGTTAGGTTTAATAAAAAATCAACTTTGGGGTAAAGTGAGTAAATTATTGAGGTTAGAGGACGTCGGTAATCATGGTTACAATAATAAATATGCAGTTGAGCTTATGAAAAAAAACAACAAAAACTATTGATTTTAAAAACTGCTTAAATAACCCTAACTTAAGGTAAAGTAGGTTCCTTAATGTTAAAATGTGCATGTTCTTGTCTCTTTTATGCATAACACTTACCAAAGATTAGGAGGAACCAGATAAGCTTCACTTGTTGGTAGCTGTGTCCTGCCCTCCTGCTCCATTTCCAAGCTTTTACGTGTTGTCGATGTGCATCGTTAGTCAGTTGTCCAACACGCTATGAGAGCTTCTACATCTCTCAGTGCAAAACAGATGTTCCTGCCAACACAGAACTCAGAATTCTACCATGTAATCTGTTCTCTGTCACGTGAAATCAGAGTGTGATGAAAGGCTCCTCTGTGGTACCTCACCAATATCATACAAGCCTCAGCATCTCCCTGTTTAAGCACAAGTTCCCCAGTTGGCCCCAAAGGCAAGAATAGGCTATCACGTACATGGGACAATTCCAGTATATGGACAGCACCCTTCCTACTTAAGATGAATGGCTACTCTCCTTGCTGTGATGCTGCATCTTGAATTGGCTTTTCAGCTTCTGTGTAGAATGGAAATTGAGGTCTTTGTAGGAAATTGAGGTCATTCTTGTGAGTGGGGAGGAACTAACTAAACCCTCTACAGTAATTAAATTTATACAGCTCAAGTCTTCCTGAAAAACAAGAAATGTCACTTCAAGGGTAAATAATAGTAAATGTTTATGTAGGAGGTAATGACAAAGTGTATCAAATAACATTTAACACCATTTTTAACATCAAAGATTGTACCAGTTACTACAGACAAATCACCAGCCCTGCTAGGTTAAAGCTCTTCTAAATAATCACACCCTTCAGCATATCTTCTTCTCCTAGATTAATTTAAGATTATTTCACCAATTAATTACACATCTACAAGTATGTTAGATACAGGTATATTACACAAACAGCAGCTACTGTAGCTCTGCCCTCAAACAGAGATGATAGATTAGCTACTAAGGTCTTATAAGCAGCAGACATTTCTCTTTTGTTATTCAAACTGTCAGATTTTACAGACATATGATAATAATTTATACCCAATCTGAAATTGTGTTTCTGCTTTGTAAGCAGAGTGAAGCAGAAGGGAATATTGATTATACATATTCTGTCTCTTGCTCCCACTCTCTGTCCTCTTTCCCATTTCTTCCCTCACCTATTTCACATTCACTCATCTGTGCCTCCTCACCATCTTGTCTCTTTTCACCAATCCAGATAATAGGCTCTGCTGAACAGACATCAGTTTCCATGGCATCCTTCACATACACATATTTACGCATTTAAACATTTTTTCATTGCATGGATTGTACTGTCAGAAGCAAATTTTTAACAATATCCTTCAACCTTTTGGAATCTATAAACAAATATGCTTTTGCTGTCACTTGACTTAGTCTGAGTTCAAGACATGTAAATACACAAAGACAGATTCCAATAAAAAGTGTTTGTTCTATATGAAGGATGTCAGTTTGAAAGATTATGTTAAATTATGTTTTGATAGCATCACCATATATAACAGATGATTAAATATGACCCATTGTTTGAGTCAGAACCTCAGACAGTTGGCACATGCACTCCACGCTGTCCAACAGCTCATAGAGTCTGTTCTTCAAATATCTGTAGCTGATTATGAAACACTTTCTAATGACATTGATGATATATTAAAATAAGCCTATTTAGCTTAAAACGCGTGAAGGATAAAACATGGAAATGGAACAAATTAAAGTTGACAAAACCAATAGAGGACAGAACTACAGGGAACTTGATCTGCAAATGTCCAATAAAATACAAAAAAGAAAAAAGTCTGTGCGTGGCCATGGCTAAGAGTGGCCTCTGCATGAGTGAAAGCTGCATAGGATCGTAATTCATCATTAATTAAATTACCCACCTTGTGATTGAACTGTTACCCAAATCAAGCTCACCCAGGTTAAGGAAATGGGTGCTGTTTTTAAACTGGCCCACTCACCTCAAGATGCAAATGCATGTAAATGGGTATGTTGCTGCTTTGCCAAACTGTGTGCTCAGAATGTGTAATATCTGTTGTGCCGCAGCAACTGCTATAGTTGCATTTTGCATATAAAACACACAGTTCTTCTAGCAAAGCCTCTGGTTTTGTCAAGTGGCAGCTTCTGACATACTGACTGAAAATATAGGGCTAATACTTCACCTGATGAATTATCCCACTAATGTTCCTTGATTGCAGTGATTTGTCAAATACTTGACAGCGAATGGCCCATGCAACCATAAAAGTGTTAAAGAAGACGTTTGAGAAAAGGAGAGAATGAGGAGATCAGATGTCCCCGGGGGATAGGATATCGCTGCAGGCCACAGCATGAGCAAATGTTAATGCTTATGTCATGTAATTCCCATTACAATACCACATGGCTGATTAGGTTGATGTGACAGAAACACAAACACAGCTGTTTGTGTTTACAGGTTCATTATAATCCTATGAAATATTGAAAAATCATTCTTGAAGGTAATGGCTCTAATAACTCATTGTCAGTTATCGCAAATGCTTGATTGCAGTTATTAATTATTAATTAGGATTAAGGGGCAATTCTTTTTTTGCATAGGACTGAAACCATCATTTGAAAACTGAATTTCATATTTAGTCAGTTATCATGGTTAATATAAAAATGTGTTTAGTGATCTGAAACATTTAAATGTGACAAATATGCAATAAAATCAGGAGATGAGCAAATACAGTGGGGTGCGTACAATATATTTAATTTCAATTAAACATATCATGTAGGAGACACAGACAGTGATATTTGACAAGTGAAACAAAGTTTATAGACTTTAAACAAAATTAGGCAGGTGCATAAGTTCGGGCACCATAAAAATGAAATACTCCATATTTAGTAGCTCCTCCTTTTGCAGAAATCACACAAAACGCTTCCTATAGCTTCCATTGAGAGTCTGGATTCTGGTTGAAGGGATTTTGGACCAAACATCTCTAGGTTATTCAGGTTTGATGGTTCCGAGCATGGACAGCTCTCTCTAACTCACACCACAGATTTTCAGTGATATTCAGGTCTGTGGACTGAGATGGTCGTTCCAGAACGCTGT
>JAUMHF010000001.1:13078529-13147040 GCA_032359275.1 Microctenopoma steveboyesi
TCACACTTTTGGCATGTTTGTGTGTTAGTAGAGTAAGTAGAAAAGGGTTTGGTCTGTCTTTCTCTCTCTGTCTCTGGATTGTACCTGTTACAGTGATCAGTTGCCATGGATACCTCATGCTAGCCTGTGTATCTGACAAAATTGACTAATGAAGGGAAACACAGACCTCCTGGCCCGAGAAAGAGGACAGTCTGCTCTGATTATTCGAGAAAAACTATTAGATGGCAACATCACAACAAACATACCTTCCAGAACCCATGAAGCTGTTGAATTCTGAAAAACTGTAATCCATTTTCTTGAGGTTTCTTGCTCAATCAATTAAGAAAAAGGGCAAAAATATTTTGGTGCCATAATTAAACTGACTGCAATAAATTAAATGACTAAATTCCTGAAACACTTTGAACATTTGCAGCAACCTCTACAGCACTCAAATGTGTTTAATGCAAAAGAATTACACATTAAACAATAGTATGCTGCACATCAGCATGTTACACTGTTACTGAGTCCTACTAGTCTGTGTAGTTTACAGTATATGCACATCCCTGTAAACAGAATTCATATGCACGGATAGTCTTTTAGAACCTGCTTTAAAAGTACCATCCTGCCAGTTTAGAAATATTACCAGTCTTGAGCATAGCGGGCATTAAAGTAAATCTAATTCTCAGCTAAACGTGATTGACTTGTTTAGTTTCTTTGGTTATCGTCTCTACTGTCATGCAAGTCAACAGTACATGGCCAAAGAGTGCAACTTTAGTTTACTAAGGGAAGACTCCACACACCTGTACAACAATAACTTCAAGTTTTAAACTTGTTTTTCTCCAGTATTTCTATGAGGTCTGTCATTTACAAAGTTAGTGGTGATCTATGTGTGATGATATTGCCTATGACAAGTGGCCTCTCCAGTGTGTCGCCGGGACGTCAGTGTCACTGATGAGTGACACTAGTCGAATGTGTTCCTGGGTCCAGAGCAGGCAGTGCTGAATGCTATTTGAGATCCTGTCTAAAGATGTTCTCGTGATGTATAGCCGCATGTTTTTTTTTAACAGCTGGTTGTCTGGATCGTGTCCTGGATACATACATGGACAGCACACACATTTTACATATTTAAAACTCTTTGATAGTCACCCTTAATTCCCATTTCTTCCATCCTGTCTTTGTGAACCAGGGTCTCTGTTGTTGTTTGTATTTTCCAGCCTGTCACCATTACCTCAGTCCAGTCCTGTTCTCTTCTAAGTGTGCTTCACCGCTCCCTGTTCTGGTTCTGCTTTGTCTATCAGCCGACATGTTTGGATTCTTACAGGGAGGCTTGGCTGTGTTTTGCACTCATGGTAACCTTTCAATTATTTTACCTTGAGCCTCTATTTTTGCATTTATTTTCTCACTTTGGCCATATGGTGTTTGTTAATGGACTATTTAATTATAGCATATAATTTGATCTTTAATGTCATGTCTTCATTCTTTAGGATATTTGTATTTTGTGGTTATTGCTGCTGATTTTCACATTTGTAAACATGATGCCATTGTGGGACAACTGGGACTTCTTAAATCTAATGCACATATGTTTTTGTCCAATTTAATCAATGCCCTCTCATTTTGTACAGATTGCAAAAATCCACACAACTACACAAATGACAGATAACAGATGAATATGTAAATTTTGCTCTGGTGTAGATTTCTGGCTGAAGACTCTGTGTATGGGTGTCAGATGTAGAACTGTGACTCAAGAACTGTCAGAGGATGTGAATCCAATCCAAATGCACCATTCTGCTCAATGACCTACTTTGTTATATTTTCAGAAACCACAAGGTGAACAGTATGGTGTCAAGTCCAGTTACATTTGGAGAAACCACAGATGTGAACAATCTACTTGGAAATGATGATGATGGTGTAAAGATTTGCTCAAACAGACTGTGTGTGTCTGTTATAGTCCTCCACCAACTCCAGTTTGTTTGAGGAACCTGGGTCGAAGTGAGGCATTAAGTTGTAATGGTTGGG
Source organism: Microctenopoma steveboyesi (assembly GCA_032359275.1). Taxonomy (NCBI): domain Eukaryota; kingdom Metazoa; phylum Chordata; class Actinopteri; order Anabantiformes; family Anabantidae; genus Microctenopoma; species Microctenopoma steveboyesi. The sequence goes on from JAUMHF010000001.1 coordinate 13,080,525, forward strand.
GAATGGATTATTTTGACCAGTTTCTTTACAATAACAGGAAGACAGTTGTATGCACATGCATCTGTAACACACAGAACTAACCTCGAGATTGTCTACTGATCAGTGTATTTTGCCTGTTAAATAAGGGCCAATGGAAGAAAAACCGGTGGAGACGTGAAATCATTGTTGAATGTGTATCTCTTTGCTTGAAAGCATTCACTGTGTGTGTTTGCATTGTGTACATAGTTGCAAGGAACACTCTGTCTGGTGTTCGGATCTTGCCCTTGTTCTAAGTTCTTTTACGTTAGAAGGTTTTCCGAGTTTTTTTCAGAACATCATTGTGTGTGTGTGTGTTTATTTTACAGGTTCCTGTGTAACACCACCTTCCGTGTTGCTGTCTACTGTTAACGTTTACTCTAATTCAGGTTTGCTGGGTTCTTCTTTTGCACTGTGAAGAAATGTGTTTATTGGCACTGTACTTTACAACTCTAACTAATTTATAACATATTAAATTAAAATCTGTATATCGTGAACGCTTACAAATCTATCCTAAAATCAGCTCTGGTTGTTTTGACAGAAATAATTAATGCTCTCTACTTTTTTTTAACCATTTCCTAAATGGTTTTAATTCTGCTCTGCTCTACATGCCAGAGTAGCAGCCTCCATTGTGTGTCTTGTTACTATTTCTACTACCTTTTCTTTTGAAGTGAGAATGCGATGGCTGTATTCATTTAGCAGCTGTGTCAAGGAACATCCAATTAAAGCTTTTAATAAGGATGAGAGATCATTTAAGCAAGAGACCTCTTATCACGAGTCATAAGAAGTGAGTATCTGTGAAAGATCAATCCAGGTGGCCTGTTGTAACCTTTATCTTTCATCAATTAAACTGTTCTCTTTGGCAATGATAGAATTATCTGATGCAACTATCAATTTTTAAAATATGAAAACTAATAAGTGCGTTGGTCACATTTGTCTGATTCTGACTTTTCTCAAACATGAAGATTACATCATGTATGATTGATACATCAAGAGTCATCTACAAGCACAGAGCTGGATCACAATAAGTTTCAGGCCTGAAATTAGCTCTGCTGTCCTAGGTGGATAATGTATTTCGGAGAGTAAGCCACAGCCATGTGAGGATCCCTTGTCTTGAGAGGGGCCCCTCTGAGTGTCAGCATAGTTTTCAGCATAAGATATCACTTTTGATCAAGTCATGTAAAGGTTAAAATTATAAACACAACATCCTCTGTGTAGCTTTATAACAACTACTACAGTTACTAAAGCTGAAACTAAGTTCACGGGTCATGGGTATTAGCAATTTCCAGCCACTTCTAGCTTGAATGCTATTCAAAAAGTAACTGGGCTGGACTGCAAGACGGTAGCTAAAGTAGACACACATTACCAAATTTACCTTCACCATCTGTCAAGAGTAATTGACATTGACATAAATGGTTCATATACAGTACTTTCTGTCTTAGCTACTCATCCTGGTCTGGGTGATGCTCCAGATGAGAGGGAGTCTGCTGCTGCCTTGTTGACCTGTGGGTCATGGACAGGGAGTGGGGAGCCTCAGTTTGCTGTTGTTTCTGCACCACAGGAAAGACACGGGCACCCGCTGTCGTTCTGCTACACACCCAGAATAGTCTCCTTGGCACAGAGCCTCTGTAAATGGTCCTGCTCACGAGAAGCAAACATGGACACATTAAGTATAATTGTGTAAACTATGGTAGAACAAGCAGCAGGATTGTTTCTCTACACCTGACATGTTCCAAACTACACCTAAGGCTCCTTTTATTCACTTTACTACAGGAGTTGATTAGTGTGTGTTTTAGTGATCAAAGATTAAGCATTTCTGAAATCTGGGAACATTCCGATACCAACAATTATTGGATGCTAAAAACAGGAAGACATTTGTACATTGCAAACAATGTTGAAGTCTAGATCCTCATAGCATAAGAATCAATGCAGTGAGATCAAAGTGGGGTTGGGGAGTTGTAGGGGGTGTTTAACAATATATTTATATATGGTGAAATGACAAGGATATCATTCATTTATGAACCCTCCTACCAGCCCAAAAAGACAGTGCTAGCTCACTGTATGTCGCTTTGGATAAAAGCGTCTGCCAAGCAAAGTAAAGTGAAGAAAAGAAGGGATGTTAGTCTTAGTAAGAGGCAGCGTTCATGGCTTTAGCCTCATTCTCCTATATCTCTGTCATTCTATCATTTTCTTCTTTCCAGAACGCGGTGACCCAGTCGTACTGTCCCGTCCAGTACTGTGTGACCCTTTGGGTCTCCATTTCTTGTTTTTTGAGGAGAGCGGATCTGTTGCTGTTTTTCTTGATATTTTTCCCAATGTCTGTTTGATTCTCACTGGCTCGTGCTACCAGCTCAGCTCCTTTGTGGCCATCTGTTCCTTCTTGGCAGCATTTTGAGTCCAGTATTTTTTTCTTTTTACTGCATTAAGTCTTTTGCATGCACACTGGTTGCCTTTGCTTGGTATATACCATACCACACCTGGTATGGGGGACTGGGCTGGGTGACTCAGCCGAGGATCGATCCCGGGATTCCTGCTTCCCAGCCCTCTGCCTTACCCACTCTGCTACCAGGCTGCAGTGTGGCTAACCTGTATAGCTCAAAGCACTTTTTCCTGCACTGCTCGGACTGTTTTCCTACAGTATTCACACAAAACATGCAAACACACACTGCAACTTTATTTATAAAGCACTCCAGAAACTACACAGGACCAAAATGTTGTACAGAGAATTAAGATAAAAAAACAAATACAATTAGATTAATAAAAGAAAAGGAAAATGATATGAAATCTGATAAAATAACCTGAAATCATGAGTGACACACACGAAACCTGGCTGCTGTTGTATGACTGTACAAGCTACTGTATGTGTAAAGTGTTCTTTAAGGAACAAAACAAGTGAGGTTGAATGTTCATGTGCAATATAAATCAACATGAGCCTTACAAAGTGTCAGTGTTCCTTTGTTTGAACCCTCTCTTGTCTCTGGTGTGCGTTTGGGTCCTTCATTTCAAGCATGTTAATGACAGAATGAACTGACCACTTTGGACCCAGCAACCAGGGCTTGAGAGGGTTTTAGTCGGCCATTTTCAATCTGCTTTCCAAGCAACTTTTTTCCTCTCTCTTTCACTGAACCCAAGCCACTTACTTTCATTCAATTTTTCTTTTTTTTGTCTTCGCGGGCTTCGCCAGGTTTGCCCCCTGGGACTATGACGCTGAGGGTCCGGTCTACCTGAGCCCCAGTTCTGCTCGGGAGATAGGGAAAGAGCTAAAGGCTGACTCCCGGTTGGACTTTAACCTGCTCGTCCGCCGGTCCTCGTCGAGGTCGCCGGCCCTGCCTCGCAGGTTCCTGCTCGTCCGCCGGCCTTCGCCGAGGTCGTCTGCACCGCCTCTCCGGTTCCCGGTCTTCAGCCGACGCTCTGCAGGGTCCGCCCTGGATAGACTCTCTCAGGTGATTTTCAGTTACATCCTGTTTTCCTGGTTAATTTATAATAAACTTCCTTTGTTTGAACCCTCTCTTGTCTCAGGTGTGCGTTTGGGTCCTCCATTTCGAGCATGTTAATGACACAAAGTTAGTTTCCTACAGTATAGTGACACGACTATAATGCATGCTGTTTGAAATTTCAGATCCTTTTATTCCAGCTTACAGTTGCTATCATGTTCCCTGTACAGCTTTCTACACAACTTACTGGAAGTTAAATGGAAAATGTCACATATGGGTTCTATAGGCCTTGGGCATCGAATGACTTCTTGCCATATGCTTGTTTTCACTTACATATTCATTGGATGAATGGCAGGGGGAAAATGTCAGGAGGAGATAAGAAATGTCCACAACTTGTAATCTTAGTCTTTCTGTAAAGTCAAATCTGTAACATTTAAATTGTCTGTATACTGTGCAAACATTTTCCATTTCGACACCAGTTATAATAATGTTCTATGTGTATTATGACTCTTATGACCCACAGACGGTATCTTCAGACAAACAGGTTCATATTTCGTTCATACAACAGTCCCTGTTGATGGTTTGTGACTGCATTGAGGAACTGGGTCAGCAGCACTGGTGCATATGTTCATATCTGATGAATAAAATGTGTTTATTTAAAATCTTTCAACACTTATTTGGCTGTAACATTTTATCAGCCTGCCTGTCATTCATTTGTGCTCCTTACAACCCTGTGAAAATAATCAGAGGAGAATAACAAGACAATGACACCGTACTGGAAATGTTTGAGTCACTGATGCTCACTGAGCTGTTATATAATGTTCATGTTGCAAAGGAGGGTTAAAGTATTTAATTAAACCTCCTTTTCTGTGTCCTCAGTCTGAATGTAAACACACTATTATTGTGCTTTTAGTGTTTGAGTCACCACTGCTTAACTTGCATCTGTGACCTACAAGTAAATACTGTGTGTTTGTGTGTGTGTGTTTGTGTGTGTGTGCGCAGTGTATATTGAGAGAGTTAAACTGTAACATGTTGCTGTTTTTAGTGATACAAGGGACAAAGTACATTTACTCATGTTGTGAATGTACTTCTAAATAATATCTTAATTATATCTTAGTTTTTAAGTCTTTAGTGAGTTCAACATAATATAAAACAACAACGGGTCATTCTACAGTGACACACATAAATTATTTAATATGCTGTGATATTGATTAGTACAGCTTCTGTTTATGTAATCAATAACACAATCAATACCACTGAAACTGGGTCATAACAGTGTTTTCATTTTTGTAAAATTCCTAGAATACAGTAAGATGTTTAGTCATATTTTAAAGGCAAGACTATTTTTTATTGTTATTTAAGTAACTAAGTCATCTCCATCATCTTTTACTCTTAATACTGACTTGACTGGAATCAGTGCTGCAGGCTGTAAAAAGTGTTTTGATTGTAAAACTCACTGATGCGTTTTATAAAATATGCATAAAGTGTGTGTGAGCAGAATTAGCATGAGCTAAAATGATTTGAAAAGCATTATAAACGGAGCCAGAAAACACAAGCAGAAGGCTGTAGAGACTGAGGCACAACTGTCACAACAACACTGATTCCTTTGTACCTCAGCACTTGGGGCAATTAATCCCACGCCAGCACCCATTTACCGTAACGTTAGGTAACAGGCTATCAGTGCCTCACATAAATCTCAGCTTTGTTGACAGAATCTGGCTTTTATCTCTTCTTTCTGTGCCTGCTTCACCCCCCCTCTGTCCCCTCTGTCCATCCTGTCTCACTGTGTGTCACTCGGTCAGTTTCATATGTTGTCTCTTTTGATCTGTACGCCACACCACCCCTCCCTCTGCTTTTGTGTATGATATAATCAGCTGTGGCCACTCACCTGACCGCTGACCGGGCTGTGAGGGTAATGATGTAAACCTCTCAGAGAAGATAACAACACACAGGGATAATTGGTCGGACACACACTCAGATGAACACGCAGTGAGACACCTTTCAGTTACCATGGGAACTTGACCCGAAGCCCTCGTATACACTCACACCTCAGTGAATAGACTGTATACCTCCCTGCTGTGTACTTTGCCCAGAAGCAAACTTCAAACATTGAGTGATTATGTATAACAAAGCAGCAGGGCCACTCGCAGAAACAAGACCCATGTATCCTGAATTCTCTGTGTAAATCCTGCTCGTTGGTTCAACAGCAACAAAATGTATTCTCTCTCTAACTATCCAATTATAATGTCATATACATGTATATGTTAGTATTAGTCTCTCTAAACACATATCATCAATAGTGTTAACACAGTAGTCCTGGTCTGAGCAATATATGGATTATTTATTTAAATGTTATTAGTTTTCTAAAATGATTTCATTTGATTTCTATTTTCCTATTCTTCATGTGAGACTCATGGGGTTGTGACGCCACTCATATTAGTGTAACAATGTATTAGTGACTACCTGACATACTGTATACTAGTACATACTGTAGATGAAGAGTAGCAGAGAAGAGTGGCTCCAGCACACTTTAGGAACAACACCTAATATCTTGTCCAAGACACAGCTATGCTACCTCACAGGACCCTCCACCTTTTTGGTAAAGGACCTGAGCTTGTGGGAAAAAGCAGTTTGGAATCAATATTTCTCCATATGACAAGTGTTCAGTGTGTAACTTGGTCCCTCATGTGGTGTAAAGTAGCTGTTACAAGTATTGATAGGATAATGCAGTTTGTTGTATCACTGATGAATTATAAACTAAGGTTCTATGAGATTCTGTGGTTATTACTTACTTATATTACTATTCTAGGCAGCCCCATCCACAGCACAGCAGGAGCAAAGCAAGTGTATGTGAAGCTTTCCCAGGTATCCATGAGGCCTCACTTAACCTTGAATTAGCTTCTGTAATACCATACTGAGTACATGCAGACTTCTGATGAAGGCCAAAGTGAGTAAAAGTAGTTACATCTATGTATTTTTAGATATCACACATGGGGTACAGTAGGGGTGGTCTTTTGGAAATAAGGATCAGGTATAGGGTGCTGACTTAGGACAGTCCCAGGGGGGTGTCATTGTCATACATAAAAAACTTCTGCTGAACACTTGATGTTGACAAAACAATCTCTGAACCCATGGTAGAGTTGTGGATCTAAAAAAAATTATAAACATACAATTTAATTTGTTTTCAGAGCACACCTTATCTATGTTAACCAAAGCCAATGAACCAAAAGCCAATGGGAAGTCAATAGGAAGTTCTTAAAGTACTTATGTTCTCTACAGTTCTGTGACAACTTTGGAAACTGAAATTTCAGAAAAAATTAAATAGCGGCTCATACATGGAACCAGGGGTGAAAGTATGTTTTAACCACTGTTTCTAGGATCATAAATGACATTTAACCCCATAAAACAATAAAAAAGTCTTTTTGAATTGAGGGGAAATGCTTCAGAAAACAGTGGAGCACACAAAAAAATGTGAAAACAGCATCTTCATAACTCCTTTGTTTCATTAAGTTATTAATAAACCCTTTGAGTTACAACTGCATAAATTTACGTATAATCTAAACAACTGTGAACCAGGTGATCTTTACATCACATGCAAAACTAAGAATAAAACATGACCAGATTGTTAATGAAATAACCACAAATCACTCAACTGCCAGAAGTCTTTATTCACTTTAAACATCATTAGATTTTAGTTCCAGCAAAATATAAAACCAAAGGGTAAACCAAAAACAGCAATATTTTGAGCTTTTTCCCATCTCTGAAGCTTGTGAAGCTGTACAGCTCTCTGAAAACTGATGCCAGCTTTAAAAAAGTCTAAAGAGCCTCCAATGATTTACTTGACATTACTCTGTCCTGCAACCAACAACTAAAACACATTACACACCTGTACAAGAAATTAAGAAATGCCCCTAAGAAAATTTCACAATTGTATCATCTGTTAAGTAAAGTGTGGTTCAAAAGCTAAATTAATGAGGTATTTAAAAAACTGTTTGAGAAAGTATTGTCAAACAGACACATTACATACAACTATACAAAAGTACTCAGTCTATCTTGACTTGTGTGAGTGCACATGCACGTGTGTGTGTGTGTGTGTGTGTGTGTGTGTGTGATCTGTTTCTGGTTACATCCAAGCACTCAAGGTGACTTTGTATTTGTCGGACGCTCAGCTGCAGTTTGCTGAAAGCTCAACCTGTCTCTGTGTGGCGCTGACTTTGTGAGCAAAGAGTCATTCTGACCTCAGAAGACTCTCAAACAGCTCATCTGCAGAAGGGAGCACCAGGGAAAGTTTAAACCCCGGAGCTGAGTTTGTCATCCTGCTCCAGTGATAAGACACAAAGGGGAAATAAAAACACAGTCTGTACTGTACCTGTCTCTTCACATACTGTACAGCCCTGGAAGATTGTTGTTTTCCCTATTTTAAAGGGTTGTTCCTGATTTCTTGTTTTCGTTTATCGCCACAGAGGACAATTTTCTACAGAAAATCTCTCATCACTAAGTGAACAGATTAATTTAAATGTTACTTTTTATTCCCACGTATCTTTCACAGCCATTCTTGTGGTATTCATAAATACCAAATCTGTCAACGTGGCCAAGAGTCAATTCACTAGAGGGCAGTGTCCCGCCATAAAGCGCAGAGCTTTTGCATGTCAGACCTCCGATGTCCAGTTTTTTTTTATTTTTCTAACACAATGACCTCAGTGTTTCTGACAGGGCATTTACATCAAAGCCTATATTGTGCATTCAGTCCAGATTTTCTTTTCATGATGCTCTTTTAGACTGTGTCCGTTTACAATCACGCATAGAATGCTGTGTGCACATGGAGGAAAACACCTGTCGGTAAATGTGTGTGTAATAAAACCAGGGCACTCTTCTGCTTTGTCTGTGACCTTCCATTAAATGAAACACCAGGGTTTTTTATTGGCTGTAGTTTATCACTGGCTGCTTTGTTATCACCTTTGTATCATGTCTGTCAGTAATTTCCTTGTTTCCTTCAGCCAAGAGTGAACAGGAATAATAACGAACCTTGAACTATTCAAGATGCCTGACTAACTGAGGGCGTTGTTGCTCTGGATCTTGTAAAATGTATAAATCTAAGTACCTTACTGTGGCTCTTTTCACTTAAGTGCTTACCCTAGTGTGTTATCATGATCTGTGCTGTGGATTTCCCCTGGAGAATCCACTATTTCAGTAGGTTAAGTAGGACTGAAATGCACAAAACTGTGCTCTTTGGTGCAATTCCATTGTTTTGCAAGAATGAAGATGCGTGTCCTCTGGTGCCAATGACCCTGATTTTAGGATTGTGAACCAAAGCACTTGCAATGTATCTGCCAGATCTAGTGCTCCTTAAGGAACAGTTGAAGGGCACATCTGAATAATCCTGCTGCAGATAGCTAGCAATGGTCAACCAGCCCCCTTCCTCAACACTTTTTGTGGTGCGGTGCTCCAGAGATCCATCTGAGAGAGGATGGGGGCCATGAAACCATTGCACATCGCCATCTGGGTAGACATGTTTGAAGGTGCAAGCAGGACCGTCATTTTTAGAAAAATCCTCAGCGATCACACAACATTCTGAGTGGAAATAGAAAAATAAACATGTTACGTTTCACTTATTGTGAGAAACCATTAGATGTATAGAAATCACAAGAGAGCAGTAGTGAAAAGTGTAATTACTCAAATACTGTGATCAACTGCAGTTTTAAGGTAGTTGGAGAGCAAGTCATTCAAGACATTAACAATCCTCTACATATACAGTACTATTATAAACAATTGTAAAAAAAGAATAGTTATAGACTGACCTTCTAATTCCAAACTTGAATAGTCATGTGTTGCTCCCTGGGTCGACCGTAGTTTGCATCTGTAGCTTCCAATATCTATGGGCTGCACTTGTTGAAAAATCAGGGAAAGCTGCTGATTCTCATATTCACATCGGAAATCACCTATGGTGTTTGTTTTGTCCGTAGTCACTTCTCCGTAGCTGTTCACAGAACATAAAATTGTCCTGTTTTTGGACCACTCCATGTATTTGATTTGTAGTTCACCTGTTGACATGGAGGATACGTTGCATTGCAGGGTAACTGGCTGGCCATACTCTGCAGTAGTCTGGGGACTCACATTTAGTTTCACCATCTCTGCTGATGAAAAAAACATATAAATATAACAGATATCTCTGCAACAGAATGACTTTAAACTAGTTCAAAATAGTTGCACATACCTTGGGTGGTAAGAGAGAAAGCAGCTAGAAGACAGAGCATATTCAGTGCTGTGAAGTCCATAATCGGCTCTTTTGCATTTCACTGTAACATGGACACAAAACAAGTCTTAGAAAATCTCTACAGGCAGGTTGAAACCTTGTTTTGAAAAAAGGACCGTGTTCAAATCTCCTGTAGAGTGGAACTAACCTCTAGAGAATTGGTGCTTCTTTCCAGCGCCTCCCTAGTGATTGCAGTTTCTTTATAGTTTTCCTTTGCACATATATCCTCCTTCAGACTCTTGCCTAAGTGCAGAATGTTAATGATTAGAGAATTATGAAGAGGAATTGCCCGTACCACTAGCAGCTTATCACTGTGGAGGGCGTGCTGGAACGTGAACAACAAGGGGAAGGGAAAGCGTGGGGTTTCGTGCACGAGAGTGTGTGTGCGAGAGCAATAGAAAGTAAAAGAAAGTCAAGAATGAATGCCTATTCATTGAGCTGTAGAAACTGTCTCAAGTACATACTTGTCTGAGTGCCTTTGATGTCGGTCTTTCTGCATGGCCCACTGGCCAGATCTTGTTTCACAAGACACAGTGAAAAACACTGACTCATCTTTTACAAAACATATTTATATATCTTTACCATCTCTACCTAACATTGACACGTTTGTGTAGAAAAACACAAAAGAATATGTCACAAGTCCCTCATATTTGGCTTTTCTAAGCTCTGTAATATACTGTAGTGATAATTTATGTGTTCATCACTGCAGGGCTAAATATTAGCGACGATTTTCAAGATTCCATGTTTATAACACTTTAGCAGTTTGATGGGTCAAGACGAATAAACTATACTATCCAGTTTAATGTTTCAAAGCTGTGCCCACATTATGACTCTTCATTGGAACTCTAGGATGATGATCAAACTATAAAACATACAAAAAAAGTTTTATGAAACTATTCAACTAAAGGTTAATAAAACATGCAGCATATATATCTATTCTTGTTACACAGTGGAACATCGACCCAGTGAAAGACTGTAGCTACTTTTCTTGAAACACATTATGGTTCAATACTGTTTATTGGGATAACTACGCCATCTACTGTCAAAATTTGGTACAGTAAAAACAAACAATAATGAGTAAATGCTTAATTTAGATGAAGAAGAAGAATCCAATTTATTGTCATTGATTACATGTTACAATGAAATGTATTCTCTGCATTTGACCCATCCCCCCTTGGGGGGAGCAGTAACAGTAACAGGCGGCGCTCGGGGAGCTAGCGCTGAGTGTCTCGCTCAGGGACACACCTGGTGTGGGGGATAGGCTGGGTTAAGCCCTCTGCCCTAACCCCTGAGCTACTAGGCCTCCCAAATAAAGCTGATTTAGAGCTGACTTCCCAGAGCTGTTGTATAAATTCTATGCACTTAACTTTGAATATGTTGAATATGCTCTGCAGCTTCAGTACAATCCCTACAATGTGTGAGCTAGGATAACCACAGCCATAACTACATCGTCTGTCTAAAGTAGCCAGCCGAGGCACAGAGTTGAATGAGTCGTGTATGCACAGTGAATTCTCTTTGGAAATATTTTTTTAGAATAACTTCGCATAGTTTGCATATCTCTAAATATAAACTATTTACCAGTCTGTTGAAAATATTCCTAACGGAAGCAGCACCTTGTTCTTCTTATAGAGGAGAAGCAAAAACTGTTAGCCTAGAGTCACGGTGGAATGTTGTGGTCGTGCTTTTCCAGAGTAGTACAATGTTATTAGATATCCCGGTATGTGGTGTGTCAATACACCCACACATTATATAATACAGTTTTTAAAGTAGCACTGTTCTAGGTAAACTTTACACTGGCAGAAATGTAGTCACACTGGAATGTACCTAAAAGGATGATAGAACAACTTTGACTCAAAACAGTCACATGCAGTGTAGGTAATATGATTTAAGAAATGATGAAGAACAATATTCAAGAAATACATGATTAGTAATAGCAAAACTTAGCAAAGGACACTCAAGTGAGTCCATATGTCTTTTAATCTTTCTTATTGTTTGTTAGTGCTTCACAAAATGATCTCCAGTACGAAAACGATTCTTAGGAGAATTTTCAAAACCCATGTGATTACTTTCATTAAGTGATGCACTACTCTATAAATGAAATGAGGCCTGTAAGGCCTGGATGAAACATGAACGCCTGCCTAAAGTAATGGCCTTTGACTCAGCAACAGATTGGCCTGAAAACTAGTTTGAAAGTGGGAAAAAGGTATCATTGTATAACTATCTCTTGACAACATAACACACCTGAACCTCTGAACCTGTCAACCCTGACCGTGTAGTTCATTGCAAGTTGGTCTCCTGAACATTATTATATTATTATATTTCTATGCAACTAAAATTCAACCACAATTATGTTTTTGCGCCAAACATAAAATAATATGTTGAGAGAGAATATGCCTGGTTCTTGGCCCCATGTCTCTAGAAGAGACACTACAGTAAACCCTGGAGTCTAAAATGCAGCTTTCCAGATTCCAGATCTTAAACTAGTGCAATGCATCTCTACTTTAATGTCTGCTTCTAGTGTTGACAGAATAAATGCTTCACAGGCTATGGGTGTGACATATGTTCTGAATCTGATGGAAAATGTTCTTTGGAATTGAAAACAGGAGTCTAGTGGTCCATTACTGTCTGCGTTTGGGCATTGATTGTAATGCAAAATGACAACCTCCTGCTGCAGCTTGAGTAAGAAACAGGTACCCATCCAGTACTACACAACCTACAGCAATCGATAACAATTACCTCACCACATAATTTCCACCAGACAAAAGAGACAAATTGAAAAACCTTCAGAAACTATTTTCTGCTCTGACAATGTCTACCCAACACACACATCAGCATCAAAAATAATAATGACACACTTCATTTATCTCTTGGGGAAATTGTTGTTGGACAGCTGCCAGACAGTACTTGTCAGCGTTACTAGAGGGTTTTGCTGTCTTTTCCGAAGACACTTTAACATGTAGCAGGATGGGACTGAGAATCAAACTGCTCACCCTTGGGTTTGTAGACGTCTGCTCTACTCACTGAGCTACTCGTCAACATCCAGCTCACTGAGTGCTGCTAGCTCAGAGGACCTGGATCACATCTTGAACACTTATGCTTAGCAAAAAGACACCTTTTGTGAAATAAACTTTAGTTCCCACACTTAATCTTTCCTTCTGAGTCAGCAGGCTCGCCTGCATCACCACTTGCGCTTCTTCTTCGTTTTGTTCATCATCCTGTGAACACACAATCACTTTATTATCCGCGACACTTGATACAACACATTTACCCCATTACTGCTTCCTGCAGCTGGTGACCAAGGCCCTTGCGATTCTCTCAAGCTTTTTTTATTATCAGCCACTCAGCGTTAATTTAGAGTTTTGTCGGCGCTTTCACTCCTGTATTAGTCACGTGTTGTCCCATTCATACTTCCTGTTACTCAAACTCTTATTGCTGGATGCCAAAGTGACCTTCCAGCTGTTGGCAATAATGTTGAAACGCTGCTCAATAGCTCGGTAGGTCAGAATTCAACTTTTGTGGTCAATAATCATTTTATTATTCGCTTTCACTTTCCTGTCAGGTAAATGTACATAACCAAACTTGGATTTGGGTACTGCTTCATTCTATGTGTTTGTTTGTACATTTAAAACAATGTCCATTTTTTATTTCTATTCTAATATTTATTTTTAAAGATTCTTTGAAAAGCTAACTAAAGAGAAAAGGAAAACACAAAAGTAACATATATGTATAATTCTAATATTTTAATAAAAAAAATAAAGTATTAATGAAATAATTAAAAGTAGCAAATCATTAAAATATGACTATAACCAGTTTAAAATATAGCTATTAAACAAACTAAGCACTGTTTTTTTTTGTTTGTGCAACATTGATTCATATGGTAAATGTGATCTCTCTGGCATGGTGTCAAACTCTGAGGCCTTCCATGCTGTGCAAGCCAGCAACGATGCAGCGCAGTTGCACAACATGCTAATTTTTTATAATACACTTAATTGTTCTGGGTACTAGGTTATTTTTATTGGTGTATCTAAATGATTTGCTATGAACTGCTGACATTGTTTAAGATCTGGTAAATACAGGTTACTTATCTTGATTGGGTCTCAATATCAAAAATGAACAGTACCTATTCTGAATTAACACCAATACCAAATGTTCAGGAATTTTAAGATTACTGCATTGCATAAGCTGCTAGTTTTCTAAAGCTCAGCTCCCACAAGGTTTAGGGATTGTAAGCCATGCCCTCATTTATCTCTCATGCTCTATAACAATGTTGTCGTGTACAGCTCACTAGAATATTTTCAGTTCTTTTCTTCATAAAAATAAACATCTGAAAAAGACTACCCATTGCTATTCTTGACTTAAAGACATAAAACGTGCACAATAACTCCTTGCTTAAATTTCCTAAAGGGCAAGCGCAGGTAGTAGTCTGGGTTTTCTGAACAGGGCTGAATCAGCAGAACAGATGAAGAAAGCCATTCATAATCGCTGCTGTGAGAAATATGACCTTATTACACTTTTTTGTGGTGTGTTTGAACAGTGGCTATTTTATGTTCTTGCTCCTACACTGTTGGGCAATAAGAATTTGTGTTTTGGCCAGTGTTCGAATACGTTGTTCCTATTACTGGACGGGCCAATTGTACAATTGTTTCTTGTCAGCAAATCAAAAACTGTTGAAGTTATGTTGTTACTTTAGCAACGGCCTCTCAGAAGTCCCAAGACCGGTAAAGATACAATGCAATATTGTAGGAGGATTTCACCCACATCATAGTATCACATCATAAGCACGCGAGAAAAAAAACCTTCTCTTCTTGGCAGCACTGTATTTTCTAGGTCAGGTTAACAGTTGGGTTTGTTTGGTTTTCACCACTCCTACTGTCACACCTTCAACTACCTTTGAACTTTAACCACCCGTTTCCAGTAGCTTTCAAGACAAACTTAGAGTTGTAGTAAACACACCCTCAGCTAAGCAACACCTCACATTATTCTCTTGACCTGCTGCTCCTTATTCAACATCTTTGTCTGCTGATTCCAGCCACCAGTGATGGTTATAGTGCTGAGTACAGCCATTACCGGTGACTAGTTCCATACAGAACATGCAATAGCTGTAAAGAGTTCAGGGACGCTATAAAGCATAGCTATAAATATGTTTTTCAAGCAAAATGTGTAAAATAGCTCATGCAAATAAGAATTTCTTGACTGAGCACATGAAGGTAGCAAGTAACTCAGCACAAAAATATTGTTTCTTTGAGTCATACACCATTCTTATTCCTATTACTCAGTCTTTATGTTGAGCCAAACATATTTCTATTTTGTATATAGAAATGTCCATAAATGTTTAAAAGGTGGACTGTGTGCAACATGGAATGAAACATGGTTCCTACCCATGAAGAAAACAAGTGGGCATACTTTACATTTATGGCAGTTAAAATAGATATGATATTAAGCTATGTCAGGTCTCAGTCTGGAGCATTATAATTTAGTATCACACATAATACACCAATCTATAACTAAAATAATTAAGAAAATTTACAATGCAAGTGATTGATATCAGTGATTGGCACTCATTGGTGATCGTATCGGAATCAGCAGCAAAAAAAACATCCATAGTTCAATCTGTATTTTCCTCTTGTGTTTGGATTTGAATGTTTTTTTCTAATAATCAGCTGTTTTCGCGCAAAACCCTCAG
The DNA here is from genome assembly GCA_032359275.1 of Microctenopoma steveboyesi. Classification (NCBI taxonomy): domain Eukaryota; kingdom Metazoa; phylum Chordata; class Actinopteri; order Anabantiformes; family Anabantidae; genus Microctenopoma; species Microctenopoma steveboyesi. The sequence goes on from JAUMHF010000001.1 coordinate 13,095,910, forward strand.
AGAGACATTAGTGGCTGGTTGCGTCGTATTTGTATGGCCGAACAGAGCAGCTGATGTAAAAACATAAACAACCCTTGGTAACCAGCATTCGCTCCTCTCATGCACTATGTGCTGTTTTTAGTTGGCTACGACCCAAACAAATGTTGGAACATATGTAAAGCAAAAAGTGGCAGAAGGTACGTGGTTTACATCTGCCCGCTCACAGCTGCCCCGGTGGTGGGTGCTGACCGGTGGTGGGACAGCCTCCTCCTTATGGTTGTGTATGTGCAGTTCCAGTGTGATTACTGTCAGAATTCTCTGGCTCCCCGACGTCTGACGCTAAGCCAGGGGTCGAACCCGGGTCCCGGGTGTGGGGGGCAGCGGTCTTAACCACTGCACTATTATGCCTATGGCGTGGCTATGGTTCTGTCCAAGGCAGAGGCCTGAAGTCTGCGCGCATACACACACACACACACACATACCCAAGTATATAAATACCTAAAGTTAACAGCTGCACAATCAAACAAAACACAGTGAAACGTAGGAAAGAAAAACTTAACAGAAACTCTTCTCCACTTCTTCTCCTTTTCTTTACAGCTTCCTTTCACCTTCAACAGCTTATTTCATCTTCTTTATGGCTTAATTTACAGCTTCTCTACCTTAATGACATCTTGCTTCACTTAAAGAAATCCCTCTGGAGTTTTGGCTGCTTTATGTTTTTTTCCTTTTTTAAATTACACAATTAAGTGTTTGGTCATAATGCTATGTGGTTATACAGTGATAGATGTCACTTTGTTTCTTATCCCACAATAAGAAAACATAAGATTTGAGTAAAAGTTATGAGAGTTTTTGATTGTGAAAACTACATTTATGGTATGAATGACATAGTGTGACATATAGTATTTGTGCATTTGGATAATTCAATGTTCACAACTTAGTGGTGTCTGTGAGTCCAGTTTACCCATGAGCCTAAACTTCAGACTGGAATCTATTGTGCCAACAGCCATGTAGTCACACATTGGCTCCCAATGCCCTTGTCTTTGCCTTCTATTTCAGGCCCTAAACTTGGAGGAAAAGTCCAGCACACAATCATGAATCACATTTATGAGCTGATCTGGAAGCTCGGCTGCACTCATAAACACGCCACCTGATCCAATCCCCGCCTTTGAGGATGGCTATGACACAGTTAATATTTTATGGCCGGGCCCCCCATGAGAACAGTAATACAGAACCAGAACCATTTTGATTAGACTAGTAGAATTATAAACAGTTTCTGACTTGGAATCCTTTAACGAGGCTGGGAAATGTGGAGAGCTAAATCGATGCCCTGTAAAATTCATCTTCAGTCCAAAAACTTTCATTGGTAGAAACTCATGTGGGATCTTTTTTTTTATGTGTGTGAAAAATACAAAACATTAAGTGGAAAGATAGACTTTAATATTTATTTTCAGCCTGTGACAACTTGTAAAAAAGCTGATCATGAATGATTCATTATGCTTTGGCTGTTCATCCTGACCTTTTCAATGAACAGGAGCAAAAAACCTTAGCATCCAGTGACAGACAGCAAAAAAAAGACGTGGACAGCAAAGGTTAATAACTTACTGTTTGTAAGCTTGACACTTCTCAGTTTTTGTAACCATAACATTACATGCAATTTATCAGTATTATCACGCCTCAGTGGGAAAATCCACAGATTCATCAGATGAATGAAAAAATTCTTGACATTTTTCAGCCATACGGCAGATAATTGGTGCACTCTCTGGAATCATTTGACTTCAAAGGTCAATCCATTTAACACGTTCAAAAGATTCAGCGCTGTCGTTAGAAATGGCCTGTCATTACACCGCGGCACACAAAGCTGGCACACAATAACACGTGAACAGAAAAGAAAAACGGCAGTTACTATGTGAACATTGGGGTATTAAGGAGTATTGTGCTTTGCCATCTGTGGCCTTGTGATACATCAGTCTCAGCATAATCTACAACCTGTTACAGGCATCAGAAGAATGCCATCTTGATTGTATTGCAGCTTCCTGCGGCAGTTTGCAGGCGTGGGATTGTGAGGGATTTGAGGCAGGCGCAGAAAACCATTCTGGGATAAAAGCATCCCCGCTGAGATCAAAGAGAATGATATTTGTTTTGTATTTTATGGAATAGAAAAGAGGGTTCTGCTGCACTGATACTTTTTAAACTGTTAATTGAGTCCAACTATGTAGGAGTACAATGCTGCCTCAGTGGAAAGAGACTGCAGCTCAGGTAAGACATTGGAATCAAATATTTGGTTAGATTTTGGGAAAGACCTTACAAGCCCACCCACATTTCTTTCTACCAGTAGTACACGGTAACTCAGCCATCTCAGGGATCCTTGTTATCTTTTGTTTGGACTATGAATTGGTGAATTACAATGTTTGGATACATATCCCATGTCTCTCGTAAGCCCGGTTATGTTGTCAGCAGCTTTGATGCAGGACAAATTTATGTTTGAGGGAGAGTTTATCATTCTGAAACCAGCTCCAAGGAGATCAGAGACATGTTTTTGCAGAACCAGACAGCTAATCTGGCTCAGAGAATACAGGGTGGCTGGGCCACATTCTTGGTGAATGTAGAACCATGATCAAACTTGCCAGCGTTTGCTAATGCAGAGGATTCTTTTTGAGGTGTTATTGCAACATTGCTGGGCTCAATGTTATATTGGCTCAGGAGTTTCTAAAGGTTTTCTTTTATTTCTCAGTGAAATGCTTATAGACGGATTATATTCACTGCTAGACATTGAAAGCCGGTGTATTCGTCTTAAGTATAGAAAGGAAATAAATAGGGTCATTACAGTGAAGCACAGATGAATCTCTCTGCCGTTCTGCCACTAATGGCAGTTACCTGACAGGAAAATGGCTTTTAATCGTTAGGTTCGCTGGACCACAGTTTTCTTGTGCAACTAACTAACTGAAATGTACAGTACGTCTTTGTTCAAATGAATCCTTCAGAATATTCTGCTCTATCTCTGTGTTTAGACCTGAACTGATTAAAACAGGAGAGCATCTGTCCCCTGAATTGCTTAGACATGCATTGTCACCTTTACGACAATGCTACAATAAGACTAACATCTTTTTGTGCAACACAGGACTTTGCAAGGGGAAATAACACATTTATGCTCTTGACATAGCAATACATGCACTGTACACAACAAGACGCTGCATAGGTTCTGCTCTTAAGTTCGCTGGCATTTCCATGCACACACTTCCAGTGCACCTTCGCTGCAGAGGAAAGGAAACCCATTTCCTCTAACCGTCTATTGTTAAGGCTGATGCACTGAAGTGTTTGTGCTAAGCAGTAGGGTGCCATCCCTCTTCACGCTTCCTCAAATTGTCTTTCAGTGTTACATTTTCAACCTAAATTCTGTGCGCAATTACCAGACAGTCTGCAGCCATATAGGTGTTTTCATCTCATCCACGGCTGCTCAGCTCAGGCCCATCCATCTCTCCATTGACTATGTTTAGACATACGGGACTGACCTCGCTGCTGATGGTATTCATGGACGGTGTGTATTAGCCTTCTAGCCTTGCCTGGGCACTCATGCGCTGTGATTTAGTGAAGCTGAGAACCATGAATTTCACTAAGGCGGCTGAAGAGAAGGCCCTGTGATTTATACTTTTGTTTAGAGGGTTCTGTGGAGCTCTTAATGTGGCAGTGATGAGAGGGGGAGAGGGTGTGTCTGCAGCAAACATACTGTAGGTACACAAGGTAGCAATCACAAACCTGCGTGCATTCTCATCTTTGATAACGATGGAAGAAAGGATCGTGACGGGATAGAGAACAGGGCTGATAGCTGAGTTTCAGAAGCGCTCCGTCAGGTATTAGGGAAATACAACACAGTGCAGTCTTAGGCAGGGAGAAGCCGGGCACCCAACTACGTTCTGTTCAATCAGATAATATTCATTTGTGGTGTAACTCGGGTAAGCTTACTATTCATCACTCAAAGCAGGCCATTAGGGTGAGAGTCTAAATGTCACCCAGTAGAGGATTTCTTCAGAGTGCCGGTCAGATCATTAGACTCTACTGATGTCCCCTTTAAAGGCATTACCCTTCATAAATGATAACCCTGACTATTAGGGATGAAAATAGGCCCTATCAGTGCTCCACACCCCCATGACCCTGTGATCTGGATCACTTTCCTAGTGGGAGTTTTATTCATTATCTAACACAGATCTAAAACAATCAAGTAAAACAATCCCAGTGAATTTACTGTTGTTAAGTTTAAGAGATGAAAAGAACACACATGCACACATACAGCCATGAATGTGAAATATTTAGTGTTGCCTTTGCCCCTTGTGCTCACGTTGAGACTATAAATATAAAGGTTTGCAGTTGTATTTTTGTCATCAGACAGGGAACCTCATATTCTACACATCCTGCCAGAATTATATTTACACTCATTTCAAACGTCAAAGCTTGTCTGAAATTTTATCCATTGGTTATGTTCCCCTCTGACCTTTATATCTTTCATCTAACAGCCTCAGCAGGACTTGTCTGCTGCAGTAACAGCACTGTTTGTCTTGAACATAGCTCGAATTCACGTGATAGTCAAAATCAATAAATGTTTGAGAAGACAGATTGCTAAAGGCTCAATGGTCAAATCGCTAACCTTAAAGTACAAAGACAAGACTGGGAAATGTCAAAAAAGTAAAGCAGATTATGTGAGACTAAAAAAGATCAAGAGAAAAAGAGGAAAATGCGAAGTGGAGAGATCATTAGGTAATAGGTGACTGACCCTTTTTCCATTTCCTCTAGGAAACAGCCAAAGTGGTTCACAATTGTCCGTCTGTGCTTGTGTTGCATGAGGAGGGGCAACACAGAAATGCTTGACCAACCAGACCTTTAGAGGTGGACTAGTGTGTCACTGGCTTCACTAGAAATCTGGTTTCCTGTGAAAAAGCACTGAGGACACATTGTATCCAAAATGCCCAACAAGAAGATAGCGACTGGATGCTGCTCTTGGTGGAGCACCAGCCGAAAGCCATTTAATTCTTACATTATTTAGTGGAAAGCAAAATCAGAGTTAAAGAAAGCAAAAAAAAAAACACCTCAAACTGAGGTTCTAGGAATGTATCAACAAAAACAAATGGTGATAAGACTGTTGTGTTAGGGGTTATGTTCCTGCTGATTTGAGGACATATCCATTAGGGCCATGATCTATTTCTACGTCTATTATGTTAAAAGGTCTAGTATAAGACATGCCAGGCATTTCATAAACATATAGGTTACATATCCCTATCTTGGAAATTCCTGATGCTCCTTCACCTTAGACAGTCTCACTGTTTTTGTTGCATGTGTGTTTCCATCATTTCTTCCTTTGATTCTTCTGTGCACCCCAGCAGCTATCGTGTTCTGTAATCTACCTTTGAATGAGGAACAATCATGTTTACAATTTGGCGGCAAGATATGAGGGAAGTTGAACCGAATGTCACATTCCAGGGTTACAAATCTGGTTCCTGTTTCCCCACTAAAACACTGAGTTTGCCACAGTAAGCGTATTCTTTTAGGAATATTGTCAGTTTGCCAGGAAGAATCAAGCTGATTATTTTCCATAAAACATCTCTTGATTATTTATCTGCAGACAAAATGGTTGGCTCAAGTTCCAAATTAAAATAAAAAAATGCAGAGCTTAGTCATATGAGGACAAGTCAACTATATTTCTTGGTGTTAGGAGAGTAGCTTTGTGGTCACATGGGCCAAAACACAATGATCTGAAATGTAATTTTAAATCCAGCTGAAAAGGTTCTCTCAGTAGATGTCAGGTGTGCCTGAGAAAACTTTTAAGGAAAGCTTTTCCCCATGGTTGAAAGATTTTAGTCTTAGACCTTGGAGGTAAACAACACATAAAAGTGTTACTTCCACTTACAGTTTATATCAGCTGGAAGAAGTGTGCTTTGTTCTGTAAGTCATAAGAGTCCTAATCTCCTTCGGCTCCTCTCCTGGATTTTGGAAATGGTTTGGATTTAGGTGAAGCTACTTTTGCTGTCAGTCACACAGCCTGTGCACATTGTGTCCTTATATTCTCAGACTCCTGACAATCTAACAGCATCTTAAACAAATCTATTTTATTGTTTACATTTTACCTGCATCTCTAAAGGCAGTTTGTAATTATAAAAGTGATTCATCTCTTACCTCCTGCCTCGTGGAATGATGTCCAATTTGCAGCGCACGTCTATCCTGCATTGCTCGCACACGCCACATCCCTGCTCCACTACTTGTGTCTGCAACATAGCATCAGTGATGTGGACTGCTGAGTCACTTCCCTCTTTGAAAACCATTGTCTCCAGTTGTCTCCTGTTTTAAGTGAGTAACATTTAGTGGTGTCCTTCCTTCCCACCTGTACAGCTAGGTAACGTCTGCAGCACAAAGGCTGTTGTCAGGGAGAGAATCTTCTAACAGTGAGACACAAAACAAATACTAAAGAAGACTTTGCACTTATTTATAGGTCTGCAGCGAAGACAAGTAACCGTAGCCCTCTTTGCTTTTATCTAGCCATTAAGAGGTGTAGGACTGGGTGGTGCTAGCTAATTTTACAGAGGGAAAATCTTCTTTGTCTTTGTTTCCAGGGAATCATCGCTGTTATTGTGTATGAAGTCATGCAGGAAGTGCTTTCAACACAAAAACAATGTACTAAGTCTCACTTAAAGAAATCAATTTTTCATCCCAATGTTTAGGATAGCCTCGTTAGATGCCCACTCTCCAGTTACATGTGAATGCAGAATGTTTGTTTATCCAGGGGGAAACAACAGACAGACTAGTTTTTATGCATCACTGATCTTTTCATTCACATCTCGGTTTACGGCATAAGAGAGATGCACAGAATTCAACATTACTTTGTATGGTGTTCCCTTCAATTTCATCAAAACTTTGAGACACTGTATGGACCACGACGGACAGAATATGATTCTGATTTCCTTTTAGCGCTAAAAGGTTTTGAAGATTTCCATTAGGCCACTCCAGCAAACTATAACACACCTTTTTTTTAACCACAATGTGTTGCATCTTCTGTATGGCTGGAGATGTAACAAGGTTTTAATGGACTCCTGTCAATAATGCTTTGCCACAGTTTGTGGTACAATGTCTTTATTTGTGTTACCCAGATACAGATCAACATGCAACACAGGCTGATGCACTTACTTATCAGTGTGTTCTGCTTTTTAAAATTGAATATGAACCCGTTGTATAGTATATATATATATATATACACATATATATATTTTAGCATTTATTTACACTCTGGACACACTGGGACGGCTGTGTGAATGACCTGAATGCAGATATTGCAATCTATCCGGGCTACATTTATTTGGACGGTTTATTGTGTGGGGTGTGTGAGGTGGTCCTCCAATCAACTCTTCTTGTCTCCATAAGTTGAAATGTCCTTAGTAAAGACACTGAAACCTTAGTTGCTGCTGGTGAGGCCAGCACCTCACATGGCAACTGTCCTGTCATTACTGTGTAGATGGGTGAATGAGAATAACACTTGGCCACCAATAACTAACCTAAACATATAAGTGTAGACTATTAGAAACAATTTTCTTCAAGGGTCTTTCATAAATCCTGTTCCTTAGGAAATTTAAGATGTCTGATTTATCACTATACAACACTTTTACTGCGCATGGTAGCCCTTACATCATTAGTGCTTCGTAAGGCTTCTAAAAGGCGGAAGCTATCAGTCTTTACTTTACTATGCTCCCATTACACACAGTGAGCGATACAACCTTAGAGATGGAGCCCAGGAAGGAGACTGCTTTCACAGTCATTCAGTATTCCTTCCTTTTCTTTTCTTTTTTTAAAGCTTTCCTCAGGAGGCTTTCTGGCAAAACTACAGGGATTTCTATACTAGTGAAGTTTTCTGCCATCAATCCTTTTTGCCATGCTTCAGTCTCTGCCTGTCTCCCCCTCTCTCTCTCTCCCTCTCTACCAATCCATCCATACTTCAGTCCGCCCCTTCACATCCATCTCTCCCTTCCCCGTGTTCGTGAGTCACATTGAGCTTGTGGAAAAAGACAGCCTCTGGGAACAAATGCTGAAGCAAAGGTCTGTCAGGCCTCCTGTTTTAATGAAAAGCTAAAGCCCCAGCAATCACATCCACACACACAAAGCCCCCATACACACTGACACACACACACACACTCATACACACACTGCAGCTAGCTAGTGGGCAGAACTATGTCTATAATTACCTATGCTGTGTGCAGTCCTGGTGGCATTTAACACCTTGTTTGGCTGCCGAATGGGAGATTTATGTCAGAAACTCGAGAGAATTCTGCCTTCTGGCAGAAGCAAGTCTGTATGTGTATGTATAGAGTAGGAACTTGGCTTTGTATTATTTTCATTGTCACATTGTGGTAACTTGCTAAATACAGAAGATGCTGTAACACTGTCGAGGACTGAGGAACTTGGGGGTCTAGAGAAAATCCTAATGTCTCACAAGCTGTTGGCATAAAGGGAATCATTATAATGCATTGACTGATGCTGGAGATAAAGTGTTGGGGGTCAAGATCATGTATGTTTGTGCACTAAATTGTGCATCTGGTGTATGTGTTTTATATGTGCTCACTATCCTGAATGCCATTTATTTGAACAACTAGCAACAGACACCACCACGTGTGCACACACCAGCCCTTGAGAAAACTGTTTTAGTGTCTGTGGTTTCTTTCTTATGATATGTTAGTGTGCTGTATCATTATAAAAGCTCTCACAAGTGAGTGTGTCTCTAGAGGGAGCACTGCAGTACTGGCCCACTATAACTCTAATTACACGTTTTTCTGTGGACACTGTGCTGAAGTATGTGATCAGTGGAGTGTAGTATTTGTGGCTGTCAAGTCAAATGTCGATGATGTGTTGATATATATTAAACGAGGATTTGGTGTTTTCTGAATTTATTACTGTGTTACATTAGGTCCAGAAATGTTCCCCCTGAGTGGAGCTTTTTGGATCATTACGCATTTACAAAACTGCAGATGTTCCCTCCTGAGAGAAAGGTGCTCAGCTGGAGTGTGTGTGTGTGTGTGTGTGTGTGTGTGTGTGTGTGTGTGTGTGTGTGTGTGTGTGTGTGCCTCGTTCCTCCTCCAGACAGACAAACTGTTTAAATAGGGAGCTAATTGTATAACGTCTTCCATCTCCATGTCTGCATCCTTCTATGCCCTTTCATGCTGCCACATCTGGCCAATCAATAATGTAATTCTTAAACAGAAGCTCCTGAGCACCTGAGTAATTACCTCCGTCCTTATCTCACCCCACATCTGCCATCATATTGTACGCAGCCTTCGTTAGGGCCACAGGTAGAAAGGCATGAGGGTGGGGAACAAACACTAACAGACATATACTCAAAGGCCTGACAAGTATGCATCAACATGTTACATACTATTTTCCTTGAGTGCTCAGTTAGACAGACATATTTGTCACTTTCCTTACACTCACCATCTTCCCTTCTTTGCCTCTCTCGCTCTCTTTGCCCAGTCAAGCAGATAGCCATTGGCCAGGATTGGTCCCAAGGGCTAGTCTTGCAAATACTGCACATCTGTAGAAGCATTTCTATTCAGCAATATGGCTCACCCCTTTGCCTCACTGTGATAGCAGTGCAACCCAGGGGAAATAAAGACAGTCACAGCCAAATCAAATCTGCAGCACAGAAGGGGAGACAATGGCATGGCTCACCGTCTTACTGGCCTGTTTAGGCTCCTTCTGTGGCACTTCTTGAGCCAGACTGGGGATAATTTAATGGGTTAATATTGTTAACACTGCCTGGGCTGGAGGTTTAGGTCCCAGTAAGTTCATGTTTAAAGAGCTGATAAATACTTTACATTTCCAAACAAATAAGCAAAAATGTAATGCATTGTCTGTGTGTGAAATGCATTCATGGTGCCAATGTAAGAGAATATACAATAATATACAAATATTCGCTCTGATTTTTTTGAGTTTTCACTACGGAGCCAATTTTCAACAGTTCACCTTGTTATCGCTTTCAGCAAAGGCAACAGTCACGGTGTGTTACGATGGGCCACAGAGATAAAGGCCAGGGCGTGACAGGAGGTAGTAGGCCGCTGTATTTACTGACTTTTCTAGAGAGAACTGATGCAGCTCTGTTGGGGACAGTACTGCAAGTGTATGTGCTGATTCAGAGTAAAAAGAGAGGTGGATTCACTACACGAGAACGCAGTCATACCCCAGGAAACTCTGAACATGGTTTATATGTTTATACCGCATGTGTTTCATTGAGCTGCAATTCTATCTACCTGCTGTCTTTTAGCTTGATAAGGGAAACGTGGTGTGACCTGTGAGAGAGAAATGAGCGCTGTGTTGTTCATCATCAGCTGTCACTCTATCTCTCCTCTTCCACCGTCAGCCCCTTGTTATACGACCGGCTATCAGCCTGATGGCAGTTTGCTAATGGTGTCAGCGGACTTCAATTAGCTCTCTGCCACACTCGATCGCGCAGTCCTTTCTGCTGGAGAGGGCCCTTAAATTGTCTGAAATACCAGAGTCATTAAGTGTGAATGGTTAACAGGAATCCTAACAGGGAGAGAGAGAGAGAGAGAAAGAGAGAGAGAGAAACGGGTAGAGAGGGGCACTGCAGCATAATGCAAACGGGCTGTTTCAGTTTGGGGTTTTTTTTCTACTCAGCTACCCAGCTGAAGGTGGCTGAACACATTATGCCTGAAGAGGTGGGGGATCATTTCTTTTGGCAGCAAGTGACTTTCCTTCCAACTTTGCTTTAAGCCACAGTCAATGAGTAAATAGAGACGCAGTGTATATACAAACATAACATTACTTCCCATTAAAATCAAATACTTGTAAATGAAGGAGTGAATTCTGATCCCATATACCACAACTTTATACTTCAACCTGCCGGTGCTTCGTCTGCTGCTCCTTGTTGTTGTTGTTATAATCTCTGTTACCTGCTGTTCTTCTCTCTCTCCTCTGTCCACTAACCCCAACCGGTCGAGGCAGATGGCCGTCCACCCTGAGTCTGGTTCTGCTGGAGGTTTCTTCCTCTTAGAGGGAGTTTTTTCTCTCCACTGTCAGCTCAGTGCTTGCTCGAGTGGAACTGTTGGGTTTTCTGTATATATTTATATAATGTGTAAGGTCTTAAACCTTACACTGTAAAGTGCCTTTAGATGACTTATGTTGGGAAGTGGCGCTATATAAATAAAGCTGAATTGAATTAAATTGCATTGAATTGAATTGAATTAAATTTTATAGTCTGTGCAGCATTTCAACCAGGGCATCAATAATTATTGTGATCCCAACTTTGTAGCACAGATTCAGCGATGAGCTAACATCAGTATGAGCAACTGTCAGATACACAAAAAAGAAAATATAGGATTGGAAATTATGACTTTGTTAAAGTACAAGAGAATATGATTCTAACAGTTTTCAACTTTCTATAGTTTGTGTTTAACAATAACTTATTAATCCTTACTATAGAAGGAATTACAAACCTGGACTCAGAAATAGAAAGAAAAGAATGGTGCTGAATCATTTTGAAGCCCTGTCTCTGCTGTTATCATGGAATATGTACATTGGTGTTTTCAAAATTGCTGTCAAGTTGAAAAGTTTTGCATCTCAAATCCTCAGCACTGGTTTAGTTTAGGAATGACTCATCACTGATATATTTCTCAGCAGACATTTTCAGTAATGATGGCATAATCATGTCTGAAGGAGTTAGTCTCTCACAATGACTCCTGGGTCTCCTAGAATATTTTAGACCAAACAAAGTACCTGCCTGAGTGATGTTTGGTTTTCTTTGTTCTAAAATACCAGGGCCAATTCAGAACCAGGCTTCCTCTGTGCTGCCAAAGACTCTTCTACCAGTGAGAATAAAGAGGATAACTGTGGGCCAAGAGACATGCACGAGCTTTATAAGGTGGCAGGTGGTGTTTTCCACACTTTTCACATAAAAGCCAAAGCCTTTGTGTGAGTGTGGGGATATGCTACTGTGTGGTGAGATTTGTGTGTGGATTTCCTGGAAGAGAACAGCAGAGGGGGAATTTTTGTGTGACAACACCCCCTCTAGGCCCAGACAGAGTGGGCACTTCTCTCTGCAAGCAAGGGGGATTTAAAAAAGCTGAAAGAAGAGAGTTTCTTTTCATCTCATCAAACAACTCAGGGGCACAAAACATCTACTCGCATATGCTCAAGTATAATCTTTCAAGGCCAAAGGAGAGATCTAGGTATAAAGGCCAGTAGTGACAGTGTGCCAGATCAAGTATTGGCATATCTAAGTTGTCTGGACACAGCAGGTGTCTTGAAATAAAAAAGATATTTATTTCTGTCTCCCAGCTCCTCGTGCGCTGCTTTACAGCCAACCAACACTGACTGCCAAACGATACTGAAAGCAGGAGCAAGCTGGTGTTCCCTACAACAAAGTGGTGGGCCTGAATGTTTTCAAATATTTCTACTGTACACCTTATTCTCTAGGTTACTTGATCAAATACAATTACTTAAAGGCTTCCTGCAGGCAATTGAGCATCTATTAGACCTAATAGAAATGCAAAGGGCTGCAACTTGTATTCATCCTAGACTAAAAAACACAAAAAGCTGTTTCAACTTGTCAGTGTCACCTTTTAATGGGTGGTGCCCAAGTGATTGATCACTGCTGACAGGGGTCGTCCCTCCCAGTCACAAAATACATTTTGTGAAAAACAAGGTGAATAGGTGAGTGCGTTTAGAGAAACACTTCACAAGAGTAACACAAGAGGAAAGTAAAAAGGAGTTGCTTTCATGAATTTAAGGGTTGGTAACGGTAACTAAGAGGACGAGGTTTAGCAAGGGGTTAAGTGATGAGTGCAAAATAAATAAAAACAACGCGCATGTAAGTTCAAAATCTACAATTTACATAACTACTACTGCTGCCAATTAATAACGAACTATACAGCCGCATCAGACGACAGTGGCCTTTACACACACACACACACACACACACACACACACACACACACACACACACACAGGAAGTAACAAACATTGTCCAACAGATGCATCAAACAAAATGGAAGTGAAGAGGTCTTTTCAAGGCTTGAGTTATGTGAATCCCTTTTTCTCTTTTCCTGTCAAAGACCTTGAATATTTTTAGGTCACTTCACATTTCTTCACACAGTTTCTTTTTTGAGTATCATAAATACTATAAAGACGTGCTGCTAAAATGAAATGGACTTGGCTTCAGTTCGCAGCTTTCCTACTCTCTGATCCTCACTCCCTCTGTACTCATCGTCACAAATAAACCTAATCCTGCCAAGTGACTGATGCCCACAGCCAGCTTGTCAAAGCCAGAATGTGAAATGACACTTGACTACAATTTGCATTTTATCACAAAGCCACTTTAAGATAGTGACATCATACCTCTCCTGCTGAGTCAATTAAAAAGCCAAATGATATAGTACTGAGACACTCACAATAATAAACTTTGTCTTGGCTTTGGTTAAAAAGGAAATAATTCTAGTCTGCATCATCAGAGAATAATGATAATCAGCACTCAGCTGTTGATTCAGCTTAAGTCAGAGACCGCCTGTTGTTCACAGGCCTGTGATCGAGGAGTCCTGCAGCTCATTCCGGGTCCTTTGGCTTGGGATACGTTATTTACTGCAGGTGGCCAGGGACATCATTTCCTTTTCATTTTCCTTTCCATTCATCGTATATAATGTGTGTGAGATATTCACACAAGAAACGGGTGCACAAGCACCACCACTTTACCTTTGCAAAGCTCCTCGCCCACACTATCCTAATAATCTTGGCTGAGTCTGAAAGCGTGTGAGTAAAGTACTCTTGACAGCTTGAAAATTGACTTGAAAAGGTTTGCCTCAACTTATGAAACAGTAATGTTTAGAAAATACATATTAGTTTCACATCTACGGTTTGTATCTGCGGAGAGCATTTTAGCAGAGATTGTTGTAGAGAGGAGCAGTGTCTCCTGTATATATTTATATAAATATATCACCTTGTGTATTCTCGTCCTTGGAGCTGTGGTTGCTGGTTCACCCGGCCTGTCCGGTGCTTTTTTTATTTAATTGAATTGAATAGTAAAACAATAGCCAAAAAAATATTTTTAGCCACAGTCTATTAGACATGAAATTGAAATGAATGGTTGCAGCACATCTAATGAACGTTGGATTGTCCTACAAGTTATTTGCGTCATAAGTTGCACACTGCTCTCGGCAATTCAGTTAATGTGCGTGGAGCATAAACAGTGCACAGAATGGCATCGTCTAGTGGTGTGACATTGTCTAATTCACTATTTAGTAAAACAAAAAACATCTTGTTTTCTTTTTACTTCATTATATTTTTAGATTTTCTTTTTGTTTTTTGGTTTATTCATTCAGAGAATCCTGGTTCCATCTAGCAGTGCGAAGTGCACAGCGGAGCCGCAGCACTCCACTACACACCTGCAAGCAACACCTGAAACCATTTGCTCGCAGTTTTACGAAGTGATTGAGGCCCTCCTTACACATCTGCTATCTAGATTTATGAGTCTTGTTTCAGCCGTTGAAAAACGAGAATGAATTGGACCCGTTGTATAAACAACAGAGTAAAACATCGCAGCGTCTATATTGAAACATCTCTGCCTCACTTTCAGATACACGCACTGACACACAAACAACCATTCCCCAGTTGTAGTGAAGAATTGCTGCTCTTGCTTTTGGGTGCGCTGAATTGCCAGCATATGCGTGAGATGATGCCAGTGGCTTAGCCCACCCCACTAGTGATTCATTGCTTTAATCATTCTGGCTCCCCAACCTTTCACTAACCATGGCAGGGTTTGACACATCACTGCCTTGTCTGAGCCCTCGCACCATTCGTCCTATTTAGGACACTGTCTCTACCCTTGCAGACAATTAGATGTCGGTTGTGTAGAGCTGGTAAAATATAGCACAGCTTCCATTGCAGGTTGAATTGCTGTGAAAATTGGTGTTACGCAATGCTCAATTCATCTGAGAGAGTGATCGTTTTCTTCTAGTAATAGACACAATCTAACACTAATAAAATCACAAAAATAATATGCATTTGCTCATTTCAAAAAGCAGGCCAGTGTGACTGATTATGCAGTTTTCATTTTCACCAGACCAGCAGTAGCTAATGGTTATAACGGTATATCCACAGCACCAAAGCTATTTTGTGTCAATCTGCATTTCAATTGCAAAAATAGTGAGTGAAAAAGTTCCATCATATGTAAAATATGCATCGACTTTAGTGTGGGAGACATGAGAAGACTTTGAATCTCATGAGGAACCTATGGCGGCGAACAGCTCTGCTCGCTGCTGTGCAACTATTTGGTGAAATTTATGAGAAAGTAAATCAAAAGGAGTCTCGCAGATGGCAGTGATTCACTTTTCAGAGTACACGGGGACACCAGCTCGCACTATATGTGGGAAGTAGGATGGTTGTTGGCTGAGAAAGTCATCCTGGGACTCAAATCTCACACAGAGATAAGAGGTTCATCTGATGTCAGCTCCAAAAGGATGCAACTGCTCCTGAGGTTTCTAGGTTGCTTTCTTCACTCCCTCATTCACTACAATAGATTTCCACAACAATCCCCTCCTGCACTGTGCTCCCCAACAAAAGCAGGGCAGCAAATTACACACAGCTGATGATAGCTGATCATTGAAACAGCTGAGAACAGCAGCAAAGTAGGGCATGCAGCGGGGAGGCTTCGAAGTTTGCCCACTGTGGGATGCGAGATGAGATGAGATGAGAGAGACCAGGACTCGGCTCCCTTGAAAGGAAACCGAGGGATAACCAGAGAGGCTTAAAGACGCTGGAGTTCACTTCTCAGGTTGGTTCCTCATTTTGCCAGACCTTAAAAAGACACAACTGTGACAAAGCTAATAAACATGTAACATTTCAAACAGGCAGGAGCTTGTGTTGAGGTGCTTTTTGTTTGTTTGTTATGGTACAGTTTACCAGCGGCCTGGTAGCTCGATGGGATAAGCATGAGACTGGGATGCAAAAGGTGGCAGGATCAAATCCCAGCCAGACCCCACACTCACTGCTCCTCCTAGTAACGTGTGAAAATGTAATCAATGACAAAAAAAAAAATTTTCTTCTAAATCATTTTAGGTATTTAAAGTCAATGCAATGAATAAGTCGATGCATTTATTGTAGTTGAACTATAAATTACATCTGGCAAGTCGAATAAGAAGCCAGACAGCTGACTGAATGGAAGGTAGAATGGAAGGTGGTCGTTTATTCACTCTGTGTGTGTGTGTGTGTGTGTGTGTGTGTGTGTGTATCTAATTTTAGCTTTTAATGTACCAATGTGTGCGTTCCTCTGACACGACAGAAGCCGTTTAGATCACGTTATGTGTTCAGCTCTCTTCTGTTTGTGTGAAAATGCACACTATGCTTGTTGTGCTGTCATCCAGTATCAGAGACGTCAGTGGACCCCTTTCCTTTGGCTGACTGCTGCTTTCAGTCGAAGTAGTTTGGTTGACAAAAGTGCTTGTCTGAATGAATATACATGCGTATGTGTATATGTTGAAGTAGTACGGAATACGAATATGAATTTCAATCATTTGACTTGACTACAACATATTGACTTTAGATCAGAATGTTAGGAATGGACATAGTTCCTGAAGCATTCAACAGTAACTGTTCGGTGGATCTAATGTGTCAAAATAACTCAATGAGGAAGTTTAGCATATTATGGCTTTAGCCAATACCCCTCAAATAAAATGACTTTACTTCAGGAGCAATACCTGTTCTCGAATTTCCAGTATCACACAGAAGCAATGGGACGCTGTCTCCCACACACTGTAGATGTGTCAAAGATCGTGCTCTGCACTGAGCCAGCACCATGATGTTTGCATGTTTGTTTGACTGTGTGTGTGTGTGTGTGTGTGTGTGTGTGCGCGCGCGCGAGTGTCCAACCACACAGGAGAAAGAAGTCAGTCTCAAATGTAATAAAAAAATGCAAATCGTCTTTCTGGTGTTGACCTGCACTGTCAATCAGCCTGACAATACTCTGTCGCCTTTCAGCCTCTCACAAAATGCCCCGCAATCATCGTGAACGTGACGGGGACAAATCAGCCCACCTAGCCATTCCCCTCATTCATTACAGATAAATCAATCTCCCTCATTGTTACGTTCTCTCCTCATGTCCATTCTCTATTCATCCATCGATTTCTGTCTTCCCTCCATTTGTCTGGACTGTTTTGTCTTTATCCCTCCTTTCAACAGTTTCCCCCATCCCATCCAAAGGCTGCCTTTGTAATTGGCATTAAAAAAACAAGCTGGTGGAATGAAAAACGATAAAGCAAACAGGTAGCTGGAGGCCAATGGGATGATTAACGATTAGTAATTAACTGTGAGCACTGTTTTCAATTACAGTTCAGAGGTAATGGATTGTTTTTTGTTTTGGTTTTTTTATTTGTAGAGTCCAGACTCCCAATTAGCCCGTTTTTGTTTGGGAACCCAGGGTAGGTAGGATAGCAGGAGTGAGTTTGAGACAAGGCACACGCAGTCGGTCTAAATTATGAAAAGGGGGCTTATTTAATCGCCTCATCTAATATCCTTAGGTTCTCTAGTTGTGAACTTCCGTGCAGCAGACAATGCTGAAGAAAAATGTCTGGTAATCAAAAGTCCTTTTCATCTTTGGCGACACAGTCGCACAGAAGTGAAGCACGGGACTAGATAGGATGACGTCCTTTAAAGAAAGTAAACCAGTAAAACCACCGTTTCAGTGCAAACTCATGTTTGTTATACAAACATAAGGACTACTGCTACTTATTAATGGCTTCTGTGGAGATGAATGCCAGTTCGTTAAAGACATTTTTGACAAACTCAGTTTGGGATCAGTTGGTAGAAAAGTAGTTTTTGAACACCAAGGTTGGTGGCTCTACGCCCAGCTACACCCACACCATCCTCACAAGTGTCCCTGAATAAGTCACTGAAGCTCCAACTGCTGCCTATCTTTAATCATTTTCCCCGGGGGTTTAATAAGCATCAATTATTCATTATTAAGAATACATGTAGACTTACGTATGTCTGGGATTAGCCAATATTACCCATCTGGCAGACATCAGGTAATGTTGGCAATTATTTATAGTCTTGTTATGTATGAATGACATCCACCATTTTTCTCACATTTCCAGATAAATATGGCATTGCTTAAAATCAGAACTTTGTAATGATCATAAATCTTTAGAATTATTGATTGTACGTCGTTCGCAGGGGTTAAAATGATCAAAACAAATATCTGTCTGCTGTTTGGTTTTTCGATAGTTTTCAATAAAAGCTTCAGTGTTTAACAGTTATTTTGGTGTTTTCAAGTCAACGCTCTCAAACCATATGTAAAGACACTGGGCATAAAACAGAAATCAGTAGACTGACCCCACTACACTTGATGTTTGAACTGAGACATTGCCTGTGTTTTCTGCTCTATGGAAACTGGTCCTAAAAGCCAATTTTCTTGTGTGACTTAACAGTCAGTGGCGTCACAGCAGCTTTGAATGCTCCCTAAAACGCCAATTATTGCATAATGTGCTTGGTTGCTGTCCAAAGTGCAATAGGATTCAAAATTTCTGTTTTTTTTTCTCTAAGTCACTTTACCTACTATTTAGCCCAGACGTTTGTTTGCAAATATCGTCTCCCAGTCTGTGTTTTGGCTCTTGCTGTCACTTTTTGCTGCATCTTAACTGCTGCAACTGTAACAGTTATTCTTCTGGGGTTTTTCTGTAACACCAGAGAAAGATAAATTAGATTGACTACCACAAGTAGATAACACTGATATGTCATTTTTCTGCTCGATCAGAGTATATAGTTTGGTCGCAGTCTGTTCCACTTGTGACAGAAACTTATTTTCAGAAGGACCTGCATAAATCACTTGATTCGAATCGCGTTATCTTTAGTTGACTCTTCTTACACGTTGTTCCAACAAGATGCATTTTGAAATGAGGATGTGGCTTTGACCTTTGCTGGCTTCTGGAACGGAAAATCAATTTATGGTGCTGTCCTGATAAACAGCTACTCCATCGGCTCGCAAAGAAGGATCATCAGCTTTATCTCAGTATATATTATCTGTAAAACCACCACTTAGACATAGTCGGTATTAAATAAAAAAAGCTTTTTAGATACATCCTCAATTAGTGAGACCATTTTATAAATCATATCTGATGCTGATCTAATTTTTTTTGTGGAGCTTTGAAATATGAGAAAATATGTTCTTTCTGCCAGAAGCATTTAACTTTATCTACAAATGAGGACAGAACTCTGAGTGAGAACTGCGGAGGATCAGATTTGTGTTTCTCTATATCCAGATTTGTTTAGATAATTTAACGTGAAAATCGAGCATGCTTGAGATAATCCCATGTGCTTTCCTCACACATTACAAGATTATCAGGACTAATCATCCTGTACATGTCTGTTCAGATTGCGCCTGGTATTTAATACAGTTGAATCTGGCTTTCGGCTGTGCAGTCAGCCTGCAGCAGTGATCAGGCTATAAAGGCGTACACAGAAAAACATATACGGCATGAAGCAACAGCTATGAAAAATCATGAAACTCAATCAGCTCAAGATGACAGGAAAACAAAAAGCTTGCATCACTGCAGTCACTTGACATTTATTATTATTGGCAGAGATGTTCTAATACAATTGTTGCATGCAGCAAGGAAATCTTTTAAAATAATATAATATATTAATATATTCCATCAGAATAATGCATTTCTGGCTTTTGTCTTTGGAATAGGATTTTTTTTACTTTATCCTGCATCTCCCAGAAACTTGCGTACAGCTGCCCAGTGCACGAGAACAAACTAAATAACTCTATCGGTAGCTGTTCCTGTTATTTTCATAGTCGTTTCTCTCCCATAGTGAGACAGTTGGTTGCCACTGAAATCTGATAACAACTTTGCGGGCCTGATAAAAGAAGAAGTTTTTGCAAAACACTTAAACAAATGTCCTTATGAGCTCTCCTCCCTGTGTCTCTCTCTGGTCTTAGACGCTTAGTGCTCCACCTCAAGTCTTGTGTGAAGCATATCGTATGTATGGAACTTTCTCTTTTGATCTATACTTCACTTGCTTGTGTGTTTTTTGAATGTGTGTGTCTTAGTGTGCGGGGATGTTACAACGACTTTCAATTTCTGCCAGAACAAAAAGGAAGTTGAAGAATACCAAACGTGTACCCCACAAGATGAGGTAATAAGTTTACTGAACAGCAACTGTCTGCTGTGTTTATTACAGAGAGCCAACTTGCTTAGGGCCTGTGGTGACTTTGCAGATGCTGGTTAGCTGAGCCTAAGGCTCGATTCAAGCTTGTTTCAAGGTAGACAGCTCATTAAAAACAATGACAAGAGCTGTGGAGGAGACTTAAAAACTAAGGCGATACTGGACAAGACTAGCAAAGAGGAACATATTATAGCGGTGACCCAGTATTTAACACAGTACATATTTGGTTCTTCAGTGGAGACCACACTATTTAACACTATTTAGAAGCTCATTCTCTTTTGGATTTGTCTTTTAGTACTATCATTGTTGGCTAAGATCTTTTGATGAATCAAAAGCGTGCCATGGATATTTGCTCTGTTAGATTATTTAATAAGGTCAAAGTTTGTGCCTTTGGACATTCTAAAAGTGCTAGACACAAACGCATACATTTATTTCTCAACACACACAAACAAAGATGTAAAACCTCATGCTTCCCCTGTGGATTCCCACTGACAGAGCAGAACTTCTCCCACTACCCACAGAGAGAGGCAGCCTGCATGGGTGTGGACTGTCAGTCAAATCCACATGTATCAGGGCAAGTGATGCATAAAGGGAGTTTGAGATTTCACTGTCATCTTCAGTCAGATACCCTGCAGATCTTCCCTGTCTGCCTCCACTTCTGCTCCTACGCTCTGCTGGCCTGCAGAGCTGAAATATCGATATCACAGAACTGATAGTAAATCATTTCCCAGAGCAAATAAAGTGAAACTGTACATGGCATTCCTTCCCACTGGAGTAATGCCATAAGATGTATGTTAGGGTATAAAATGTCTCTTTAAGTGTCCTTTGAAAGTAGAAAAACGTTCCCTTTGAGTCTCAACCTGATACACTGAAGGCAACAGCACTGCGTCCTGCAAACTTTGTTTTATACTCTTTAGCATTAGTCCACTATTAGTGCAGCCACTGTGTTGCAGTTACGCTGCCTTCCGCTGGGTGCCGCTGTAGCATCCTGATCCCACTCGCTGTCCGTGGTGCTGAAATGCTCAGACACCACGCAGGATATCTGGCTTTCCCGTACCATTACGTCACGACAAAACACATGCACGGTCACAATCCAGATAAAAACTGTGACCGAAGGAATTTAAACTGGTCCATTATATTACTGTATTACACAGGTGTGACTGTGTGCATAGTGAAACCAAGATCCAGGCGCACATTTCACTTCTAGACCATTGAATAGGAAACCTGTATATATTGGTATAATGTAAAGCTTATCTTGCTACAACAGCTACAAAAAAGCCGTAGACGGCCCCGTGCCGGGGTTAATGTGGCTGCTGAGGCTTCTGACAATCCGCATCTGCACTTCACTGTGCGGCTCGACCAGCGTCAAGTCAGCGTGAGATAAGCACAACCATACAGGAAATAATCAGAATAAACAAACTAAATGAGCAAAACCAAATGTGTTTCTGGTAATTTATTGATCCGTAGTAGGGTATAATGTCAGTGACAGTGGTGCATACTCTTTGTCATAGGTTATCTGATGTAATATTGATGAGTGTATGTTTTTTAAAACCGCACAGAGCTTTTATTTTGAAGGCCCCGCCCGGTCGCGGCGCGCCTCACCGCTGCAGACTTGCCTCCGGTGAAGCGGCTGAGTCCGCGGTAACACGGCTGACTCGCCTCACTCCCGCCGGCTCCGCCGTGAAGTTGAAGCGTCCGTGAAGCTGTCGCTCATCCTACTCAAACCCCTCCAAGGGGGGGAAGCACACACACACACTTTTGGCCACATGTTTGACAGCAGCGCCATTTTTGCGAAGAACTCCTCTCAGGAAATGACTCGGTCGACAGACAGACGCGGAGTGTTTGTCTGAGCACGGAGCAGCGCTTTGAATGAAGCTCTAAGGAAACTTTGTAGCTGCTCAGCAGGAGGACGAAAGAAACTCTTCTGGTGCCTTTTTTGGTTTCAAATAAGCGGGTCGACTGCTGGATGGGACACCGATGAAAAATGTTTGGTCGCCCTGAGTTGCAGGCTGGGAGGTTAACAGCGATGTCCGGGCGGGCTGGTTTTGGAAAATGATCGCTGGCAGCACCGACGGTAAAATAATGGTCAGAAGATGTCTAGTCACGTTCAAGCCGTTCAGGTAAGAGACAAAGAGACTGTCCCCAGTCTCCCCGTAGCCTCGAGCGTAATGGCTCTGTCTTTATGTCTTTATAATCATTCATGACGTGGCGTTGTGTTGGTGATGTGGAGATTAAGAGGCTGCTCGCAGATAAACCCGTCAGCTGGTCAACTTTACGCTTGGTTTTATCATCCAGTGTGCACTTTCAATCTCCTTTCACACGCTGTGCATCTGCTGAAAAGACTGTTGCATGTTCCACATCCAGAGAAACCAGATTTCTATTGTTGAGAACGCGGTTTTTTATGGCGTTGCTTCTTTATTTAACAACAATCATGTGGGGAGAGAAAGTCAGACAGGTCAGAGATGAACTTCTGGTAGCACCATGACACCTCAGTCCATTTTCAGACAAGTAGGATTAGACTAGGTCCTAATGAGAGTAGGACAAATCTGACGTGAGATCTGCAGCACTAAAGTTCCAATAACCAACAATATTTCTTTTAATGTGCGGTTGGTCAGTCCGCTTCGTTTCAGAACCATGAAATCAGAATCGCTTCCAGACGTTTGGCTAGTTCAGCCGCCAGGAAAAGTTTCTTGGAAATCACCACCACACCTACACTGCGGCTGCTCCACGCCTGGCAGGCGTCTCATTTCCAAATCATCTACCTAGAAGCTAAATCTGATAAGTCTACATGTGTGAGGAGGCCAATTAGCTGATAGCAGATCTCTCCTTCTGATCCAATTATAGGAAGCAGAGCATTTACTTTAAGCCTGTTAATTAAAGACTCGTCAGGCAGGGCCCAGGACTAATCCTCTCATATCACCCACCTAACGCCACTTTGGAGGAACGGCTGAATGATAAGAGAGGAAGCGATCGCCCTAGGACAACGATGTGCCAGCTTTGTACGCCCACACCAGCCTCGTATTTACATGCTTTTCTCCTTCCATCCTTCATGTTGCTTCTAAGCAGCTACTTCTCCCGTTGTCCTGCACAGACGTGTAAACACACACACGATTATTAATCCGAAGATCACAGAGAGAGGAGAACAGATAAAGAGGATTAGAATTTCTTATGGTTAGCTGTAAAATCAGCCCACTTTGCTTCCTTTGTGTCCTCTGTGTAACCCCTTTATCTTTTCGAACCTGTCACCGGGCCTCCTTAGTCTGTGCGACTGTAATGAAATGCAATACTGGGTCGGCTCAACAGAAATGCAGGAACAATTGATCTAATTTAGGTCAGCGATTCTTCAGCTTGACTTGGTGAACAGAAGGATGTATACGAAGCGCGTTATCCATGCAGGCATCCCGTGAGTACCCCTGCACCCTGATTTCATATTCACTGCAAATAATCCCTTGATTACAGTGGATTGCGTTCCCATCAGTTACTACGGCTTCTTTGTGATCCTCTGTTAACGATTAAGTTATTCCAGTTCATTCCGCAATATGCTTTGAACAGATGGAGGTAATATTTTATTATTTCTTAACAGGGTGTCCTGGGTAATGAGAAAGCAGGGTTAACGAGCGCGGACCAGCCTGCCGCTCAGGTGCTCAGTATGATGGTAGTTTCTTTTGGAAATCAATAGAGAACGTCCACACGGGAGCCGTCGCCCGCATGCTGACACTTGGTTTGTAAGATCACGGATGACTGTTTGTCTTGGTACGAGCGTAATCAGAGCTGCAATCCATCATTTCCTAGTTCAAAATGTGGTCCGATAAAGTGTCTCACGAAATATGAAGACGACGAGGACGAGTTGCCAGTTTAACTGTGCTGTGACTGCACTGCCGCCTCCTCCTTTGGTGGTAGCAGTAATGATATGTGACAAGCGCGATGAGGAGGATGAGGAGGAGGATGAGTTTCCCCTTTGAGACGCCTGAGTCACTGTGCATCTATGAAGCCATTTGATTGTATTATGACTGAGGACAAGACACGTTGGCTTTGTCTTGGAATATAAAGTCAGCTGGGAGCTTGCCAAACCACAGCGCTCTGTACTTAACAGATTATTTAACATCATCTCGGTCCATTTGGGTCACTCCAGCGAACGCTCTTTTAAGTGGCCATTCTTCTCGCTGTTGATAGGAACTCGTTCCTTGCGGCCTCATCAATATTCAAGGTTTTCTTCAGGACTTCTTCGCGTGACTGGAGCTCCTTGCCATTCGGAGGAGTGCCGTGATTTTCGCTGGGCCGTGCATCCGAGCAAGCAGCTCTCGCCTGACTTCGAATTGGAAGAAACCGCTCTGAGTTATTCATTCGTTTGTTGTGTTAAAATTCAGTTTTCCAACATCGTGTGCAGATGTTGAAAGTGTAGAGGTCACCTGTTCAAAGTTGGTTTCTGTCGTTCTGTTCTTTATTCCATTGCGACTGTGCCGGAGTTGATTTGCAACCACTTGTTTGTACATATGTTTCAAAAATTACAAAGCGAATCTACACGATCGACGACATGTGTGAGAATGGCCTCAGTTGCTTAAGTGTGTGGTGTAAGTCCTGGAGAGTTGGAGCAATTCATTGTCCCATAAATCTACCTCTCTCAGGCTGTAGGTGTTAACAGCAGAGCAACAGCAATGATTTAAAGTAGGACTTGTTAGGCATTGAGTCTCCCTTATATTTTGTCCAGCAGACGAGTATCGCAGAAAGCTTTGCTTCTCCGCTTCCCCAAAGAGTCTGGGCATCATAAGATAACCTTTAATCCATGTACACTTAGAGAGTAGCTTAACTAGGGCAGGATTTACACAGATACCAAAGACCTGGACTTTTTAAGTCAAGTATTTTATTCTCTCATGGCTGAACCAACACAGAGTCTCATTTTATATAGTGTTCCTTCCCGAATTGTCCATTGCTCTTGGCCTAGTTAAGACAGAGGAGAGAATGAGATCAGTTCGTGTTTAGTCTTCACAATGTTACGTTCACTTCCCGCTTTACATCCACCCTAAATGTTTCGGGCTCTGCTCCATCTTCTTCTTGCCTTTTTCTCGCCGCCCCTTCTGCACATTTCAGATGGTACATAAATAACCACATTCATCCAGGGACTAGCGGCTCACTCTTAGTTTGGCAGTTCTAGATGTACGCCAAGTGATAACATCACAAATGTGAAATGTTTCAAGTGCCCCTTGGCTTTTAGATTTTACTTTCCCTCCTTTACTTTGCTCTATTTATGCTCTGCCCTCTAGAAGTCTGTCTCTCTTTCCCCTCACCTCCACATTTGTCATTCTCGCATCTCTGTTTCCTGCACTCCCTCTTGTTGTTCGTATGTCTACATTCTTCCTTTTGCACTATTTCCTTTGCACCTCCGAACACCTCTCTCACTATCTTATCCCTAATCTTCTCACGTAAAACCTCTATTTACCTGTCCCTCCCCATAAACGTGTCAATAACTCAACTCCTCTTAATCAATTCCCTTTCCCTTCCCCTTGTGTTTCAGGATATTCGTGGTGGGAATAGGCTTCTTCAGCCTCTGCTTTCTAATGACGTCTCTAGGGGGACAATTTTCAGCCAAGAGACTGGGGGACTCCCCGTTCACTATCCGCACAGAAGGTAATGCATGTGGACTGTTTATGTGTGTGTGTGTGTGTGTTTGTGTGTGTGTGGGAGAGACACACGCTTGTGCTCATGTCTGTGTGTAAACACTCCTTCGCGGAGTTGAAATGCTGTAATGTCACCGCATATTGCGTTGCTGTAACTCTCCACAGTCCTGCTGGTGCTTCACTGCCATGTGCAACTTTGTCAAAGCTGCACCAACTGTCCCTAGAAACTACACAGAAATTGGCCTGGAAGAGGCAAAGAATTTAAAAATGAAATACGAATGTCACTGCAGTACCACTAGGACCAGTTCATTGTCATAACCAATAGCAGAAAAGCAGATTTTTATGTAGTTGCAGTAGACTTACAATATATTCAATAATTGATGTAAATATACAATATATGTTTAATGCGATGTTCTTTACACAGCTGAAAGTACTTTACAGTAGGACAAAACAGAAAAACGTTGCATAATTTACAGATGAGATCCACTTAGTGTCAATTTTTGTCTTTTTTGTACAGTCTGAGATGACTCGAGAGAAACAATAAGCAATCTAAACTTGTCAAAACCTGTTAACTCTTGCTAACTAAATATTGCTTTGTCCCAGGTGGCACAGTTGAGCATGCACATTGCACTTTGGTTAGTCTACCGCTCTTGCATTGCATGGATGATGAAGCCTCTGCAGAGAAAGCCATATCTCACCAGTGCAATGTCATCAACACATGGTCAGCCAGCAATATCACACAACCCAGAGTGAAGGCTGACTGCCAGTGGCAAGGCAGAAAAAAAAGCACCATGGTAAACCTCCCCTGTACAAGGTGTGAAGATTGAAGGTCAGAGGTCGTTTTGCAAAAGGCGACCACTTTTCACTGCTTCTCCTCCAGTTTAAAATAAGATCTGATCTGATCTGAAATAGGAAATCATGCGTTCGGTGTGCGCTTCCACACGCGTGTACGCTCTGCAGCAGCCGAGGCATGCCGGGTGTCAGTTTGTGCAGGCGTGAGTACGAGTGAAAGACACAGCGAGGGCTAATATAAGTGTGAACCAGTCAGGTGCCGACGTGTGCGCTGTACGCTGTTATCTGTCAGAGAGAAAGATGAACCGCTGAAAATGGAAAATAGCCAACTTAACCGAACGCGGAGGTGCAGGCGCATATTAAAAATCATTCGCAGTGTGTGTGAGAGAGATAATAGAACGGAGGGGGGGTCATTTGGGATTTACTGTGTTTGTGATAAATTGAGATTACTGCGTTTGTGTGATAAATTAGAACTGGTGCGTATGTGTCTGTGCTGCTTAGTAAAATGTACTTGATTAATCAACTCCTTGTGCGCTGCAGCCTGGGAAGACATCTGGAGTAAGCTCATTAAAACGGTACACTGTCCATTCCCGCTCCCCCGTACGAGTGTGTGTTTGTGAGTATCCCTTTATGTACTTAAATACTTTTCTGCTTGTCTAGGCACAAAAGCTGCCCATATCACTGTCATCTACAGGGTGCCTGGCTACATTTGTTTGTGTACATACCCCTCTGTTTCATCCTCTTTTCTCCCTTTATGCGTGTCTCTGTGGTCTACTGCCTCACACTGTTTTTGCTACTTTCTCCCTTTATGCATGTGTGTTTATGTGTGTCTGTGATGAGCTGGCAGGAAATTGGCTGTTAAATG
Organism: Microctenopoma steveboyesi; assembly: GCA_032359275.1. Classification (NCBI taxonomy): domain Eukaryota; kingdom Metazoa; phylum Chordata; class Actinopteri; order Anabantiformes; family Anabantidae; genus Microctenopoma; species Microctenopoma steveboyesi. The sequence goes on from JAUMHF010000001.1 coordinate 13,123,357, forward strand.
GGGCGACAGCAGCAATGTGGGACAAGATTGAGACCAGAGGGACTGAGAGACTGATCCATCTGCTCTCTGCAAATCAGCCTTGCAAAACAACTGGCCCTTTCATTAAGCCTCCACTCACCACCTGCAGAGACACACACACACACACACACACACACACACACAGACTTATGTTTCCATCACTTCGGAAGACAAACCTCTACTTTCATTTAGTCAAAATAGGCACTTCTTAAATCGCATTTGCGAGACTGGTCACAACAGTCGCGTTCAGACGAAGGTTAAGTAGGATTGTTTTTTCACTTGTGTCTGTTTGTGCGCTTATTTCTCTATTGTAACTTTACTCCCAAGTTGAAACAAAGACCTTTTATTGAAAGGTTGTTTTGTCATGACGCAGCAAACGGTCAAAGGTTTTTTTTCTTTTATCCTCTTACTTTGGCTCTCTCTCAAACACGACCTCTAAATGGAAAGGCGTCACGTCAGTAATGGGAAAGCTGCACTTTTTAAAAAGCCAATTTGGCTCGGTGCTGACAACTGAATCAGGGGATTAAGCTTGACACTGTGAGCTAAAGACTAAAAACAAAAAATAAGGATGTGGAAAAACAGTTTTGTCTCTAATAGCCAACAGCAATGTTTAGTCCCTGCTGTACTGTCCTGTTGTCTTGACATCACCACGCTCATTTAAATGCCTAGCATTACCTATATATCCCGCGTTGAGGGATGTCTGTTGCAGCGGCTGTCTCCTACAGTTAATCATTTACCGTGATATGTTGACAACAGAACCATCAGGAATACAAGCTCCTTTGTTATAGCAGTCAAATCCATCAAAAACATTGTGCCGTAGACGTTTTTACACAGACGTTCGCTTTTTGTCTGCACACAATAACAGACGAATTTGTGTAGGACACTGTCACCATAGTGGGAGTTACACTGATAACAATTGTTTGGGTATTAGCTGCATTTCGTTGCCACCTCTCGCTTCTGTGGATTATCAGTTTCCAGTGGAGGTGCAGAGTGCCGGGTTTTTTGCTAAAATCCCCGTCTCTCCTCAGTGACTCATAAACTCATCAAGAGCTGCGAGCCGGAGATGGCGCGGAAGGGACTGAATGGTGAAAACGAGAGAGTGGAGGAAGAAAGAAAAGAGGTGGAAGTGGAGCAGAATAGGGATGTTTGTGTGTCTGTGTGTGGCGTTCACAAAAGAGGCAGATGAAAACCGAGAGACTCAAAGCACATAAACAGAATTTTCTCTCCCTAGATGAAAATAAATCCTGCATTAGGGAGATATCAGTCTGATCAAAGCATCTCCCATTGGAGCTTGTTCATACTCCACAGTTTATTACATTAACAAGGACCCGTGACAGTCCCTGTACCCAAACCATGTTTTCACTTCGCTGTTTGTTCTTGCTGAAAGACTCTGGGCCCTCTTACTGTCTAGGTGGGTCCCTGATGGGAGATCATTTCATATCTTTGCTTTAGTCTGAATCTTTACAGTTGTCTCGTCCCTGACGGTTCAGTGAGTAAATGCTTAAGAAAACCGTCAATCAGAAAATGGAGGATTTGTAGGTGCTGCAGGGAGAGCAGTCTGTTCGAAAATGCTGCTGTGTTCATAACCCAAGCAGGCGTTGACACTAATGGTTGTTTGACTTGCATTCAACTCGGTTCTGTAATGTTGGTCTGAAAGTTTGCCCACCAGCAGTCGCAAAAAGATTCACGCCAATGTGCTTCTTTCCCAAAGGACCTCTTCGCCTGCGTCCTAGAAGGACCTCTGTGTGGAGTTTAGACAGTGGAGAGTAACTGCAGCTTATAAAGTTTCTTGGCTTATTATGAAGTGCGTGATTCAACACATCAGTATGCAGTGACTGGTGTGGGTTAAGCACATGACACACCCCCGCTCTGTGGTCCCCTTTCATGTTTTTTTTTTTTACATTGGATGTTCATCTCTCAACACACACATTCCCTGCAGTTACGTTTCCTTTCCATCGCTTCATGTCAAACAAATCTGGCATGAAAATCTTCTTCATGTCACTGGGGCTAGGTGCAGCCGTGGAGTCGGTCGGGGAGTACACTTTATCAGCGCACTCACATCCCGGGGAGTTTGAATGGTTTGCGTATGCGTGTGGGTTTTTGATTGTGTGATTCTGGCTGGATAACACCTAAGTTAGTGCCAGAAATATCAAGTGATGTGGTACTGGGTGGATTTGCATGTTTGTCTGTACCAGTCTTCAGATCAAAAAAGGCTTTAAGATCATTTTCCCATTTCCAAGAGGGCTGTCCCGAATACCACTGCAAACGTGCACCGCACGCATTTTCATAAACTACCAACTTGTGACAAATTCAGTCACTGCCACCCACCAAATAAGTCTGTATTAGATAGCTAACTCACTTAGCCTTTAGCTTGCCCTCTACACGGCTCCTCCTGTGTGCAGGGAAGATTAGTTCGTCCACATTCCCTGCTAAGAGTGAACTCCTCGTCCTGTTCATTGAAGCAGCCTTTGATAAAATATGCCTGATAGCACCAACATCAGTGTTTGTGGTGGCAGTAGCTGTTTTGCTTACACCCTGCAAGTGGCCCAGAGTCAGCTTTAGTTGTGAATCGCTGTCTATTGCTCCATTTCCAGATGGATCAGAAGTTTGATTTAATATCTTTTAATCATTTTTGTGCTTTCACAAATATATGCGTTGTACTTAATAGATGCATAAATTAGCTAAGTGTGGGGCATCCAGATTCAAATATCAGCATATATCCAAAACGATGAAAATATACAGGCACAAATTGCTGTGGTCCCTGTTACTGCTGGACAGCAGAGCGGCTTTGCAGACTGAGTACTGCAGATTGAATCAAAACACCCTCTGCCAGGGACTGGATACACTCCTCCAAAGGTGAAATGCACTGAAAGTTAGAGACTATCTAACTGAACTGTGTTTTGTAGCTTTGAAAACTGTTCAATAGGTCAATATTTTGTGGCTCTGAAATGTTGATTTAAAAAGGAGGGATTTACTGACTGCTTGTGCACAATTGCAGAGGTAGTTTGTGAAAAGGCTTTTGCTCTTTGAAATAGGAAATAGCAACAACCAGTTCAGCAAAAGCACCACGATACGTATTAACCCTAAAACAAAATAACAACATGGTAATAAATAGAGGGTTGGACTGTTGCTTCAGGCATAAAGGCACAAAATCAGTGCATTAGGGAACTTGTGACAGGTGTCGGGTTATAATTGCCACACTTGAATAACTGTGATCGGTAATAGTCAGCTGGTAGCCAAGCAGCTCCTTAATGAGCCTGGTTGTAAACCCTGATTGAAACGTCTGACGAATCAGCTTCTGTGGAGACGCGGCGGTCTGCCTGAGCTGACTAACTCCACGCTCCATGTTTGTTTAACAGGAACACTCACTGACCAATGCAGATAATTATATAACATATAACACAATAATTCAGAGTGTGCTTTTGTTACTTGGCAATATTTTGCATTTCATTTATACTAGTATGTTATTAATGTTTTTAGTGGCCTGCGGGTCCGTCTATTTAACCCACGTGTACCTACCACATTTATAACTCTCCTTCCCAACTTTGTTTCCCCTCTGTGCAAACTTTAAGCCATTAACTGTGTTATTACATCCTTAGCGGACTGCTAACACCAATACATATTAATGAGAAAGCCTATCCAATTTCCAAGTGGAGAGGGCCATTGTTCTGACCTAAGTGCTATTACCCAGCCATAAATGAGAAATTTCTCCACAGCATATTGTATGATGGTGATATCTCTGGGAAGGTTACTGTGCAGCAATATGTTGTCTCAATTACCTGGCTGGCATCGAGCTTTGCCTACAGGCCTCTAGCCCATCGTTTACTCAGCCATAAGCTGGTTATTTTCCTCCGTCTCGACAGTGTCACACTCGAGCATGGTTGTGCCTCCTTTCCGCACATACGCACTAATGATGTTGACAAAGCCATGACCTCTGTTGCCTGACAGTTTTGGATAGAGTTCTGATTGTGTTATTTCTGTGCTGACAAAAAAAAGAAAAAAGCAGCTGCATTTGTGTGGTTCCTTTGCGGGTATGTTTTGATAAGGCCATGAAAGCAAACCGAGCATGACTTGAGATTTCTTTCCTTGAGCCACCTCGTTTTCCTACCTCTCTCCCGCTTCTCACTCGCTTTCATTTCTTTGCCTCAGAGATGAATATGTTAAGTACCTGGTGTGAGACTGAATAATTGCAGGGAGCGGTTACTTTGTTTCTTCAGCTCACATTCGGCTGTTTCCCTGCTTTTTATTGTCCTGTTCTCTGTGCCTCTGTTTCACACAGTCGTTCTGTTTCTTTCTGGATACGAAGGTCAATTATTTTACACAAAACGTATAGTTGAAGGGTGATGAAACAGCAAAGAAACAAATGTCTCTGAACCATTTTACTTTCTTCAAAGGTTCAGTTTTCATTTTAAATAATAAATTTTGGTTTCATGAGGTTAGCAGCACAACACCCATCAGTTGAAGACAATATCAGAAAGCCAGCCTTGGGCTTCTTTTTCACGTGCACTTGATTCAGACACAACTGAAAAAAATGGAAAATTGTTCTTCAGATTTTCTAAAATATGGATATATACAGGACCATTGTTTATCATATTACAGTACTGACAGAATCTGCTTTGGTTTTATAATGAGGTTAATGCTAGATGTCTATAATCATTCAGATGGTTGGATTTCTTCTGTGGTGTCTGGCCCTGTATTGGGTGAGGAACTGTAAATGTAACCAAGCTGCTTGACAGAATAAAAAAACCATAAATAATTATGCTGAAATGCCTAAAAATAATACTTTTATAAAAGAATGGAATGTGACAATGCAAATATCCTGCAAAACACAGGACAGGTTTCAGATTAGCGGCTCAGTGTGCATGCGATATGTACTGTAGCTCGAATGCTTCGTTGGATATGCTGCTTATGTATCAGCACAACGCCTTTGAGGGCACTGGTGCTATTTCAGGAAATGCTGCAAGGAGGAAGTGACATGTCTCTTAGGGCAGAAGAGATGCAATATAAATGGGTATAAAACAAAGGATGAGAGAGATTCCTCCAGTAAGAGTAAATTCTGCTCAGCTTCATTCTCTCTTCATTTTCAATCTAACCACAGAGTCTTTCTTCCTCTCTTTTTTTTCTTTCTTATTTGCAGTGAACACTGGAGGAGATGCTTTTTGAGGTTTAACGACCGCTTGTTCCTAAATATAAAAGTAGTAAATAGATAAGCTAGAGATAAGCCGTGGCAATGAGCTACACTTAGACGTTCAAAACATAACATAACCTTCCTTTGCTGCGAGATGAAAACAGCTTCTCCTGACAGGTAACAGCAGAGAATGAACAGTGTGACCACAGAAAGAAGGAGAGCGAGAGAGATGAATGAAGCTCTACTGAGTGTCTAAGCAGTAGACAGGTGGATCTAACATCTTCTAGGTGTGTGTGTGTGTGTGTGTTTGTGTGTATCGGGCCCTTGCTGCGGCACCTGGGGAGGAAGGAAGAGAGAGTGACTGCTGTGAGTTCAGGAGGAGAGGAGAAAGCTCAGTGCTTTCATTTTGAGGCAGGGCATACGCTCGGGTTCAAAACTAATGCATAAAATCAAAACACAGATGCATAAACACTATCTTTTGCACAATCATCATGCAGCCAGTTGAAATGACAGTTTGCCACTCTGCATCTCCATTTTCATGCCTTCCCTTGACTTTACTCTCGTTCTCCATTTCCCCCCCCGACTCACACATAAACACACATTTACGCACATGCATCTTCCTCGTGCTTCCAGGTATCACGTAACAGTCACACCGGTAGTGTTGGTACGAGCTGGTGCGTTTCACTTCTGTCAGAAGGTGTGATAATGTTGTGAAACTGCAGATGTTTGCCACTGGACGTGTTACGTCCAAACACTCCCCTAAAACCTTCCCCTAACGGTTGCCTTGTCAGCATCAGTGTCCAGTTCACTACATATCTTCTTCATTGGCAACTAGAAATAACAGTGAACTCAATCAATCACTCAATTTTAAATAGGCACATTTCAACGTACAATATGTTCAGTTGACAAAATACAAACTTCACTTGGCTGACTTTACCTCTCCAGGTGTTCTTGGTAACGTGACATTTGGTTCATGTTTGCAGAGAGGCTATGCTGTAAAACACTGCAGGTCTGTATATACAAATAAAACATTTTGTTCTTTGTCGCGGCCAGGTACCAGATGACAACAAGAGCCTAAATGTTTCCAGCTGACAGCTTCCTTCCACTCCGGTACCTGTTTAGCAGCTTGCTGAGCTGATCTGCTAGCATGTGTGCTGCACCGGCAAGCCTTGGGCTCTTCCTCTCCCTGGGAAAGTTTAAATGGCATTACCTGTCAACTCAGATGATAGGGCCCATCTGTTTCTCAATAAATAAAAGACGTGCTGAAGCAGAACAGGAAGAGCAATTTCTAAAAAGCTTTTCCCAAATCTCTCATTCTTTGTTTCTGTCATGTAACATTCAGTAGAGTTGTCTGCCGAGGAACACATGGTGTTTGAATGAGAATAGCATTAACAAGCGCAACATTTTTCCTTGTTAGAAACGCTCACCGCGCAACTGATGTGGCAGAGTGCAGTTACTTTGCTGGGATAAGAAAGTGATAGTGTGAGTTTCTTCCAGTTTTCTGAATTGCAGTCACAGAGGCAGAACATAAACATAGATCTAGTTTCTTATTATAGCTTTTGACTCATAGTAGCAGCCTCACAACCACTTAATCTAGGTCTGTGCTCTATGTATGGATGTGTATGTATGTATATATATATATATATATATATATATGTGTGTGTGTGTGTGTGTGTGTATAGGGGGGGGGGAGTGTGTACATGAAGGATGTGGCTTTACGCCAACTTTTTCTATCTATGTGTGCATGCAAATGTTTTGGCCCAGATTTCAATTTCTTTCTATCCTTATGGAGGTCAAGTTGGATTAATCTGTTTTGATGGATCTCTCTCATTTCCTTAATGGACTCACTCAAGGCAGCGTGAGTCTGCGGCTGTCACTAGGTGATCAGTTAGTGAAGAATTAAATGTGACTTGTGTGTAACAGACATGTAGTCCAGATTATTTGCACATACAAACGTGTGTGTGTGTGTGTGTGTGTTTGCATGTATGTTATTTACACAAACCCTCACAGCTGACGATGCCCACGAGCTTTCGAAATAGCTGAACTCAGACAGTTTAGCAAGTCGATGGAGAAAATTGCCTCGAGCCCCTCAGCACAGCTTTGTTCAAATAAAATCCATGCTACATCCACCTCTATAAAAAAATGTTAACAGCAATTAAATGCGCTCTGCGTTTACATTTAACATCACACAACTGTAGAGTGCTTAGTGTATCCTCCGTTACAGTTCTGTGAGATAGTTTTGCCCCAGTCCATTACGCATCTGTTTATCTGTAACCCGCCCTCTGTTCAGTGTATGCGCTGATTTAATCGTGTAAGTGCTTCTCGCTTCCATCTCACTGCAAAGTGCCTTTTACATCATAAATGCATGTAGCTCTCTTGTCGTCTGTCGTGTAATGCGCATGCACGTCACGTTTTTTATTGTCTTGTAGACGTAGCGAGGTGTCTCTTGCTGACGAGTTTCGACGTGGCTATTTAAACACAAACCAACAGTTACTGTGTCATGGACTGCTTTACAGTCAAATCTTAGGTTCGTGTGTTTCCCGCACTTAGGGTTTATTTCTTGTGTTGCTCTGCCCGAACAAAGGCTGACAGACAGTGGACCACTGCCACTACCTTCACACTAAATATCCGTTGCCTGCAGCGGAACAAATCGATACCATACCATCATTACCAGTGCGATCAATGTCACTGCTGTCCGCTGGGGTTATATTGTGTCGTGTGTGTCTAAGCAGTCACGTATTATCATTTGCTGGGTGACAAAGGTGGGGTGTGAAAGGAACAAGTAGCCTCTGTTCCACTGCCAATTTATCGACTGTTTCACTGTGATACTTCAGCTAAATGCAGTGTTTGCGTTGAAAAGAAACTTGGTATTATATTATTTTTACTGTCTATGTAGACAAATAGGTAACAAGAAATCACGCAGGAGAGATGCCACACTGGAGTATTATCAGGAAACCGCCTGTTGGTTCTTCAAGTGAAAACCTTTCAGTGTATAAAAAAAAACAAAACAGGTCAAATAATTCAGATAATCTTTGTGCCAGACACATGAAATGTATCGTCTGCGTCCGCACAAACAGAGCAATAACACAAACACACATAACATATTTATCTAAGTCCTGTCATCAATATTTCAAAAGAACATCACCCGCAGCACAAGGGAATTACGAAATAATTGATAGTCTTTCCTGTGGGAGGTTATGTGTATTCTGTGCTATGAAAATGTGAAAGTGATTGCACACAAATAATAGCCAAACCTACCTGTTACTTCATTCAAAGACCGAGTATGTGATCTTTAAGAATCAACAAAAAAATTAGAAAGATCAAATAATAACACTATAATAAACTGGATTCCAGTCAAATGTTCTATGTTTGCTGCACCTGTAGCTTTTTTTCACCCACAGCCTGTGTACCTCTGCAGCATCAGATATATATGCTAATACCAGAGCCCTGGCCGCCCTACACCCCCATTCTGCCCCTCTCACCTCTCTTCCCTTCTTCCACCTCCTCTCTGCATCTCCTATTTCCTGATCTTTATTTGTCTCGAGGGTGTATAAGAAAAACATATTTATTTTTGGCTGCGGATCCTGTTTTCCTCCTCTTAGCCAGTGGCATGCTCACATTGGCATTAATAGTAGTCAAATAACTTGTGTTTTACTAACGTCGGTTGCCTTAGAGAACTCTTCTGACATGTACTTAAACATCATCACACTACAGATTAGATCTGTGATGATAACTAAGTGATCAATCATTCAATGATTTATGTTAACGACGCTGGTATCACACATTTATTGTTCTTTTGTTATTTGCTGTTCCCTTCTATCTCCTCTTTTCATTTACCTTAACAGATGGACACCTACCCTAAGCCTGGTCCAGTCTTGTTTCCATAAGCCTCAGTGTACTTAGGAAAACGGTATCCTCTGAGCTGTCAGATGCAGAAGCAGAGTTGACACAAAGAGGGGCACATGCCAGTCTCCGAGATGCAAATACTTATTCTCAAATGAGTGTATATTAGATGGTATTACTTTAAAAATATATAAATAAATACATTTGCCTGGTGTGTAGACAGGCCGCCATGCCTGTACTGTTATAAAGAAAACACTGCATCACTCACGTTCTTTTCTAAAGGGCCAGCAACGCTGCCAACACAGCACACGCTTTGTTCCCAATCTCACTTTACAATAACTAACACCTCAACTCTTCGCCAGCATCAGCAGAATGAAACACAGCCGAGTCTCAGGTAAATGAAAGATAATGCAATTAGGCACAGACCGCGGAGCCCCAGCTGCAAACAGAGGCTCATTGGAGCTGACATGGCTGTCAGATTAAGCTGGGAGGGAAGCAGATCAGAGTCTGAGCTTTAGTGTACGTATTTGTTTGTGATTTTATTTTTTGTACGTGCATGAGTGTGTATGAGGCAGATGCAGGGCAGCAGTCCCAGCAGTATGCTCTAGATTACACAACACGGTGTCAATTGGGAACAGAGGTCACTCTTGTCTTACTCCACTTGAACACAAACCTATTAGGCCCTCTGTCATTTGGCCTAGTTTCTGCTGCACGATTTCCTCCATCCCTCTGCCGCTGTTTGGGGGGGGGGGGGGGGGGGGGGGGGGGGGGGGGGGGGGGGGGGGGGGGGGGGGGGGCCCCCCCCCCCCCCCCCCCCCCTTTACTATTCGGTTCTTATCCTCAGCTGCATGTTTCAATAACATCGGTTAGTTTTATATACAGTTAGTTTAAATGGTCCTTCAAGGCTGGACCTTGTAGCAGCAGTCTGTGGTGTCTCTGTATATTTCACTTTCAAAACCATCAATTCAAACCTCCTGTTTCATAAAGACTGCTACAAATGAGGCAGTGAAAAAAATCACATTGGAGACGTTTAACACTTGTTCTGATGCTTAATCATTTCTCTTAGTGTCATGTGATGATGATGGTTTTATATTTTGAAAAAAATAAGGGGCTGTAGTGTTTTTCCACAGTGGAGACAACAAGTGGTGTCGTTTAACGGCGCTGTGTAACTTGTGTTGTTCATACAGAACTACAACATATGAACATTGGTTAAAAGCTTTCAGATAAACACCTTATGGACCATATTCCTAAACCAGCTGTTTATTTCAGCTGTAAACATTTGTATATCCCCAGTTTGCTGATCAGCATCCCAGTATCGCAGGGCCAGATGTCCGTTCTCGCTCCAAGAGTGGTATATCTTTCCTCTCTCGCACACTGTTTCACCAGTCCTTTGCTTCATTACCTGCGAGTCAGACTAAATAACGGGATGGGTGAAGGTGCCAGGGAATTGAAGTGTGCCATCGAGCAAAAAAACAGAGCGGCTTCTGCCAAAGCTCTCAGCGCAGAGCAAAGCCTTGACACATGCTAATTTATCTGCTGAGGGCTGAGTTATAGAGACAAACGCGTATGGGTGCAGAGAGAGCAAGAGGAAGACGCCTAGATAAGATTTAAGGAGAACGGGGAGTGAAAGGTGCCAGGTGGGAATGTATGGATAAGTCGGGAATAGTGAGGATAAAGAATCCGTTAGTACACGAATGGGAGGAAGAGGGAAAGTAGGACAGCCAGATTATTGAGAGCTCACAGAGCAGATTGATTTTAGGAGCATAAATTTACTTAAAGTCTAAATACTGCGGCTGTTAGAGTAGCTGTACACTACACTGTACAGGAGGAACGTGCAGTGAAAGAGTTGAAGGAGAGGCAAAGAGGGATAAGGAAACTACTATTTTATGTCCCACATTGTGCATCACCATAAAATCTGCCCTCTGACATGTAAGAGCTTTTATGCAGTTGCCCAAACATGCTCTCTAAAATGTTTGCGAAGAAAGAAAGAAAAATTAGGTAAAAACCTTTGGAGGAAGTTGAGAATGAACCAGTGACCTTTTAATTATCACAAAGCCTGGCAGCAGTCATTACCTGCTCTTACTTCAGAGGCTTCTAATATTAAGGCATGACATAAGGGGCTGAAGCATGACCATTCAAATCCATCTGTCTTTGCACTTTCTCTTCGTCTTTCTCTTATCCCCCCCTCAGGGTTGCAGTGAAGCCATGTTTCATGGTGATGTTGATGCATAGGAAGCCTGCAAGTGATAATGTTCAGTGAAAGATGTCCAGTGTTCAGGCAGAGGAGACTGTACATGCAGCTGCCACCGTGGGTTTGGGACATGTAGCCGTAATATACATGTATTCACCATGAGCATCTTTCATTTCTGAATGATGCCCATACTGTGTTTGTTTCTTACCAAACATCACCATCGCAGTGTTGTTCGAAGTCAAATGAGTTTTACAGAGAGACTAGATGATGATGATAATGTGAAACTTTTCTTAACTTTTCTGGCATCTCAAAGCAAAACATTTGCCTAATGGTTATTTCTTTTTAACAAAGACATCTCTAGCTTTGCTCGGGCACAGTGTGATGCGTAGATACAGTTTGATATTCTTGGTGTTAGCTGACATCAATTACAACAAGCTACTAAAAGTTCGAGTTGTAGTGATAGTGGGTGGAAATGCCTGCAGCATAGTTATACCATGACCCTATGAAGGTCAGAACCACTCTAAACGGAAAGATGTGAAAACTTTTTGTTTCCTGAAGGTTCTGCTGACTTAACTTAGCAAGATAATTTAGGTGTGTTTCATTTTGGCATATTCTCCATAAATGTTTTGTCACTCCTAAGATCACGCTTTCTTTGCACTCTCCGCCTCCATGGCACAGCGATACAGCAACGAGGGAAGAATAATCTGGACAAACTGTGAGAGCTTCCTACAGCTATGCAAATACAAATGGTTTTACATTAATCATTTTAAACACTTGTCTTTGTCACAGAAAAGCAGCTGTCCAGAATAGTTAACCAGAAACAGTCCGTGAGGTGACCACAGCACTGGTATTTTCTTTTTCCTCATCTTTCTAGGAAATTTCTCTGAAACTAAACATTATCTAAGATTATCAGACAACACACACACATACAGACACATTTTGTGAAGAAAAGGTCATGTCACACATATTTCCCATCTAAATTCTTGCACGCAGTCACACATACGCAGACACTTTAAACTCTCCGTCTATGCCACAGTACAACACAACGCTCTGTCACACAAACGTACACTGACACGGTTGTGGTGAAAAGAGCCCCTGCAGCTGTGTGTCTGTCTGCTCTGAACAGCAGAGCTGTGCTGAAGTAGTGAAAGTCAAAAGAGAAAATCCTCCTGAGAGACGGTGACTTCAGCAGGTGGTAGAAATGGTAATGAGGGCCACAACTTGTGTCTATCAGACTTGTCTGGATGGTGCAAAAGGACGAGCGCCTGTACATTTGGTGTGTGTGTGTTTCCTATGCAAAGGCAGGCCGTGACTCTTGAATGTCACCAGACAGCGGAGCAACACTGAATCGCCCATGTGTACTATCAGGAATACCGCGCAGAACGGCGTAGTTTTGTGTTTCATTTGTTACTGTGGTTTGAAACAGCAACATCCTATTTCATCACCGCTTCATCAAGGAACACCCACACAGTGCAGACACACTGAGCTGGTCAACAGAGTAGTCTTTCATAACGCATATGTGCATATGCAGTTTGGTCTCCAGTCCAAATATTTTTTTTATTTGTCCTTCTCAAGCTCACGTGTGTCTGTGTGCGTATGAGCCCAGTGATACCAGTTTTACATCTCCTGTCATCATCGCAAGATAAACTATGAAAAATCCAGATGACCCAGAGAGAAAGATAAGTCAAAGTATATCTAAAAAGATATGGCAGAAGGGAGAAGGGTACATAAAAGAGCTGCTGTCCACTCCAAATGTGACATCGTCAAAACAAACGGTGAACCTGAAAAGTGAAAGAGGAAGCGAGCTGAATCAAAGCTCAACTGTTAAGACGCACAGATTACAGCCAGGGTCTTTCTTCATTCCCTCCTCAATCACTTTGATTCAGAAAAGCACTCGGAAGAGAAGTGACAGAAACTGTCAGCAGTAATAGGCGTCGTAGTTGTCTCTTCTTTTTGGGATCTTTTAATATCCTCTCATCTAGGCCACCTCCTTCATGAAATCCAATTTGCTTTGACATCGCCGGGTGAATGGTGAGAATATGTCAAAACCAAATTAACAATAAATATTTCAAAAGCCCAACCAGGAAGGGGATTTAAGATGTAGCCAAGTTCTTTTATCCCCACAAAATATTCAATTGATCATCCTATCACCTCACATCGAATTAGATTGTCTCCACTGATCAGTGTTATGTCTCTTGTTTACTTTATTTCCAGCATGACGCCTCACTTGCTATAACCATGCTTCACTTGCTGCGTTTCCATTTGCCCAAACCACATCACGTCTTTTCCATTTGCCAGCTGACAAAAAGGAATAAAAAGGACGCTCTTTTCTGCCTGCACACAGTCCTTCCATTCTTTAGCTAATGAACAGCAGAGATCTTGTTCCATAATAATTACACTGTATATTCATTAACTGTTAGTAGCTGAATGTGGATGTGGAAATGGGGAGAGGAATTTGATGATTGGAGCCGTGGAGGAGCTTTAAGCGCCACTCTGTCTGTCTGTCGGCCCACTGGGAGAGAGAGAGAGAGAGAAGGTTTATTGGCTATTGTGCCGTTTCATTTACTGCAGAGGAGAGGAAGGGGGGAGTGAGGAGTAGGGTAAAGAATCAAGTGAAAGAATAAGAACAAGACAGGAGGAAGACGGCGACCATGATGAAGGAAAACCACTAGGGTGGAGATGAACTGACAAGTGGGGGAGATAAACTATCATAAACACGCATCATGTGTGAGTTGATGTTTATATTGGCGTAGTGTCTGTCTCGTTTATAACAACGTGAGACATACAGCGATGATCTCGTCGTCTTGTAGACACGTCCTGGGCCTGACACGGAATCATTGGAAACAACAGGCGGGACACCGTGACGGCACCCATGGTGATTTTATTGAAATCTGAGTGAGATAAGAATTTTCTGAGCCACAGCTAGAATCCCCGCCTTCATATTACACAACTGAGATGCATTATCATACGCAAAGCATCACAGAGTTATTAAGCACTGGCGCATCTCTGCGTCATGTGGTGTCATTGTTTAATACTCTGCCAAGAGGCAGGAAGATGTTGGCGTTAAGATGTAAAATATTCCAGTTTTGTTTCGAAGTGGCTCCTGCATTCTGTGTGTGTGTGTGTGTGTGTGTGTGTGCTCCTCTGACAACATGACATTGGTCTCTAGTTAATTTATCTATGTCAACTCACATTCAGCAGGCCCTTCTGTCAGCTCTCATCAAACCACAAATGGTTTTCACCTCATGAATATGCAAACTTTTCTCAATCAAAGCGCCATCCTGCCTTGGCATACATAGTACTTCATGCAGGCGGACGAGTCTGTACGTTTACGTGTGTGTCATCCCATCACTCCTCATCTGTGTTCATTTCAGAGTCATGGCGCGATGACATTTTTCATCTGAGATTTTTTCCATGTCAGATTTTATAGTTTCCAAATTGCTATTTTAATGGGTTCATTTGATCAGTAGTAGTGGTAGGTAGCGACTGTCAATTGTGTTGTACACTTGGGCTTTGCTAATCGACGTATACACGCCTTTATAGTGTTTGGAATTTGAAATAAGCTGGCTTTTTTTTTAGCATTCATTGTTTGTACTGTTTAATTTAATTAGTTATGCACAAACGAAGAAAACTCCACCTTTCTGGCCTGCAGCAGAGGGCCATCACAGTCACTGCTGTCAGACCTAATCACTGGCTGCCAGTGCACTTCAGGACACAATTAGACACATTTAACAAAATTGACCCTACTGCTTTACTATTAATATTATTATTGTCGGTGGTTCTTACTCTGAATTCAAGTATAATGGAATCTATTGCATTTCATTGCTGCACAAACAAGCTCCTGCCTTTTCTCTCTCTTTTTGTGGTGTTGCAGCCTACTTTGCTGAGGCATGAAATGCTATTTTTTACGCTGACCACAACAAATGCTGATCCCTGCATGTGGGAATAGGGAATTTATGAAGTAAGCGGCATAAAAGAATTTGATGGAGGAGAGTCATAGCTATTTTATAATGTATGACCCTTCATGTCATTTCTATAACCATATAATAAAGCATATAGACACTATTTCATCGAAATATTACATTAGTTTTAATTTTCACTATATATTTTCTGTGATTCCGAAGAATTAAATATCTGCTTACATGTTGTCTCCACTGTCAAGCTTCCTCTGCTCAGAAGCTAAAATTGCAAATGAGAAAACTTTCTGTCTATGCTGCAGTGTGTGACCACATGTGCACACACACACTCTCACACTTACACACACACACACACACCCACACACACACACACCATTTCCTCAGTTTTGGAGACAGTTACAAGAAATCTGTTCACACTTCATGCATTCAGTCCTCAAGAGAAATATGATGTGCTGTGACACAAAATATTCAGTCCAATATGGCTAAAGCGGGACACTGTGTATTTGTTGTGCATTTGTGCTCACTGATTTATTCCACCCCGTGCAAGTGGAGGACGCCAAACATGGCATGAAATAGTACGCCAGCAGCTTGGTCTCGTTAGCTCGCTGCTTTGACACCCACTGAATCTTAAGTTTGCATTTATCTCCCACACACACAAACAGGTAGTCACTCGGACAGCACAGCGACTCTGTGCTACATGCACGAGGAAAGGCCTCCAAATGACTTTGATCTAGAGAAGTTACTCCTTCGTGCAAAGTCCGTAGCTTGCAGAACACACACCTAATTAAAGTAAATGTAGCTATTTAGTGTCAGTCCACACTTTTTATCCACCTGTATTTTTTATCGTTTTCACCAGATCAAAGGTGTCACTATGACACCCAGAACTTCAGAGCAGTGAGACATCCACCTAGTTTGACTAAATGAATGCATGGATTGATCAGGATGGACAGTTTCATTAACAAATAATTGCCATACTGTGAATTTGCTACAGCACAATGCTTTCCATTAGACTGTTCCATGATGCATTTGGCGAGATGTTTTGCTCAAACTTGCCAAATTTAACGTTTTAGTCTTTCCTTGAGGCATCCCCATTATAAGCTTCATTATAAGTCCAACTCAGAATTTAAATTTGGCTTCAGCAGAGACCATAATAACTTTGTTAATGCATCACGGTGCATAATATGAAATAACCACCAAGTTTGATGAGTAATGATTATTATAGCGTATGCTGACACCTCTTTACCTTTCTACTTTAGACTCTGGTCCGTCATGTCTTTGCTCTGTTGCACCTCTATCAAACCAAAAGTGTCATTCACAGCCTCTCGTTTTAGTAAATATGCAAAGTTTAGACCTAACTTCTCCCACTTCCTTTCTCACAGTACTTAAACTTCAGGTCATACCTGCTGCAGGTCAGAGACCTAATTCCACTCTCACCATTCAACACCACAGGTGTTACATACAAAGGTAGTCTGGCTTTTTTTCTGGTCAGTAAATTCTGTTGCTTTATGAATTGTGCCACATCAGAAATGTGCTTTGATTACCAATGAAAAACTCATAAAGTTGATTCGTAGCCATGAAACGTTAACAGTTTCAGTATCCAGCAGCTTAACACAGATAATCAATTATTTCTTTTTATGTCTTGCTCTTTCTTTTATCACTCTTTTTTTTTTCCTGTTTCGTCTGTGTTTCACAAACACACACACACACACACTTGACACGTGAGTAAATCAAACCATCTCTATCTCTACAGTCTTCTTTTTGTCGTATGAGATTTAAAAGAGGTTTCATGTGGCGAGAGCAGGTAAGGGCGTCATTTAACTTACACATTGAATACTGGCAATTGTCCTTTAAATTGTATTTGGCCTTCTCAGTCAAACACATTAAACAATTTCCTGTGAGCTTTTCATCATGATTTACAATGAAATCACACCAAGGATCTGCTTCCTAAAGGCAGGCATTATTTGTACCAGCTGGCCATTTGCCATCCACGAGAGTGCAGCTTCTGTGACACAGAGAAATGTCAAGAGACAAAGACTCACAGAGATCTATTAGCCCCCTGACCCAAAATCATCTTTGATACATAAGACCATGGGAGAATGTGAAGGAGCTATTCATTAACTTCTGGCTCCTCTATACCTTTAGGCTTTGCTGAATCCTTCTCGTTTTTTCTTTTGGCTGCACAGACAGGCGTTTGTAGCTGGTCTCCATCACAGGGGTATTAGAATATTACTTTGGTGTTTTTTCTAATTTTACAATCTGTCAGAGATCACAAAAAAACAAAATAATTATAATGATTCAAAGTAGAATTACTTGGGGAATCCAAACAAACTTATTCATCAAAATATTTTTTCAGGGACGTTGCATTGAACATAATTTAGCGAGAACCACTTATTTGTGATGTAACAAAGATATCAGCAGATGAACCCACCGGTGTAGCCTGACACAGTGATCCATCACAGACAAAGGACGTGACACTGTCAGTCTCACTCAAATACATCTGTCGCTGCGGCGATAACTCACTGAACTTAGGTTTCCACTTGCGTGTGGAAGAGATGGAGGCAGACAATGACCTTGCGCCGGAGCTGTTAGGCATTGGAGCCCATTGGCTGTAATTGCCTGTCAAGCAGCAGACGTGGAGTTTGACAGAGAGGTTGGACAGTGTAATCCAGGTGTTTTCAGTGTTAATGTGGGCTTTACTGAGTGCTCTGGTGGGAGACTTGAAGGAAACACTTCGACCTTTCTGTCCCTCGTGACCCGAGTTGTATCCAATAGGCTATTTACTGCATCATGTGTGGTTACTGAAGATTTAATGATGGCATCAGATTGAAGTGGATGGTTTTCCCTTAGCCCTCTTTACGCTGCATTATTACGTGTGATTGTGATATTTCTTTATTTATATACCTTAGTTTTAATTGCACTCTTATTAAAATCCATCTGCAGTGTACACACTGGAATTAGTTTTTCATTACACAACCAGATTATCAAGTAATTAAATCTGTAGTTTTTTTAATGAACATCTCATTTGTTTTGTTTATTATCTGCCAGCATCCTGACAGTCAGGGTGTACAGGTATTGTGTTTTCCAATGTTTGGTTTGTGTTTGCTTCCTTGATGGATTTGCATGATAATAAACTCATTGATGGCATATTATAAGAGATGCGTGCTCCTCATCACGATTGATTACAACTTTTTTGTTTTTTGTATAGATTAAAACAACAGCATAAAACGTGTTTAATTATGAGATTTGGATGTGCTCATAGGTATATTCTGTCTTCTTTAGACAGAGGCAGGTGAGCTATTTACCCCACTTTTAAACTCAGCTAATGGTTAATAGCACAGCACGCCGTCAGGCCAAGAAAAATCACCACCTGGATTTGATGAAGTAAGGAGGAAAGACTGAGGCCTCTATATATGTTTCCATATATTTTAGCAGGTATCACATTAGTGTAGTCAGATGACTATTTGAATGCACTGAATTAAACAGGTTTCCCATCAATGGATTTTTCTTACTTCCCCGATGCAGATTCATCAGGATCAAATGAAAATGAAAAAAGTATGAAACATAGGTTTAACACATGTTTTTTCTTACCATGGCTCCATTAATAATCTCTGGGAATGTGTTGGAAAAGACCAAGACCCAATATCAATAGGAAAATCAATATTTGGTGAGAAATTAATCCAACTCTGGGTGGAAATAAACAGGCCTGTCAGAATGTAATCAAAGCAATAATAAGTGAAGAAGTAATAGTGTTCTTGTTTGCTTTTGCTATTGATTGTCTTGTTTCTAGTCTAGTAGCAATTTTCCACAGTTTACTAGATTCTCTTGGGGGTTTTTCTCTGAGCAAGATGAGTTACACACTTCTATGAGAGATTATTCTGCAAACTATACTATATGAGAGACTCCACCTAGTCACCTTCCTTGTTCGGCACCATTATGGCTGAATTCACAGACACTCTGACCCTGACAGTGTCGGTGTAATTATCCTAATGAGGTCTGGTTCACCTTTTATGCAGTCAGAGTATATTGTACCTCTCTCCCTGACTTACACTGCATCTCTGTGTGTGTGTGTGTGCTCATTTGTATTAAGACTCACATTCATCTTTAGACACACTGAAGTCTGTACACACCCTTTCTGTCCACAGAGAGCCCTCTGCTCTGTGTTAACTGGAAGAAAGAAATTGGCTATAATACAGACACAGACTGAGAAATAAACAGAAAGGAGAGAGATTGCATAATTAGGTGTCTGGCTTTTTGTGAGTCATTGTTGGTGGAAGTGTCTTTCTCATATTGAAGAATATCAAAGGATGTGAAGGTAAGCTCTGTGTCTCCGTGATAAAAAGTCTGAATGCAGCGCTGCAGCAGGGTCTTCAGAGGAAACCAGTGATCAGGCTAAACGTATACAAGTCTGACTTTAGGCCTTTAAGCTGAAGTTAAAGGTGGGTTATGGCAGGGATGAGCTTTTTTTAATCATAGTTTATTCATTTTTACAATTTTCACCATTTGTCACCATCCTCCTCAGTCAGTCTGTTTACACAGTAGTGTTAGGTGCTACCTTTGATGGATGATGGACAAATTAATTACAATTTAAAACATTAATACTAACCATCAAGGATTTTACCACAGTTTGCAGTAAATCCATTTCTACCATGAACTGTGTACATGTCACCTGACATCTGACTGTCTTCTAACAACTTGAAGAAATCCTTGAAACAGGAGTGACTTAAAGGTTTGACACACTTAATTAAAATGGTTGAGAGCAGGGGTGACCATCCCTGCTCCTTAAGATCACTGGGCCCATTTTGCAACCATGAAGGAAATCACATCTTCAGACGTCATTCCGCGTAACCTCTGAACTGGACGTGTTATGTTGATCCTTCATAGCTGCCAGTTAACAT
The DNA here is from genome assembly GCA_032359275.1 of Microctenopoma steveboyesi. NCBI lineage: Eukaryota > Metazoa > Chordata > Actinopteri > Anabantiformes > Anabantidae > Microctenopoma > Microctenopoma steveboyesi. The sequence goes on from JAUMHF010000001.1 coordinate 13,143,349, forward strand.
GAGTTTGCGCCAACAGTCCCCACGTGATTAACGGTCTCTGCCGTGGGATTTGTGTGGCAGAATAAGTTGCTCAGACAAGATGTGTGAGAGGTGACACACGTGGATTGATTGGAATGTGAGAAAGGCCGCGTTTGATTCCTTTTTTCCGGGAGGTTCTGGTTTTGAAATTTGCATGTTTAAAATGTATCTGTCATTAAAAATGTCAGATCCCTAAAAACAAAATAGAGTAGTAAGAACATACACTAAGAATTATTTGAAGGGAAAGAAGAGTGAATTCAAATCTACTTTTGCCAAAGTCAACTACTGTACGTTGCAGCAGAAGAGCTGCAGGCTTCGTGATTGGTGGTGTTGTAATTGTGCAACTTCGTTATGCACTCCGCTGTCCACCTTTTCATTCATCTCCTCTTTCTCTTTCCACGTCTGTCTTTCTGCTCAGTGCTGGGAGGTGTGGAGTCACGCAGCGTGCTGAGGAAGATCAGTGACATGCTGGAGGTGATTCTGAAGAGGATGGACAGCCTGTCCAAACTCGACAACACCTCCGCCACCGACGCACGGCGCCTGGATGAGCTCAGCTCTGCTATTAACAGGTGTGTTGGCCCTTTTCTTTATTGTTTGGTCTTGTTGTGCATCACTTTGCTGTTTTTATTAAGCATTCAGTTGTAAATAGCTGCAAAAACATCAAGTCATAGGTATTATTCGAATGTAAGCTATATGACGATAACATCCACTGTGTGGTAGGCTACGATGTACAAGAATAAAATGTTTTCAGTGTGTGTGTGTGATCTCTCTGCACTACTGCATTTGTCAACAATGAAATATTGCATCACATTGACACAGTGGGACACTCTGACATTCTGGGTATTTAGTATTTAATTCTGATATTTTATTAAAATGGAGCAAAGACCTCAACCTTCGGATTTAGTCCTATGCTGAGTTGAAAATGTGTTTTGGATCATTGCCCTGCTGCTTGATGAAGGACCTCCCATTTTTTATTGCGATATTTTTCTACACAGTGTTTTCATATACCCCCGACTTTATCCTGCTGCTACCATCACTAGCCATATCATCAATAATGATGAGTGAGCCCCTTTTCTCAGAGCCACAATGGACGTGCTTTTCTCTCCGGTGTACAGCAAACACAAAGTACCTAAAGGATGTGAAAAACCTGTTTTGGTTTGGTAAGCTTGGTCAACATGAGATACCTGTGTTAGCTCAATGATTCCTATGAGAGCACCTCTTTTAGGGGGCCTCACAGCGGTTGTTTGGGTGCGCAGCCAAGTGCTATTCAGCATTCACAGCAGAAACGCACACATGGGGAAAAACAGGTTTGAGTTTTGTTGAGTGTAATGTGAAAGTAAAATCTGGTTTCTTGATTATTGAATATCAATAAACAACTTTTATTTATTTTGCGTGCAGCTCACAAGTTGCCAGAGTATTTGACTGTATGCAGCAGGCATCATGAACATTTAACCACAGGTAAACATCTTTATAAATTACAGTGTCATGTGTAAAACTTGTGTTTCCTGCATTTCCTGGTGAGGCAGAGCAGGATACAGGACAACGCTTCCTCGTAAAAAAAAAAAAAAGCCTGCGCTCTGTCAATCAAAAAGGTTGAGAACCACTGATCTAGTGCATTAAATACTTTAATGACATCATGACATTTAAGCTGCATTCCCTGTCATCAGTCATACCGTAGTGCACATCAATCTCTTTTCTTTAGCCAGGAGTTATATCTTCTCCTCACCTTATTGTGTTTCACTCTCACCTGCTTTTTTCCTCATACTGAACGGTCGCCTGTAGAAAATTGCTGCCTATTAACTCTAAATCACTGCTGCAAACAGAGAAGACTTATATGACCCTACTGCTTCTAGTTTTGTCAAACTGCTTCTCCTTTTGCCCCATTAGAACCAAAACATTCAATCTGTCTTTTCTGTATAATGCTCTTTTTATTCAACCTGCTTTCATTGAACACTCAGCAGCGGGGGTGACGTGATGCACACTGACAGAAATCCCCTCAGATCCTTGAACCTTGTTAAATGATCCCAGATAAGTGCCCAGGTTCAGATCAGTGCAGAGGCACTGGAACGGAAGGATGGAACGATTAATATGGTCTGGCATTGGTGTTAACGGCAATCAATGTCTAGTAATGGGCTGTTTAATGCGATGAAGCAGTTCTACTCTTACTCTTACTCTACGCTGGAGGAGACGGGTGACAAATATAATAAAAACAATAATAATAATAACAATATGTCAATAATAGGAAGAAGAAAAACAGCTAATCTCAATTCAACACAAATTACCAGGACTGGAGAGTTAGAGAGAAATTAGGAAAGTATTGTTAAGGCCATGTGGGTTTTTTACTGAATAACTGTTTTGAGATATATAAGTAAAGATCAAGGTCAGAACTGATATGTTCTTTCATCAGATACGTTTATAGTTGCTGGGCTGCCCTACAGGAGCAACACGGGGTTCAGAGTCTCTGTCTGTGTCACTTCAGCATGTGGACAGGAAACCAACCTGTCCTATGATCAGTGGACAAACCAGTCTACCAGCTGTTAATAGTGGAGTTAAGCATGAGAAAAATCATTCCTAAAGGGGACAGGCTGTGTTACTCTGACTGAAAATGTTACCTATCTTATAGTGATATATTTTCATGATTTCTTTTATCTCTGTGGGGAGAGGTTTTTTCTCTCGTTAAGAGCGAATCAGATGCCATTAAACAGCTGAAAGTGTTTATATTGCTCTGCTTTTGGGTGCTCAGCTGCAAATACCTGAAGCTCTTAGTTCAAATGATGCTCTAGTAAATGTCCTGGCATCTATCAGTGCCATACATTCAACACTGTGTAAGAAACACAGATATTTAACAGAATATAGTATCACATGACTAAACAGATTTAAGGATTTCTGACCAATTGAACACTTGTTAACCATCAGTGACAAGTAAAAATAAGTGTTAAGCACTACCACTGAATAACCTTTTTTTTTTGATAAGCATGTCCTGGAAGACGGGACACTGGGATGTCTTCACGCACATTTAGTTGTTTTTTCTGTTTTGTGCTGATCTCCAAACCACTAAGTTTCTATCAGTCTTGGTATCTCAAGAGTTAGGTTCTTGAAAATAAATGGTGTGAGGGGGAAAAAACATGTTGAGCTTAATCTCAATTTGAAAAAAGGTATTATTTCTCAGGAGCCTTCAGAAATGAAAAATTGATCAAAGTCTAATGTTTAATAATGAGCTTAAAGCTCTGATATAGCTGTAAATAAGCTCAAGTAGAAAAAGTAATGCTTCCAGTGTTTTTGAGTGATGCTCTCACTTCCAACCAGTCCAGAAGGTCAATCGTGTCTGCTTGATTAGTAGTTTTGGAGCATTTTCATTTATTGTAATTTGATAAAGCCTGTTACCTGAAGGACAGGGCAGAGCATGGTCAAGGACAGCAGGCCTGGGAGAGAGCAGAGTGGATTGAATTTGAGTCTCAACAGTAGCAGTCGCTGCTAGTTGCAGTATATCGAGGAGAAAGAAAATCATCTGAGGCTTTTCCAAGTTCACGTTATCTGGACCGGAAAGCAGAAGTCGAAAAGATTATTCGAGCTGTCGGTGACAGTGTTTGTATAAGTCTACAGGTCCTTCTCAAAAAATTAGCATATTGTGATAAAGTTCATTATTTTCTGTAATGTACTGATAAACATTAGAC
>JAUMHF010000001.1:13147140-13182680 GCA_032359275.1 Microctenopoma steveboyesi
ATTCCTTTCTCAAAAAATTAGCATATTTTATCCGACCAATAAAAGAAAAGTGTTTTTAATACAAAAAAAGTCAACCTGTAAATAATTATGTTCAGTTATGCACTCAATACTTGGTCGGGAATCATTTGCAGAAATGACTGCTTCAATTCGGCGTGGCATGGAGGCAATCATGATATGCAAATTTTTTTAGAAGGACCTGTATGTGGTTCATTTTTACATTTAGTGAACATTGTGTATTTTGTTAGCAGTGCATGCATGACTTATTGTTTAGTTTTCATTTGAGGGGTGTCTGAGTGAAAGAAAGGAAAAAAAACACTGAGCCGCCACCACTACAGAAGGCTGGACATAATCCACATCAGCAGTGCCTTCAGCATGGCTTGATGCTGTTTTGCACACAACTGGCATTAAATCATTATTCAAAGTGCAATGGTTATATGATGTTTTTCTCTATTCCCTAGGTGTGTTACCCATAAATCAAATAGCAAATACTTGTTAATGATGCAAAAATTAATGATATGCTGAATTACTGAATTAAATGTATTTCCTGATGACTGTTTGGGAACGCAAAGCTTCCCATTTATTAACATTTGAGACATACAACAAATCTTCTAATTAATCATTCACATTTTTGACTGTGTGCTCCCAGCCCGCGTCCTGCAGTCATTGTACCGTAGAAGTGCAGTACTGTATCCAAATAACCAGCCTACTTTACCAGAAAAGTCAGTCATTGATCCTCGTGTCTTTGTCTTCTCCTGCGTAATAAAACCACCAAAGTCCTCTTTGTCAGTTGGAATCAAACAGCCTCTAAACGGCTTCTTCATTCGTTGCTCCGTCCTCTTCATCATCACGAAGCAGTCCAGCTTTAACTTAAAGCAGCACCATATGCACTTCTTCATTTGTCTTCCATAATGAGGATGTCCTCCTTCATTTGTCTTCCATAATGGGTGTGTGCATGGACACAAACTTTGTCCATGCACACACCCAAACTGTCTCACTCTCCTGCTGTCTGTCTCGCTCCTGTTCTTGTTCTTGTACTACATTTCGCCTCTCGTTACCTGACGCGAACTGTCTGTCTCGCACTTGCTCTGCCTTGCGCCCCTGGTGACCGTTAAAACTAAGCCACCCTGCTGAATAAGCTGCAGGGTCCAAAGCAAGTGAAAAAAGTAGCGGCTTATGCTCGGGAAATTACATTATATAAGATTACTACATTACTCTTTAGTTTAAGATGCAAAAACTTTACTTTTACAGCCAAAATGCTGTTATCAAAGCGATAAGGGCTAAAGTCATGGCAGTAGATGAATCTGTAAACAAATACATGAGCAGAAACTCTACAGGTAACTTCAGTTCAGTCTGAGTAGGTGTCATACGCTGTCTCACACCACAGCTACACTATGGTACTAGTCAGTTTGTGCAACTTGTAAACATGACTTGCATTTCAAGGCTTGTCTACCGAGTCATTTCATGTTGGGTTGTTAGCATTAAAGTTAGAGACTAAACGTTATTCAGCAAGCCAAGAACATCCTGCAGCCTCAGAGATACTGTCTACCTCTGCCACATGTAGTTCATCTTTCTGTAGCGCTGACATGAACTCTTTTTGAAAAGTAGCTGTTGTCAACAACAGTGCTCTCTAATCAATATGAAATCAAAATCAGAAGACACTGCAAAAGCTAAATCCATTTCATGTTGCGTTGTGAACACAGCGTTGCTTTGTTGGATTCAGAAAGCAGAATGAAAAGGACACAGACTAAGGAAACTGTGGTGGGCCCATAAACACTGACACACACTTGGTGAAGTTCTTTTGATGGCTCCCTGCTGATGAAGGGGAATAAGAATTTTTGTGTGTATGTCTGCATGCTCGCTCATGTGTACACGTATTAGTGTGCGACTCTTTCTGTGCACATCATGGATGCGTCTGTGTGTGTGTATAAGTTCAGATGAGGTGACACTGTCTGGGCATAGAACCAGGGCACAGACCTCTGCAGGACGTAGCCAGAAAGATTAACGCCACAGACTCAAGTGCACATAGATTTTCACCACAGGCACAAGTCTCTCTTCTGTCCAATGATTTTTGTTCCATCACTCATCTCATTCCTCTTCTTGCCTTTGTGTCTCTTTTATCTCAGCTCTACCTTTGCTCTCCCGGCCAATCCTTTATTGCTCTGGGTTTCTTTTTGCTCCACTTGTTTTTACTACTTCTTCACTGCTTTCCTTTTCCTGCTTTCACACACAGGCACAGAGAGTTTGTTAAAAAAGGTAGATGGGTATAAGTGTGATTTTTGCCAGCAGGAAGAGAAGCGATATAGAGATTTTTTTTTAAAACGTATCCCAAATCCAGGCCAGTCAGGCGCACATTCACTCAAAGACACACAGTTACTGGGCGGGAGTCTCATATCTGTGTGAGCTTCATCGGTGATGACACACTCTTGTGTAGCAACAAATGAGTCTTGATGTCTGACGGTCCAGCCTACGAATCACCCACAGGGCAGCCACTTGTTATTTGAAAACGAAGGAAAAAAATAATGAGCAAAGGAGGGAGGGATAGGGGCAGCAAAGAGCCTGAGAATATGAGAGAGGGAGAGGCGAAGGAGGGGGAAAAGATGCAGTGTTGATTCACCTCATTTTAGTGTGCAGTGGATAAGAGGGGGAGCTTGGTAAGCCTACCCTTAGGCGTAGGCTCTCTGAAGATCACTGCTCTCGCTCAGCTTTACCTATTTCTCCTCCTTTAAGCACCCATCTAAGCTCCGTCAGGGACAACCTTTATCCCAGGAAGCTTTCGTTTCCACAACACCCAAGGCAGTACTCCAGCATTTCTGGAATCAGCCAGCAAACGATGCACAGAAATTCTTCTTGTTTTATTTTTTTATTATGTTTGTTCTTTCTTATTTCATATGCTCTGTGCAGAGACCAGGTAGAGAAATAAACTACTGCAAATCTCAAAATATCTATCAAAATATATATAAGTGCTGCTTAGTGTACGTTTTAACAACATGACATAAGATGGAACAAGTCATCAACAAGACATCAGCTAAACACACACTCAGGACAATAGCTTTGGTTTGTGGGATGCAGCCTGAACTCTCCTGGTCACTTAAGTTAATAAACTCCTTAGATAGAGGGGGAGGAAGAGAGAAATAAGAACATGAGAACACAGTTTCATTTGTATCCTTAGAAACTCTCGCTCTAGTTATCGCTGATTTTAAAACGCTTCTCTTTGAGTTCTACTTCTACTTGGCATCTGCCTGTTGGTTCCCTCTTGTTCTGTCTTTTCCCCATATACGTTCCCCTCGTTTTGTCTTCTCTTTGCTGTTCTACATTTCTGCTTTGTTTCCCTCATTTGTAAAAGAGCCAACTGTCTACAGTCATCAAAACAGATGAAGCTGCATTGCAAGCAACATGCAACAGTGGGCCATCAAATATGTATATTGCTGTATTCTTTGATCCTAATCATTGTTTAATGTTTCAGTGATTCTGTTTTGTTGGCTTCCACAGAGGATATTCAAATGTTTCCTTTTTTTATTAACAGAAAGGTCCCCCTGGTAATTTGGTCACGTTTACTGTGGATGGTTGGTCCTCTCCATTTCTTTCTGTTTTTCCTAAACATTTCCACTGTTTGTTTTTATCTGTCATGATTTTTTTTCTTTTGATCTTACTGTGCAATCCCCTTTATCAATTTCTCTGCCTTAGTCTGTCCCTCTATGACTCTCTTCCTTTTTTCCTTCACTATGTAATTATTTGTAAGGATGAAGCAGACATTAGAGATGAGATAAGAGCAAGTATAATAAAGTCCAACTCGGCTGGTCATTGTCAAGCTGACCAAAGTTTAAAGTAACGGGGCTTAAAAGATTATGAAGCCAAAAATATTGCATCATTTCAAGGAAAGCGGCTGTAGTATCTCTAACCCTCTGCAGCTGGGGAACATTTGAGAAGTGCTCTAGCTAATAATACTGATGTCTTAATATAATTTTACAGCCTAATATAAATGTGGCTCTCATTATAAGGCAATATAATGTAATAACTTTCCCTAATGTGTACGTTGCATTTGCCTCACTTGGAGCGCTGAAATTCTAATTAGTTCTGTCATATGCTTTTATTGAGATAAGTCTGTTTCAAGGGCTTTCTCGTCACGTCTGGGAAGGTTTAGTTACACAGTGGTATTTTTTTTCTTTGGCGTCTGTTAGCACATTAAAGGAAATCCATTTGTGGCACTAACCAAACTGATAATAAGGAAAATTAAGTTCCTCTTTTCCAAAGCAAATGCTCAATTATATGTACAATATCCTCATATTATCTTACTTGGTATAAATATTGAAGGTTAGTTACAGAAAACTAAAACTTTATTGTCAAGTTTGACAGCACTGAGGGTCGTAACCTCCATCTCTGAAATCAACAGATTGCCCTCTTCAGGTTGAGGTTAAGTTGTTGTGTCTTGTACTTGAATCATTGTTATTGATGATTGTTGTCTGTATTACAGTTTATTCAAAACTTACCTGAATACAAATATATAATTAAGTATTTTGGAAACCAAATAGTTGGATGTTTTTGTATACAGGATGTCGATATTTAGTGTCCCTGTAGCGATACAAAATCAACACACAGAAATATTGCAATACTATGCTGTATCGATTTATTTACCCAAATGCTAGCTTGAAGGTAAAGCTCTTCATGGACCAGTCAATGTTCCAGTTATGACCCCTGGCCAAATGTGTAAAGACCAAAACAATGAGACCATGGATACAAGCATTAAAAGTGACTTTCCATGTCAGGGTGGTGGATCTCATGCTCACACTGTAGATGCAAGAAGGTCATAGAACAGCCATGTCTCCATTTCACAGGAGTGAGGTTTGGGCATCTTATTTCAAAATCTCCTTGGAGGGGACCATGCAGCAGCCTAGAGCACTCTGAGTTTAAGGGATTAAATACCCCATCTAGCCCAGAAATATACAGAAATACCCTTCAGGAAAGAGGACATGTGAAATACCTAGTAACCCAGACCCAGTTACGTGAGGAAAAGGAATGGATGTGGAGGACGCAGCCTAACTGAACTGGCCCTGCGCTAGCTATAAACTCAATTACACAGACCACATGAGAGGCATATCTGACAGATGGAGTACATATCAGCATCTTTCAATCCAGCTACCAGGATGTGGAACAAGACACATTGGTCACTTTCTAAAGTTTATTTATACAATCCAATAGAATTCAATACAAGGACTGTGCCATGAATTCTACTTTTAAAAGGTTGTATTTTCTCTGCTTTTGATGAAACGAGAAACTAGACACGAGAACATTTTCTTCCCTCAGGCAATATAACTAATGAACAACTGATTGCTGCTGCTATATTGACACAAAGTGCACACAACTCAGCGCATTGCACACACACACACACACTGTCTTGTCTTGGCGAATAAATCTGATTCTGAAAGAGTTGTGCCACTAGTTACTGATTTCAACTACCAGACATCGCTCGTTACATCATAGGATTTTTAAAGGAGCAAGATGTCTTGTAAGAACAGAAATTACCAAGAAAGTAAATTAAAATTAGCTGGAGGTTTACCCCCATGCTGTGCTTAAAAACAAATAATAACTGTACTAAAACTGAAGCTTTTAATGTTTTTGTAATTTTGGAGACACATATTGCCACTGAATTACTCTGGGCTGGAATAAAAATAATCTGTTGTAGTGAGCATATCAAATAAAACGTAAACACACTTAGTGGTGTTTAACACATTCAAAACTGTTCCTGGAGCATGAAGACTGCATCTGACTGTGGGGGATTGCTCTTTTTTTTCTTTGTTTACACTTTATGAAGTCATAAATGCACCTTCCATGAATATTCCTTGGCCCCATAATTGCTTTAGTTCCTCGTGTTAAGATGCAGCTGATGGCAATTTGTTAAATAAGCAGTCTTGCAGTCCACTGTGTAAACACACACACACACACACACACACATAATTAATCAATAATCCTAGGCATTATCTCTGATTTGTTGTTATGCTGCATTTAAGACCTTGGCTTTAATGAGGGTTAAAACTATCTGCAGATTAGGCAATTTGGACAAACGGGGAAGTACTTACACACAAACCATGCACAGTAATATAAGTTTCATTTAAATAGACATAATGGGCACAGAAAAGTATGTGGGGTGTAGGGTTAGCTTTGCATGATACGTTGTCAAGCAGCTGATGCTTTGGAAATATACAGAATTACAATGAACACACAAATAGATGTAAAGTGAAACACATAAAATAGAAATACACACATTGTATTTGTGTGAATGGGAAGTCTCTCATCCCTCAGAGGAAGTGGTATTAACAGCATCTTTTTCTATTTCACGCTCCAATCAAGTGTCTACCAATTTGCATTTTCCACTAACACTTCTACATCTGCTGAGATGTAAAAAAAGGGAGAGAGGGGGAGTAAGGAAGGAGAGAAATGGGAGGGGGAAAAAAGAAGGAGAAAAAATTAAGTAGAAACTAGAACTGCATGCAGTTAGGAAAGGGGTCCAAGCAAATGTGGCGCACATGCACATGATTCTCCACAAAGCGTTCATCTAAAAAGATTACAGTCCTGCAACCCCATTGTACAGTTATCATATAGGGTTTAGAAACGTATAGTGAATCATATACAAATCTTATATAAATCATAGTTATTGTCTTCACTAAATCTGTGCAATTGCAATTATGACAGAGAGAATTGTGACAGAGGCTCTGCCAAGTTTCATAGCGATTGGAGTATTAGTGGCAGAGATACAACAATTGACCTGATGTATGATCTTCTTTAAAAGTAGAGGGGTGAACTTGGAAATAGACCCTATAGTCCAGCGTATCAAACTTCCATGACTGTTAAAGGGATGCGTGTGAAATCATCGCTCTGTACGCCTTAAGTGTGGCTTTAGTGATTTTTTTTTTGATTTTTAAAGTTGTTGTTTTTTTATTATAGGCCACGCCCTTTATAAATCTTTACTTTACTTTACTTTACTTTGCTTGGCAGACGCTTTTATCCAAAGCGACTTACAGGGAGCTAGCGCTGGGTGTCTGGCTCAGGGACACACCTGGTATAGGATGGACTAGGAGTCAGACGGGATTCGAACCTGCAAATCATTACTACATTACATAGATGGACTTGGGGTAGTGCCTTGCATTTGGTGAAAATCTATTAAGCTGTCTTTATCAGTATTTGAATTAGTATGCTCGTTCGGCCTGTTGTTTCCAACCTTAAGCTGATTTGGTGTTCTTATCTGTTACTATGGCTGAGATATTCCAAATTTTCTATTTTGCTACTTAGCATGTAACATTTGCATAAATATAACTTGGTTGTTTTACATAACAGCAACTTTCTCTGATCAACTTTTTTTAAGCTTGTTATGTAGATGTAATTCACAAGTTTGGTACAAATCAGACTTTAACCTTAGTAGGAGATATTGAAAGCGTTTCCTTTTTTACATTTCACAAATATACATAAAATGCATATTTATGGGAAATCCAGTGTAAGACTGTAGTAAAAGAGTGTAGAAATATACTTTTTTATGGCGTGAGACGTGTTTAGGAACATAAAATCAAAACATATTCCTACTTGTGACAGCGCCACCTATTGTCAGACATGTGTCATTTTTCCTATCCTGAAGAAGAAAAAACTAGAGAAACAAGGGTTCCATGCTTCGCTGGATGCTCCGCTTGGACACCTAACAATAGTAAATGAGGGGAATAACTGAAAAGGAATGAGATAAACTCACCACTGTGGTGAGGGTGAAAGAATTTAAAGTAGAGAAGGGCCTGATGAGGAATACAGATGGAGGACGTAATACTGCTGGGAGAGGAAAAATGCATGAGCACAGGAATTCTGAAACACTGGATGTGTATAAGTGTGTGCCTCTCTACTTCAATGCAGAGGTATTGGGTTGTCTATGTTGTTTACAACTAGTGTTTATGTGTTTGTGCAGGTTTCAACCAGCTGGCCTGGTGGAGAGGATTCAAGCTATAGCCCAGAACGTCTCCAACATGGCCATCAAAGTGGAGCAGATACTGCAAAGCAGCATGTTGCAGGGAAGAGGTACAGTATTATTCGCATAACAATTACTAGCTCTTACTTTCCCATATAGTGTGACCGTATCATATATCGCCATATATTGATATCTGTAACACTTGAGTAGGATTGTATTAGACACAGCTTTACAGTTAGTATACATTTAGTTTTGTGTGGTTAGAGCGAAATTATGTGGTGAACTTCCTATTTTACTTCCCACAGTCCCTTCCTGTCTGGTCAGCTCCTCACACATTCACTCCCTGCCAGGTTGTCTGCCCTGTTTTCCAAGCTCTCCTGAGCAACTCTTCAGCCTTGGATTCTTATTAGTATTGGTGGCTTTGCTGGATCCTGATCTCTGCCTGTTCTGAATCTGTCTCTGCCTGCCGCTTGTCAGCCTTTTAGTGCATTCTGATTGTTTGGCTCCAGACGTGCTCTGCACTTTGGGCTCTGCTCTCTGCCTCTAGCCCAGTGCTTCCCAGTTAGTGGGGTGGTCAAGAGTTTGTTGACTTATACACTTCTAAACATTGCTATGTAAAGTGCCCTGAAATGACTTTTCTGTAATGTTTCACCTTCCAGCAGCATTAGTTACATTACATGGATTTATTTGGCAGATTCCTTTGGTCCAAAGTGACTTATGATTGATTAACAGTCAAAGATCTGAAGATATAGTCCCCACATACACTCCCAGTACTATTGACTGCATATACTATTGTGTGATACAAACAAAACAACGACAAACTGTATGTAACGTACCACCAATTTCAATACATATTCAAGGACAAGTCATTTTGAATTGTTGAAGCAAGCACTAGAGTAGAATACTATATATAATTCCTACTACTTAAATACAATATAAGACAAATTGATGTAACTGCAGTTACGCCGAGGACAATAGAAGAGAATACAAATTGAAAAAAAATGGAGATGCGTGCAGAGAGGCACTCGCACATTTGTGTAAATAAGGGTGTCTTGCTGATTTCACACTGACACAAATTACTTCTGACAATCTGCCAAAACACACACACACAGTTTTAGTTTGACATCCTTTCACAAAATAAACATTTACCCAAGAGAAAATGTATCAGAACAATGTGTAAACATATCAAAGTACAAAATAAGTTCTCAACCAAAATGCATCCGGATCTAAGAGTTTTGAAAGCTTTAAAAAGAAACAAACGGAGAGAGCATCTAGTTAGATAGCAGAATTATTTTATTTTTACCCTCTCTTTAGGAAAGTAAGGAGCCGTGTGTTTCTCTTTGCAGCCGCTGGTCCTACCAACCAGCCCAATGCCTCGTCTGCTGCTTGTTTAGATCTCTGTTGTTCTTTTCTCTCCTCTCTTCACTCACCCCAACCCGTCGTGGCAGATGACCGCCCACTTTGACCCTGGTTCTGCTGGAGGTTTCTTCCTCTCCACTGTCACCTAGTGCTTGTTCAAGTGGGACTGTTGGTGGTTGTTGTGGTTTTCTGTATAGTTTTGTATATACACTTCTTCTACTTTTATTGTTGCAGTCTCCTAAACCTTGCTATGTAAAGTGCCTTGAGAAAAAGAGGAATTGAATTGAATGTAATGTCTCTGTATATAAAGTAGCATCTTTGTTTTATTGCTTCACTTGCACAGTTTTGCTCGTGCACATTTTTAATCAAAAGCTTAATATTACCACGCTTGTGAAAATGCACAAACTCACATACTTGGACATACAGATAATAAGAACCACTCTGTCGACCTTTCTCGTGTTTCTCTTGAGGGTAATTGCCGAACTCTCTACAAGAGAATAAATGAATATTACATCTCCTTTCGCTTTTCCCTACTGCATCTGCAGAGACGACGGCACATGCCAAAATGAAAACATTGCTTCTTTTTTCAGTCACAGATGAATTGAAACACTGCCGGCAGACTTTATTATCATACGGCTCAGTGGCGGTTTATTTATCTCGTGGTCAGGCATGTGCGAGGGGGGAATGACAGGAGAAAGAGAGAGACGTGATTAGAATTTCCTTCCCCTCAAGCACTGACAAGGCTTTTATGTTCCATCTTGCAGGGACAAGAGTCAAGTTTTTATCTAGTTAGTTGACCACATTTCCAATTGTTGCTACAGTGTTTGCTATTGTAATCATATTTGTAGGCAGTGTGGGTAATTTCTTTTCCGTTGATGGAAAGAAGCCCTAGGGAAGACTTATGTGGAGAAATGTCTCTTTTTCATTAGGCAAATGGAAACAGACGGAATCTACAGAGGAGGCAAATTTGTTGGTCTGCAGAGAGAAAGAAGGAGAGGAGGGAGGCGTTTCAAAGACACATCAACAATGAGAAATGAAACTGCATTCATCTCATCATGGACAAGCTCATTTCTCCTCTCTTTTTGCCTCTGTCACTCTCTTCCCATCTTTTTCCACACATCGCTAGCAGATAGGCAGTTAACTAAGTCAGTGGAGCAATTAATGCATTGAGTGCAGACTAAGTGAGCAGACGTGCATGCGAGCGTAACCCGAGGACGGTTGGCAGCAGTGGGAGACAGGCTCGGCTGCTTTGACAGGCCCAGTGAATAGTGTGCACTGCAGTACAGCAGATATAGTGTGATGTCGCAAAGGGGGGACCTTCCTAATTTATGGGCATTGACAGAACATATGGCATACGCTGGAATTGATGTTGTTTAATGCAAAAGTGAATATAAAACGTCCACAGGTGAGTAGAGAAAAGCTGGTAATGCCAACATTCCTGTAACCTGGCTCAGGGGGGAGCCTGTAGATCAAACAAGTTCATGTGTGCAGTGATTTAGTGAAAGTAAATTGATTAAAGCCTGCATTTTAAAGACATGTTCCATATGCTGCTAAAGTGGCTGATAGATAATATTACGCTTGCTGAGTGTTGAGAATCGTTACCTTCTCTGGATAAGAACTGAATTATGTAAGTTAAGCCTGTCACCCTATAGACTAATGATGCAGCAGCAATTTGGGTAGATCAGAAGCATAAAACATATATTTCACTTACAACAAAGATCAATTGATTATTTACCTTGTTTTTTTAAAAATGGGAGTGGATCAGACGCCGTTTTAGAAAGTGTCCATCCTTCTATTATTTAAGTAAAATTAAATTCTCTCTGTCTTCTCAGCAGTGAGAGAGGGGACATCAAGTCAGTGTGAAGTACCAAGAGACCCACGCTTTCCAGAGTGTCCTGGGAAAGTAGATGTAAGTGTTTCATTCTGAAAATCATGGTACACCAGATGTTGCCAACTTTTGTTTTGATTTTTCAGCAATTTACAGCTCGGTAACACAAGATCTATGTGGATAATATGCCCAAATATGCATGCTTCCTGAATTATGCCTGTTCTGTTTTTTTAAATCCCACAGTGGATGCGTGCACGCTGGACATCAGACCCTTGCTATGCCTTCTATGGCGTTGACGGTTCAGACTGCTCCTTCCTCATCTACCTGAGCGAGGTGGAGTGGTTCTGCCCCCCACTGGCCTGGAGGAACCACAGCAGTCCTCCTACACAACATGCAGAGCTTGCAAAGGCTCCGAGGAGACAGGTGAGGGACGCAAACGACCATGACTATGACAAGACATACAGTACATGCAATGCTTTATAAAGAGATGTTTTAAATGCGTATCTGACTAATTGAGAAAATGTATATAGCTTAATTAAAACAAATCACTGATAGGAATTATTGATTGGTTTGGAGAATCTGTAGAATAGGTATCCTAACATCTGAAAGATTGTCTTCACTATCTCAGTGTAACAACCAGTAATAATTGACTTTTCATATTTATTGCACCAATGACAATTTCAGTATAGACAACCAGGTGGTGATACATACAATGGTGACAGGACATTTTTTAACTTTTTCATGTATTTTATGTTCCTACATACGTTTAAAGATGCAGATCTCACAGATGAGAACTAAAGTAAACAAAGAAAGTTATATAAAGTTTATTTTACTTACACAAATTCACATAAATGCAATTTAACTGCAAATGTTTGAATTGCTTTTTGTCTGTGTAATATCTACCAAAAATAGCAACTATGCTCTTAGTTCAGATGCTCATTTTAGTTGTTTGGAAACCTTGGAGTATTACGTAATAAATGGGAACAGGGCAACGGTGCCTTTGAAAATTCATAAAATGCTGTCAAGGTAAAGATACATTCTAAATAATACAGCTCATAATTCAGAACAACCTTGGCTGCTTTTTACACTGTTCCCTTTTTAAAGACTTAACTGTATAATCGAAAAATACTGTAATTACTGGCACCTTCATGCCACTGTACACGATTTGTGGAAGCCTGTACATGACTGTGGTGCACAAGATGTACAAGTTACATACGAGTTAATAGGCTCCGTCATCCATCAGGTTTATGTCATCATAAGAATAAAACATGTCACCAACATGCTGTATAGATACTTGTCTTTATTATAAACCTTTCGTTGTTTTGTAACTGGTATCTAAATAAACATTTATCCAGTCACTCACCTTTAATTTAATTGTTTACTTGCTTCCAAAAAATGGAAACTTATTGTCAGAGAGGAAAAGATAATACAAGGAATCTTGTTTTTAAGCTCACTGCCAAATTGGATAAATGTTTGTATTATAGTTACTGGTGTTAAACAACAAATACCAGAAACATGTTGTCTTCTGTCTATTATTTGTTCCAAATTGTTGCCTTTTATTTTCAATTCAATAACAATTTTCAATAACAGCAGAAACAGAAAAAAATAGGAGTAGTAGTTGCTTGTGGCCTTCAAGTTGTCAATCACACGTCCACAGTACCAATTAAAAGAGGGACAATAACAGTCCTTTCCCTCCGAAGAGTCTATTCAGTAATATAATTGCAAGCAGTGCCCCATTACTACATAATAGTTAACTTTCATCTGACCCCGTTCTTTCTCCACTAATTAAAACAGGCCTGATCCCCGTCATCATTATCCTCTACCCTCTGTTTCTGAACACTGACTTTGAGGTCATAGAGCAGTCTAAAACTCTAACAACCTCCACACAAATTAATACATTGTGTGTATTTCTTTATACATTTGTTATTTGTCAGTCTATCAATTTGTTGTGCATTAACATGAAAGCAATTACGGACTGGATTATTAATTATTGTTATTAATACCCTTGTCTTTGATGAGCCTCTAGAAAGGAAACACTGGAAATATCCATTATCACTTTTTTTGGTGACTAATATCAGCCTATGGTGCTAGATAGAAGGAGGGTCCGCTACTACTATGAACGTCAGCACTAATTGACATAATAATCTGTCACGCAGGCTGCTTTCCGCACAGACCTCTCTGTACTGTTGGACCAGGTTGGGACAGGAAAGGAGTCTCTCAGCTTCATGAAGCGCAGAATCCGCCGCCTTGCACAGCAGTGGGCAACGGCCGCAAACCGCCTGGATGCCAAGTTGCAGCAGCGATGGAGGGACCAGAAGAAGGTAAAAAGGGAGAGGGGAGGCATCATAATGGATGATGATGATGCTGGGTATGATGCAGGTATTATAATAAAAATGTTGTCGCAGCTTAACTCAAAGTGCAGCCTAAAAAACAGTAAGAGCAAGAGCTAAAATGGCTCAAAGACAAGACAGCCCAAGCAACATAACCACAAAATGCTTATTATGGTACCAGATAATACCGTCTGGAATACACAGAAAGTATGTACTTAAAGTGATCTATAAATGCCGTAGAGTAAAGTGGGTGGTTCAATCTCCACTAAAAGCATTTTGATTGAGAGATACTAGGCATAGTAAACACTGTTTACTCCACAAGTAGTCAGGAACGGAAACTATTCTGTCAGATGTTTCCTTAAGGTTTTCGGTCTGAGCTGTAATTGTAGGTAGGAGAGAAATGTTAGGTTGTCATCCATCGTAATTGGCATGTCTCTATTTATGTTTCAAAGCTGCATGCTGTAAGATATGAATTTACCGTGGTATCATACTATTCATCATTTCAGTTGCCATTAAAGCTACTGTGTGTAGCATAGCGACCTCCTGCTTGTAGCGCTGCATGCCGAAGGCTTAGCGTCAAAAGAAAGGTGGAATAATAGATGAGGGAGAAGAAATGAAGGGGAGAAAAGAGGTAAGAAAGACGAAGATGAATGATTATGTCGAGATGCCAGGAAAGGGTTGCTGCCGGAGGGAGAAGAGCAAGATGAAAACGGAAGAACATGAGCAGAGTGGATGGACGTGCAGAGGGATGGTGTGAAATGTGGTCAAGGAAAGAGCTAGGAACAAACGCCAGCGTGCCTGTAGATGTTGGGTATGTCATCAAATCATTTTAAAAAATCTGAGGTGCAATTTAAAGGCTTTTTTTCCTCCAAATCTTCTACACTTTAGCTGGATGTAACCGTCTACACCTCGCCTCACCTCAGCTTTGTTGAGCCTGTCTACGTATTCATTTTCTTTTCCTGCTCCAAGCCAACTCGTCATCTTTAAGTCGAGGCAATAATGATAAATGAACGAGATAATGTGAGAAGGCAGATTGAGCACACGTTCTCCTTCTCACCAAAATGCTTTCGCCCCCCCCTCTTTTCTTTTTAAAATAAGTTAACAAGGTTGGAAATAGTCCTCTGTCACTGTGATTGATGTTCTCCTTTCTTGTACTGCATTGAGGAGATTTATTATCCTCTACCATGGCTCTGTTGCTGCTTGAACATCCTTATAAGCTGTACAACGTTCTGGTGCTATCTCCAGAGCAGATGTACTGGTGTTTGTTAGAGTTAGCCGTGGCTGTCAAATGCGGTTTATCAGAGTAATTAGAGACGGAAGTAAAAATGTGTTTTATTGTGATTATGTGTGTGTGTGTGTGTGTATGCGTGTGTTTGACTGCCAGTTGGATTTCAACGCAGCAAACAGCGAGAGCAGCCTCTCATTTCAGACATGCAGCCTCAGACTGTTCCAGTCAAATTGACCAGTTTTGACTGTTGCCCTCCTCCCTCAGAAACGAGTTAATTTAAACTTTTACACTGGGAAGGGGAACGTTGTTTGATTTTAATTAACTCTGACCACAGAAAGAACGTTGACTGATGTGAATTGACTAAGGCCCTGATTTGCCTAACCTTTGCCTTTGATAAAATCCCCACTTCCATTAGCAACTTTAGCATTCTGCTTGAGTTCACCGTCTTTACTATTCCAGCAGCGCGCTGTTGATTTAGTTGTCTTTCTTTGTTTGCCTTTTCCTTTGTTGTAAGCAGAAAGATGTTTACTCAGAAAAGGAATAAATTAGTGGATCAGAGAGGCGAGCACTGATAGGAGAAAGGAGAGGAAAGTGCAATTTTTTAAACTTTAAGCAGCAGATATGGAGGCAGGAATGCTGAAACATTAGAAGTTTAAAGGTTTTTTCTGTCCCACAGTCAATTACACTTGAGCGACAGATGCCATGCTGCTTGATGGAGGCGTTTTGACATAAATACTCTTGGAAATCTATTTTATTTTGTGACTAATCTCTCCGTACAGTGAAGTAAGGCCAACATAACCTTTTGCTGCACTTCAGGAGAACAGTAGTTTTATATGTTTGATGCTGTTGATAGAAGGTCCAGGTCACAACATTCAGCCTATATAATGTAATTATAGAATTGTAGAAGAAAGTCTAAATGAGAAGGGAGGACAAAGCAAGTTGGAGGAATACGACAACAAGGGAAGAAGGGAAAAGTAGTTTGTAAGGGCATGTGGGAGAAGGTGAAATTAAGGGTAGAGTAGTGATGTTTGGCAGCGCCAGCTTGTGTTGCCACCCGTGGCCTTTCATCAGACAGCTGCAACCTTCACAAGGGCCACAGTGCATAAGCGAACAGGGTCACACACTTCAGCATACGTGCTGATGTCCTGCGCCAACAGATGCTGAGACAAGCATTAGCATTCTTGTGTTGTTGGCCTGTTAGTGATGAGTGGTCTCTCGCATGTACTCACCAAGGGCTTCTCAAGGATTTTACTTCGACATGCATTCGTATAATATAAAACTTATCATATGTAAAGTTATAGTTCCCGTTATATAACAATATAATATTCCGAACAAGGGAGATGTTAAAAAAAGGGCATACATACTTTTTATGTGAAGGATGGAGCATGAACACACGTGTAGACAGGGAAACAGTTGTAAAGGTGAGGGAGATGTTTCAGTGCGAGTGTGTCGTTATCGTACCTCTCTGTCTACCTTAGCAGGTCTGGCACGTCTTTGTATTCAATCCCCATGGGACCTTAACAGTAGAGAGTGACTTCAGATCCTGTCGAGAATCCCCCGAGCTCACAGCGAGTGAGCAAGCAACCACGCTGAACGCGCATAAACATCGTCGCGCTCCGTTTCTAACTGGAGTTTATTGATGTATTTTAGTGTGAATCTAATGCATACAAATAAAATGAAAACAAACAACATGCCAAATCCACCAGCGCGCATACACTCAAACACAGATGCCATCTGGGAGTATGTTAAGTCCACTGCATAAAGAGCTTCCCTCTCTTTTTTTGTGATGCAGAGGGAGGCAGCTGGCTGTGATGCAGGAGTTTATGTGGTAGTATAGCTTTAGCTTCGGAGTTACTCCCTTTGTTGTTTGCTTTCCATTGTGTAGCTTTTCCACCCATTCATTTTCAAGCAGGTGTCTGTGAGCAAATATGCAAGATTGTGTTGGCAAGACTGAGTGTGCATCACTGATCTGCACAGCAAAACTCGTTGTGAACCACCCACCAGAGTTTGTCTCTCCTCTCTGTCCAAGCTATTGATTCAATCCCCATTTATTCAGCTCTGCTGCTCCCCCTCTGTGATATTTTTCATATTTATTTAGCGGCGTTACTGTGCCGCTGCCAGTATGTGCAGTTCAGATCCTTCTGTCTCCATTTTCGCACGCTTGCCAGTGTTTGTGTGATACACCCTCACCAGCACCACCAGCGCCCCCATATCACAAAGCCAAGAGAGTGAACAGTATTGGCTGTATGAAATTTCACTCTTGCCATCTGCCACCCAAACTGTAATTAAATTTCACTTATCTTTTTTTATGAAGCAGAAGTTAATAGAGCGGGCTTATTAAATCAGGGGATTTTTCACGCCAGCTGGAGTGTCACTGGAGCTTAACTCAGCTGCATATACACCATTGTACAATGTTTTACACACATTTTGTACATGTTAACTATGGGACATCGGTGCAATGACTTTTGCAGTTGGGCTGGAAGTGTTGTATATGACTATAATACACAATCACCTCTCACAACAGCAGTACAAAAAATATATTTTATAATAAATAAGCTCTCTGTTCTTATTTACAGGAATATAAAATAAAAATATGAAGTGTCAGAGCACTGTGTGCACCTAATGTATTAAGCAATCAACTTCCTCCACACAGCTGGTCTTAAGCTCCTTATGTATGTTACATGGTGAAAGTTGTGAGCTCCATTTTCCAGCAAAAGCAGCAGGAGGTGTTTATGCTGCCTTAGTTAATCAGGATTACTCAGCAGAGCAACGTTTGGACATGGCTGTGTCTAATCCTCTGTGAAAAGCAACACGTTGCTCGTTCCTTGTGGGCTGCACTAATTATGCATTAGCTAGGTGGACACGCATGACAGAAATGTAGCCAGTGGGTCCACTTCCTTCAGATGTGTTAAATTAGGGGAGACTTCCCATCATGCATTGCAGAATTTGTTGGTGTTGTTATCTGTCCGACATTTAGCATGGTGCATATGAAATTAGTGGACAGTCTAGTGTTGGATTTCTATATGCTGTATTACATCACGTATTCCATTGGAGCATGAGGAACAAGCCCCTTCCAATTCATGAGTCATTTTCAGGTTTTATAATTTTCTGTCTGAAGTTCTAATGATTCTAATCCCCAAACTCAGCTTTACTTCACACTATGGACACTATGGTTTATAGAAATTCTTTGACTTTGAATTAAGCCCTCTTTAGGTTGAGAATTATCATTTTTATTAAATGATGTGGCATCCTTTAGTTCTTTCCAATTTAGAAGTAAAGATTTGTTTTTCTTTCTTTGAACAGTCTATATTATGGTGCTTATTGTTTTCTTTTTTAATAAATAGTTATTGCTTTATATTTTTATCTTTAGACATTAAAATACGAGTGCTTTGTGTGTATGAGATGAGTTAAACAGACTGGGGGGTGACAGATTTAACAAATAGGTAGTAAATTGTATTGTACAGTCAACTTGTAATAAAATGAAATTAATGTTTGTGTGACTGTGTAATTCAGGGAGTAATGTAGGTTGTAGTCATTATTCTCTACAACCTCTTTGTTTTGAAAATTCTCCTCATAGTTTACCCTTTCCATAATGTGTTATTGTTTGTCTTCAGATCCTGGTCCACGTAGGCTTCCTAACAGAAGAGTCTGGAGATGTTTTTAGTCCCAAGGTGCTGAAGGGAGGTCCTCTGGGAGAAATGGTCCAGTGGGCTGACATCCTCACTGCCCTTCATGTGCTGGGACATAACCTCAAAATATCTATGTCTGTGAAGGAACTGCAGGGGTGAGTATGTACTGCGTATACTGATCCGATGTAGCCGTGTTAGTGCTAAAAGTTTTGGATCAGCTTAATCTAAAAAAAAAAAAACAGACTAAACCTCAGTTTGAACCGATTTCAACAGAGGTCACTGTGTGGCGTTTCTCCAGTCGACCAGTGGCGTTATGTCAGAGTGTGTTGTGTAGTATTATTCAGACGTGTTTGCTGTGAATCATTTGAGCCAAATGAGTAAGTCTCTCCTTGTGTAAATTATTCTCACTTGTCATTCAGCCATGTTGTTCACATGTTCATTAGGAGAGACACAAACCAGTGACCTTTTACAATCTTCGCTCCAAAATGATATTCAGAATGATTAAGAGGGCTTTGTGCACTAATTCCCACTTAACCAGAAGATTAGGTAAAAGGGATCAAGGAGGCCTGTTGATTTATTTGTTGCTGCATTGATCCTGTATCAACACACCCCGCAGTCTCCTGTCAGTGAGACGGTGTCTGTGTGTCTCTTTAAACCCTGCATCAGCGTGATTACATGTTTCTGCTGACGGTTACAGCTGCGGAGCCAACACGCGCACACACACACACATATATAGCTGTAAATCTATCCCGCTGGAGAAGATCCCTCAGGCTTATTCTGTCCAGTCAGTTAAATGTTTACTTCATGGCCAAGACTGAATAAATCACACAGGTTGTCAGGTTGAAGATGGATGGCTAATCTTAAGCACTAGAATTATGAACAGGTACGGGTGTGAGAAGACAGCTGAGTTATATTCTAAGTGGGTGACGTCTTTGTTCAGCCTCAATCACGCCAATACTCTTTGTCTTTCATTCGTCGTTGATCACCGCGATGACACAGATGCAGTGTATACATCATTATAATCATGTCTACAGAGGCCCTGCTGTGCTCTGCATTTTGTTCTGTGCACTGCCTGTGACAACCATCACAAATCTTAGAAGAGGTATTGATCCCCGGCCCTTGGCAGTCACATTGAAGACATATAACACCTCTGCAGGGAGCAGCAGCGAGTGGGAAAATGTAGAGGATTTTTATACCTAAAAAATGAGTTTAAAGATGGCAGGGATGCTCACAAGGCTGAGTTCAGATTGAAATGGATGGCACGATCATTTTGACTGTGTGTGTGCCACTGTTGTGTCTTGGGACCCACTCCAAATTCTCCCAAACTGGTCTGTGATGTGCTAGACCATATAGGAATTGTTTTGTCCTCCTCGCCTACATGGAATGGCTTTAGAAGGAAATATAGCTTTGGATTACTTGGGGAAAACGGAACTGTCTGATCTTTATTCAAACTGCATTTGGATCCAGACTCTGTCCTCAAAAAACACCGGTGTGACAAGTATTACATCAACTTTGCCTCCTAGTAAAAAACCTTTTGCATGTTCTGCAGCGAAACAGGGAAGGTTCATACGCGGTATCCGGTTGTACTTTGCCGGTGTCATCCATGTTCTATATTGTCTTACCACTGTGTTGTACGCTCAAGTACTGGCTTTGTGCACATTCACACCATGTTTTGCCAATGGAGTTCTCACCATTTCTCTGTAAATGCAGTGGAAATAAAAAAAGAAGTCTGCGTGTTTTAAACAGTACGTATTACATATTGTAACACTAGATACTGTTACATTTCACACATCCCCAAGATGTAAGCATTGCTAAACCTATCAGTGTTGCTGCTGGCGTCCATTCATTGTGAAACCAAAGTATATTTGCTGGTGTTTTGCCTGTAAAGAGATAAACTTACTGATAGACAATGTGACATGAGAGCATACAGTTTAACAATGGCAAACAGCAGCCTAAATTAGTTTCCCAACAACTGACACACGACGAGGTGCATGCGCAGCCAAACACATCCGGGCAGGCAGAGCAACCAAGAGAAAAATCAAGCATAAGGCACAGGCGACAGTTGCAATAAAAAGGCTGCTTTGTGAAAGCTGACTCCTCGTACAGATGCTGAAAATGCTTTGGTTTCCATTGGGCAACACTAGCCGTTGTTAGAAAGTGCCCGGGGCCCATCCACCTCCACACTTCCACAACTCCACGATGTTTGGTGTGTGCACATGGTCTAAGATGAATTGTTCTTACGGTCACATATGACAGTAGTGATTGGGCGAAAAGGAAAAAGAGGTACAGGGGGATAGGGAGACGCTGTAATTGGCCACTAAGGGGACGATTAGAGCTGGAGCTGTGTTACTGTAAAATATACGGTGTACATAACAAACACTCTGGTTTGGAGTTGGCCAGATGGTTCAGACATTATTCACTAGAGATACATGAACAAGAGCGTTAGAGAACCGCTGACAAACAGAAGCAGAATATTTGCAAATCGTCTTCTGTTGATACAGTTAGTTCTTACTGTAAACAGTCGAGTCTGAATTAAACCCAACTCTTCATACTAATGTGATTGCTTAAAGGCTGTTTGTCATAATGATACAGAGAATCACAGGGAGATCTCTGTGTGAGTTGAGGGACTAGTGAGAAAATATGCATGAAGAAGTGAAGTGCTGAGTGTGCATCTGTGGAGCTGGGGCAGTAACTCCCGTTATTCAGATGTGCAAATACTGAATCTTTGCATTGGGTTTTTGAAGGCTCACTGATGAATGCCTTTCCTTGGTCTGTCCTTCATTTATGCACAATGTAGAGGTTGTACTCGCACGATTCGCTTGCCCACACACAACAGCACATAGACCTGAGTTAATTCAATACATAGTTTTGCATCGCCCCTCTCTGCTGACTGTGCACTCCTCACAATGTGCGAGGAGCTTGTTAGAAATGAAGCTGGAGTTGGTTAGACTGGGAAGGCACCTGAGATGTATTAGCGAGAGAGGGAAAAAAGACAGGACTCTGCTGGCTCTACATTACAGACCAGAGGGTCCAGAACTCCGAGAGCTGCTACTGTCAATGTCAATGGAGATGGTCAGCACCTTTGTGCCTGTTTTAGCCCTGTTGTATTGCTGCATATATAAATAACAAAATACAAATTATGCCCTTTTCAGTACATGACCTATAGAATACGAATGTGATGTAGACCGAAGAAGTAATTACTATAAAGTCCAGGGAATAAATGTGATTTAATTGCTGCGTTTCTGAAGCGTTGCAGTGCAAATGTTTAGAGGTGTATAAAAACACCCTCAGTGTACGTTGGCCTTTATATAATGACTGCTGAGAGTAGTACAAAAGAAGGAAAAGTTGCTCGATGAGGCGTTCGACAAAGGTGAGATGTGAAAACAAGATGAAAAAGACAAATCAGAAACACTGAATCTTTTCAAAACACACTGAAGTTTCTTTCCTTTCCTTTTCTTTGCACACTACAGTACAAAGTATTTTTAAGGATTATTTATTTATTTTAAAGCTGACTCTTACTTCCTCCTAAATGTGCATTTGCATGTTCATTATTACATTACTAGTAATAGTGGTGTAACACTCTTTCAGATCCACAGGTTGGCTCTGACCCTGATTTTTGAGCCACTCTTCGGATCATACCTCAGTTTATAAAGTTGGGGCCCTAGTTCATATATGAAAATAGGGTTTTCCACATTAAGTACCCATGTAAAATCCAAATTAAGTTGATTCTACCCCCCTGCCTCGACTGCTCCTCTCATCATGGATATTAGAGGATCATATCAATAACTTCAGTATCTGAGTGGATTCTAGCCAGGGAATTTTTTTGTGTCTCATTCTCCCTCTCTCCTGTTGTTTTCCGGCTGCCTATCTAGTATGTAGTTTCAGATATTAATAAGGGCACAGAGGCAAAAAAGAAGTCAAATCTTTATTAAAAAGGAACTTCTCGTGGTTTTTATATGTTTGTTTTCTTCCCCAGGACTCACTCTTTGCCTTTTCTTGCTCTCTCTCTCTCTCTCTCCTCCGGCAAACATGAGGCATTTCACTGTCTCATCCCAACTGCAGGTAATGTCTCAGTTACCATGGAGATCAGACCCCAGGCTAGTTGGAGTTGAAGGAGGAGAGACACAGAGTAATAGCCAATCAACACCTCCGGTGCAGTAAAGCGGAGAGTGGTAGGGACTGTAAAAGTGTCATGTGTCTGAGATGTGCTGATAATTGGATAGTGTGACTGGACAGATACAAGGCTCGTCGCAGGGATGCACCTTTTTTACAACCTTCATTGCAGTGAAGTGTGGGAAGTTTTGGGGTTTTTTTTCCTTTTGGTCACCTTCACATCATTGAATGTCGTCCTGCAATGTAATGTTGTACTCATGTTTCAGGGATTCAGAGAATTACAGGATTTCTTTTTCCATATCAAAGAATTTGATGGGGGTCCTTTGTTAAGCATGAGGGTTGTGGTATTACATTGCTGTAATTGTAACTCAACCCTAAATGTTAAGAAAAACTCCAATAATGCGCAGTAGGGGTGTTTCCTCATTCTAAACAGGGTTTAAATGCCACAAGTTGCTGTTAAGACAGCGATTGAATTCTCATACTAGGGCCACAATCAGCTTATTAGCAGTTAATCGTTGGTACTGTATAAATGCTATGTGTTCACTAAATAACTTCCGTCTGTACTTGTGTGTCTTTACGTACATTGCTTTTACTAAATTGGCTGTTCTTGTTCTACTTGCACAATGTTAAGACACGCCTCTTCCTTTGCAAGGCAACCCTTCACACAAGAGAAATCTCCATCAGTGTCAGTGTGTCTTTACTTAAGTTAAATTATTGGGTTCATTTAATGACTAATGAGAGAGAATGCACAGGCATGTGTTTCGAAATGATTTAGGATTTAGAAGTGATACTGGGATGGTTTGTAAAAGTTCTTTTATGCATCTTTTTTTTTTCAATGTGTCAACTATTACAAAGTCCATGAAAGGTCAGTTTCTCACTTTGTGTGTCATAACCCCCCCCTCCGTGTCCTCACCTCTTTCTTTCGTCCAAATTCTCTCGTTCTGTCATCTCCCGTCAACCTGTCTCATTCACCTTCACCATCATTAAAATGAAGCCTGTAGAGAGACTAGGGTCAGTGACCTCACTTCAACTCAGACTGGCTACAAGATGCCTCATTACACTAACTCTAGACACATCCACACATCTTATTTAAAACCCTGCATTTCCTCCATGTAATTAGACTGTTATAAGTCACTGTTTTTTACACCTCTATTAAATGTTCTGCTCTTTCTGACTTTGTTGTGCGAATGAGCAACTATGCAGTTTTGGGGGAAACTACTTGTAAAGCAGCTGACTCCAAACAACATCATTTGTCTGTAAATGTGTTGGCGAGGAAGCTTAATTTAAAATAAGCTTAAACAAACTTCATGTGACATACAGAATAGAGAACGTAGCTGATTTCTTTTTGGAGGGAATCTGCTGAGCTGTGGGAAACTCTTGTCTGAGGCGAAAATGTTGCACATTAACATTAAGCAGTAGTGGAAGATGTCGGTTAGTGTGTGTGCATGCGTGTGTGTGTGTGTGTGTGCGTGCGTGTGTGTGTGTGTGTGTGACAGAAAAGATGCCAGCTTGTGTTAAAAACTAGAGCATGCCAGTGAGTAGTACGCTCAATTTGAATTCAAAAACAAACCACAATATTTCTCTTTTCCTCTCCTCTTGTCTTCTCTACCTTTGTTCCTCTCTCTGTCTCCGCCTGGCTCCTTTTCCCTGTGTCCCTGTGTTTCATTCTTCCTTTTCTCTGTAGTTGTTTCCCTCTAAGATCAAATTAGTGGGCTTGTTAGCAACTTCCCAGGATTTTACAGCATTTCATCATCCTTAGCCTTACTTCTAACCCCTTAAAGACACACACACACACACACGGCACTGTCGAGCTCACAGATAGTAATGACTTCCCTCATCCCTTGTCTAGTATTTAAAGAACTGAGGGGGAAACGGTTGTGGCCCATGGGCAACTTTGTCTTTCATTACTGGTGTTGCTTTGACTCACATCTCTGCATGACATTACCTCTAATTGGTCTACGTGACACAACTGGGACTTGAAAATAGAAACAGAACAAGCTTATGCTGCTTATGCTTCTTTAGCTGATGTAGCACAATCCTCTGTGAGGACACACAGCCTCATGTTTCTATGAGTGGTGGTAAATGTAGTCCTGAAGAATTGAGTTTGTAGTTTAACACTGAGGATAGTTCTTTATATGAGCGTGAATTAATATGAATTCTGTGAGATATAATACATTTTTTCAGACATTAATATCCTTTTATTGAGCATTTCATCACATTTTGTAATGTTTGGCTTTGCCTGTGTCATCCAGCCCCTAATCTGTATTACACACACACACACACACACGCACACACACACACACACACACACAGTATTTAATCTTCCTTTTTAGACATCTATTTCACAGCAGGTATCCTAAAAGTTTAAAGGATTCATGGAAGTGGTCTCTATATTTTTTTAAAATCATGATTTTATAATCAAATGATTATATAAAAATAATTCAAAGAGTTTCTCAGTTGTCTGTTTATGTGCAGAGACAGAGGTCAGACTGTACCAGCTGCCAAACCAGCTGGCTGAATAAAGTGAGGGAGAAATACGTTGGACAGACAGGTATAGTAAAAAGGTGTGTGTGTGTTTTGTTGCTGAGAGCTTTATCAATCTACTCTTATTGAGGAATGGAAGCAGAGGAGAAGAGTTCTAGCTGTGAAAAGGCTCCAAGGCCTGAAAACACATAGAGCTGAGCCTCAGGAAAACCGTTCAGCCAATCATCGAAGCTCCTTTCCTTCGCTGAGCTTTATTTATTATGAGAAATAGCCAGGAAAATAAAAGAACAAAAATGTTAAGTTGGAGAAGTCGTAAGACACAACAGTGCTATGAGAAGAAAACACCACCACTACTCAAACCTGATTTCTGTCCGTCTGACCAGTTACAGCACTCTCTCCATCAATAAACAAGTCTTTTGTTGTGCTCATGGCTAAAGCAAAGCTAACGTTAGGAAAAAGCAGTAAGCATCACTGATTTCATTTGTTTTTTGAACTCTGAAATGGTTTCAATTGGCCAAAAACTAAAACGCTGCTGCTGATTCAGATTGAGACTGAATGAGATGGCATAAAAGGTGAAGTAACTTAGTGAAAGATTGAACATCATATTGGTGATAATGCAGGCTGAGGATGAACGAACTAAAGTCATTCTTCGGTCAAGCAAAATAAGTCCTTGCCTGAGAAATTATGAGCCACATAATGGTTCCTAATTGGTTCTCAGTGCACTGGAGCATGACCACTACTGATAAATAAATGTGCTGCACCTGCAAAGGAAGCACACAGGCATCCGTTTTCATGTTGGAGGAAAATATTTATGCACTCATGCATCAAAAGAAAATATCAATAGTTACATCATCAATATTGGGAATCATTAAACTGTTGTGGTTTGTGGAAGATGACGTGCAGTGTTTTAATGTAATGGCTTTTTTTATTTTTGCTTCTCTAAAAGTTATTTTAATTTGACTTTTATCAGTGATTCATATTGAATGACTAATGAGTCTTCTTCATTATCCCTTTCTCTATTTCTGGATCCTGAAGCAAGTTGTGGGTAATAACTGAACTCAGGGAGGAAGACAGGAAGTTTTAAAACACACTGGCAGTTCTTTTTGTGGATGACTCCAGTATTAAGGCAGACAAGTGCTGCTTTAACCACTTCTTTACAGCTTCTTCAACAGCAAACCAGGCAGAGATGTGGGCAAAGTATCTACAACATATTAAAAGACGCTGCTATAGTGACAATCTTTAAGATGTGTCACTACAGGGAAACTCTGCCGTTAAAATTGAAAAGAATATATTTGGAAATAACCAACAAGTACTCACGACACAATGACCAAATAACTCAAAGTAAGAGGAAGACTACTGTGATGGATCATCAGTTGTCTGTCTAAAAGTCAACCATGTTAGTGACACGGTGAGGCTGTGTCCTACAGCATTGCCTTGAGTGAGGTGCTAAGTTAGCACTGTTAGCACCAGAAAGCGCTCATGAAGAACAGCTGGGGCCGATGGAAAATAGTTCTTTTAAATTAAGTCAAGCTAAGTATTGGACAAACTATAGTTTTTATTTGATATTCAACCTTAAGAATTTCTATTGTCAGTGAAAACAGACCATGTCATCCCTGGAGCCGCGGTGCTGGCATGTTTAAAAACCGTAACGACCTCCTCTGGACCTTTTAGCTTCTCTGCCCCTGAGTTGTAGCAGCTGTGCGTGTGAACAAATAATTAACATTGGTTAAAGAATATAAGACTCAACCTTTTCTGCATCTTATTAAGGGACATATGTGCGTTGAGTTTAGGTGCAGCTAGAAAATTCACTTTTCTCTAGCACTAGTGTGGGTTTGAAACTCTCTGGAGTGAACTTGAGCTTAGTTCCTGCAGCTGAGTGTAGCTTCAGAAGGTCGATAGTCTACAATGCACATAGATCAGAATTAGTGCTCCGCCCTGTACTAATACTAATGAGATCACTCGACGTGTGTGGGATGCGGGACGCCACTCGACTTGGGACGAGCGTTTGCTCCTACACATCCATCCAGTGTTCACTCCACTCTTGAATGAAAGGCATCTGCCTGCTGCATCACTTGACTGGCACTCTGCTTCTGTTTCATTCCTTCCTGAGCGCCAGTGGCAGGTTGCAAAGTGGATTCATCCGAGCTGCACGTTGTGTGAGTGCATAATGATATGTGCATCTGCTTAACTATCTGTGTACACACCCATACCCGACCATATGCATATTTTTATTCATGTGCGTGTGTGTCTGTTGCTTTGGGCATTTTATATTCCCTCAACTTTCTCCATCACAATGGATGCTGACTCTCATTCTTACTGATTTAGTGGGATTAGATCAAAACTTGCTGATGATGTGAAAAGCACAGACGGCCTGACGTCTGTAGAGACAAAGCAGAACCGAGCTTTATTAGCACATGATGCATATGCAGTGTGTGTGTGTGTGTGTGTGTGTGTGTGTGTGTGTGTGTGTGTGTGTGTGTGTGTGTGTGTGTGGACAACCATTGTTGCAAGGACAATTTGACTGTTCGAAGGTTAAGAAGTGGGTTTAGGGATAAAGGAAGAGGGTCACAATCTTTCATGCGTGTCTTCAATCAATAGGCCCGATAATTATGACCACTGGAATCATTGCTTGCTGGAATAATTTCTCTTGTTCATAGTAAATTTTCTGCATCTGTAATGGAAGTGATGAGGAAGAAAAAAATCCCTCTGTTAATCTAGATATTAACATTTCATCCATCAGGGTCCCAGGTTCCACTAATGACCAAATCCTTGTGTGATGGTCCACATTTTCAACCTCTGAATCTTTTTGTTGAAGATTTTCTGATTAATTTCCTCTTTCCTCTCTTTTCCCTCCTATCTCTTACTTCCACTTGCTTTCCCTTGCTCCCCGTGACTAACCATCTCTTGCAGGTAACTTATCATTTATCCTTTCACCCTGCACTTCCATCTTTCTCTTTCTCTCCCCGCATCTCTAATTCTCTCTCTCCAGTCTAGCTCTTCATCTGAGAATTTTATTATCTCTGACAGGAGTGTAGATTTTTTTTCCTCTTCCTCCTTTCATCTTTGATTCAGCCCTTGCTCTCTCTCTCTTTCTCCATGTGTGTTCATGATGCCTTGCAGCTTTCTTATCTTGTGCACCCTGCCTTGGCTGATAACTGGGACCTGTCAGCTGCTTCTAGCACCGTGTGTGTGTGTGTGTGTGTGTGTGTGTGTGTGTGTGTGTGTGTGTGTGTGTGTGTGTGTGTGTGCGCAAATGTGATTGAGTGTTTGCATGTGTGTGAGGACTACTAAGAGAAACTTTTCCAACATGCAAACAGATTTCCATCCTGTGGCTTTAATCAGAGGCGGATGTGGAAACAGATGATTACATGGATGTGTGAGTGTTTGATTACACTGGGTGTGTGTGTGTGTGTGTGTGTGTGTGCGTGTGTGTGTGTTTTCATATCCACCTTTGTGTTACTACACAGATAAACCACATCACTGAGGTAACTTCTTGACAAAGTAGACTTGTCTTCTTAAAATGGGAGTATTATACTGCCTGTAGCTGCCTTCGGGGTCCACACATGTTGTTGCAAAGTTCTTGTCATAATGTCATAGTGATAAACTTCTATTTTTTATCATTTTTAGCTCTGCAGCTTTTAAGGCAGAAACTTCTTCCCTTTACCTTATGCAACACCGGGGCAACATTTTGGTGAAACTGTTAGACTGGTAAACATGTACACATTTTGCATACTAAATGCATGTTTCCCATTGACCACCGTCTTAAACCAAAATACGTGTTATTTTTACATATTTTCTTTGGGATTAGAAGAGGCAGCTAAGTCTGGACTTGATGCCAGACGTGGCAATCCCTCTCTTCTGTCAGGTGTGGGATGTTGTTATGGCAGGATATGTGCTTTTACATATTCTAACTGTACAATGCTTATCACAGTCTTGGCTGCCACCAGCACCTTGTCCTGTCTCACCCTGTGTCAGTCAGGACTGAAGGGAAGACGGATGGAATGTCCTTCAGCTTTAGTATCATGCAAACAAACAAACAGAGAGGGAGAGAGAGAGAGAGAGAGAGAGAGGGAGGAAGATAAATCACAGATGAATACAATTCAGCTGCATATACTCACAGACTGTGCTCACACATACACACTGCACAATGCCCAGTTGGCTGCACACATCCCTGTGGCCAGCATGGGTCATCTGTTCTCTCACTGTTGCCAGCTGGGAGGAATATCAACACCTCACAGTGACACATGTCCAGCTGTCTGGCTTCTAAGACGCACACACACACACACACACACACACAACAAAACAGGGAGGCCCAACAATAATTTATGCATTAACCCATGAGCGCAGACCAAGGAATGCAAGTGAGAAAGAATCCAATATTTCTATTTCTGCACCACTTGACCGAGACACACACATATTTCAAGCTGCACACACAGCAATAGATTTGTGGGCAAAATGACAGATATTAACTTTCCAAAAGCAATACATTGTGTTATTTCTCATTTCTGTGCTTTTGAGCATCTAATAACACCCTGCTAAATTGCTCCTTAGAAGATCAATACCGTCATAAGGTATTGAATGGAGTACAGCACTGAATCTGTGAAAAACACACACACACACATTCAAATGCAGCGTTTTAGTAGTGGCCAAAGAGTTTTTCTTTTCAACAGACTGCATGAACAGGGAGTTCAAAGTTTTTTAAATCAAAGAATAATAATATGTAAAAGACATAAGCCATAAAATATAACAGGCACAATATTTAAATATTTTGTGTAAACTGTATGTATTGTGAATGACACACAGTTGAACACCTCCCATCACGGTTGCCAACTTGTGTAACAAACAAATCGACTTAATTTGATTGATCACTGCAGTAGATTATCTGCTTTTGTCATGTGCTACCGACGCCCTCCTGTTTTAGGTTTTGCCAGTCATCATTCAGCAGTGAGCGCTCACCTGCTGAAGATCTGTGCACTAGATCGCTGTCGCATTTCACTTGTGATGCACTGTCAACAGATGCATGATCACCGCTGTTTCTCCGTAGGGTACACCTCTACCTCTTTAAACAGACTTCACACATTCACAATATTCTCTCATGGATGATATTGAAGAAACATTAATTGGTACACTGCTCTTCTGGCCTCTCTCTCGCGTGTGTTTTCATGCTCTGTGACATTTGATTGCCTCTTTGTTTGTGTGTATAGTATACGTGTGTGTGTGTGTGTGTGAGTCTGTGTGAGTGTGTGTTTATTCAGAAGCTTTGTCGACTGCATGGCAGCCAGGAGACAAGGGAACCTTGGGTAATTGGACTCCTGCGTGGCCCAGCATGGCACTTGAATTATGTCTGGCATAGCTGCCAGTGCGTGACTGTATCAGTGTGTGTATATATTACTGAGGTCTATTTTGACTCACTCTATAGGGTATTTGTCTGCCTCTGAGCATTCACGTGTCTTATTAAGTCAATATACAGTATATGATGTTGAAACGTACAGAAGAGAACTTACTGTACTGAATGTGAAGTATGATTCCTTTGTCATTGTTGCAAACATATCACCACTAGCCAATAATAGAATATATATATAATATAAATAATATATTCTTTTTTGAATTGTTTTTCAACTTTACAATATCACAATATTAAGACTGACTTTCTTACCAATATTCAGCTCAACAGTTGCGCTATATTTGCACTGAATACTAAGGGTTTTCGCTGAATCCAGACATGAATGAACACAGCATTCAGTTCGATTAATGCCAACGCAATCTCTAGAACAAGTCTTGCATCCAGATTTGTTAGAACACTACTAAATTGCAGTGCAAGGTGTGAGCAAAGTGCTTAAAAGGTACCAGTCTCAATCAAAGGGTGAAGTTAATGGACTCCTGGTTCAGCTTAGTAAAACGAATATATCGCCTACAGGTCTTGTATTCAACGTAGTTTCATCAGCAAAAATGTCTCCCCTCTTCCTTGACAAAAGGGAAAATAAATTATTATTTCAAGAATAGAAAAATCATTTTCACTCTTGGCCTATATGCTGGTTGAATAGACGCCAAACAGGAGGAATTAGCAGAAAAGAATGAAATAGTCTGCTGATGGGAAATGTAGAACCAGGGAGCTGCTTGCATTCTGCAATGCTGAATACTTTCTCTGCTGCTGGTTCATCATCGTCTTCCTTTGTTTTCCCAATTTTTTTGTCTGTCCTTGTTTTTTCTTCCTTTTATTCTTGTAAATCCTGTTACTGCAATCGTCAAAGACCATTTTGTTGGCCTCATTGTCCCTTTTCTCTGTGTTCAGATAGACAGACAGACAGATGGGGAAGACTGATAGACATCTGCAGGAAAACAAAAGGAGACTGAGCTCCTGCACTGGAAATGAAAATGGATTATACATATTGTGTTACTGCTGGCTCTTCTCAGTCATGGAATAGCTATTATCACGAAGAACGTCTTTTTAAAACTTAGCTGTACCACTGATTGCGTGTATGTCTGCACACGAGTGAATGTGTGATATCAAGTATGCTTGAAAACTTTGTGAACAGATTGTACATCTATGATCTTTTCATTCTATAAATTTTGAATACAACTATTGTTCTTCAGTTTTAAATAGTACATTGTTATAGGCACAAATTGCAGTGTGGTTCCATTATTTGTGAACCGGGCTGTGTTTGCTAACATGTAAAGTATAAGACACAATGTGTGTTTTGGTTTTGTGTGAGGAGGTGGGGGTTCATAATGTCTGTAGCAAAATTACGTCATGTACCCTCACTACAAGTACTGTTAGTGAAAATCCCATCGTGTAGCTTTTCTCATATAATAAGGAAATTATAAGACTGTGCTGTGTTCTCTTAAGATGGAAAAATGATACCTGAGATCACAGAACTTGAGGAAGCCCTGTGCAGTAGCATACAGTAGACAAGTTTAAAACACGGTCAGGCTTTTTATGTTCTGTCCCTCTTTATCCTCCTCTTCAACCTATTCTTCCTGCGGTAGCCGTATCTTCAGTGGTAAGCAACTTCCTGTAGAAAGCTTGCATATCTCTCTGTCACTTGGATTAGGCCTCTTTAACAGGAGTGCTCTCCAATATCTATAAGGATGGAAGCAGACATTGTGTCACTAATGGGATCACGACGAGGGGCATCACACTCCAGTCAGAGTGCACACTTGAAATTCCATCATGCTATTTCATAATGTGTTTCAGGAGCCAAAATGACAGACGGTAGCAGGCGGCATTTACATTTGCATTGCCTGCTATGGGTTAAAATGTATGAGATAAGATGTCATTGTGACAACTCACTAGATTTATCTGAAGTCTGAAATGCTGCACTTTCGTTGCCACTACTATATGCGCAGACCTAAAGTATTTGCATTTTTCAGTATCTCCATAGAATTTGCAATGCAGATACTGTCACCAAGTTTATCTGATAGCTAAAACTTCCAAAGTACAATTTGTCTCACCTATAATTTAAACGCTGCACTTTCTTTATTTGTAAATTAGCATTGTCACGAGTAGATTTGACTGTAGATATTTTGTGTTTAAGCCATAGGAAAAATAATAAATAATGTCATAATTGAAAGTTATAATTGAAAAGGATTTTATATAGATTTGTTTAATGTTGCATCATGTACTTCTACTACTTCTTCACTGTGTTTTCACGGCTGTTTGACACAGTCAACTCCTGTAAGTTCTGCTTTGCAACACTATCAGATATCCGCTTTAAATAAGCAGTGCAGTCAAAGAGACTCCAACATAAAACTAGCATGGCGAGGTGATATTCACTTGGGGTACGAATTGCATTACAGTCTCCATTAGCCTTTGGCCTCATGTGTCACAGAAACAAGAGCTAAGTAAGAGGTAGAAGACCACTCAAAGGTCAAATATCCAATAGCATTTCTGTTGGCACGGTAGCAAAGAGGAAGCCAGTTCCTGTTGTAATCAAAGTAGACTTTAGGGAAGTGGTTGAAGTGTATGTATCCATATATACAGACCAGCAGAGGTATCACACACACACACACACACACACACACACACACACAACCTCAACACATCGGAAAGGACCTATCTGTTGTTGTTGTATGGTTCTGCTTGGAGGTACATTTACTAATACTGCTAATTTATGTTTTGTTTTTGCATCCTTGA
Source organism: Microctenopoma steveboyesi (assembly GCA_032359275.1). NCBI lineage: Eukaryota > Metazoa > Chordata > Actinopteri > Anabantiformes > Anabantidae > Microctenopoma > Microctenopoma steveboyesi. Next base: position 13,180,185 of record JAUMHF010000001.1, read on the forward strand.
TGCTCCCTTTCCTCAATTGGTTGAACCTATAAAAACACACTTTTTATTACATGTTCAGTCAAAAACACTGTTTTAGTTTTCAGCTGTTTGATATTTTCTTAAATGGCCAGACTCAGCTACTTTTAAAGGGCATAATGTTGTTTATCACTTTATCTTGCAAAGTTACTTGTAATGTGAGTACTGTGCTCATTTTTTCCCTGCTTAGCATTATTGTGCAGCTGTACAGGCTATCTCTCTCATTAGTGTCAGTGCACAGTTTAGACGTGAGCGTAATGGCTTCAGGTTCAGACGCTTTGCTTTTCTTCAAGGGGCAAAAAGCATAAAAAAGTTTTGTTTTTTTTAAGTAGCACAGAGTAAAGTAGCTTATTGTTTCCATTTTTAGTGTTAAGACATCGCTGCTGTGGTTTTGTTTTGTTTTTGCACTACTGCACTTCTCTGAGATCAGCTGTCAATCAAACAGTGTTTTTATTTTTGCTGATGAGGTTCAGTCTCTGTTGCTGGTGCTCTCTTTCTGTTCAGCTATCACTTTCGATGCTTACCACACAGTTCTCATTCTGCTGATATGAACGCGTAATTCAGTCACCTTTGCTTTCTATCACAATGTGTCATTTATCTGTCATTTCATTTCTCATTTGTGTATTTTACAACTCAGTAGAGGCTTTCCTCTGCACAGATTCAACTTGCAGTAGTTGTAAGTAGTTACTGGACCTTAAAACAGAGTAACCAACAGCTAAAACCAAAAGCTAGGAGCCAGCAAAGCTACTTAACCTGTAGCATATACAGGATATAGTATGGGCTCGGGTTTAAATTCATATAGTGCCAGAGAGCAATAGACATTAGGGGCCGCGTGGACAGTATTTGTCTGGACTGAATTCTGCTTTCTGTTACTTTTCAATTCAGAAAAAAAGAAAAGACTACTTTCCTCCTCACTGAAGACAATAAAACAATAATGACTAAAAACATTTAGTCTGATCACTTGTCTTGTGTTGAACACGCCTTTATGTTGAGCTTGTCTTTATCCTTCCTTTCTCTCACACCACCAAAATGTTTCTGTCCAAGTGAATAATGAATGTTTGAATTTACAGCATGCTGCTTCTTCTTCCCTGTCTGTCATGTGCCTGTCCTCAACTAAACCGAGGGTCTTATTTGTTTGTTTCAGGTTCCTCGGCGTGCCTCCGGGCAGAGGCAGTTGTCCACTCACCGGCCCACTGCCCTTTGACCTCATCTACACAGACTACCACGGCCTGCAGCAGATGAAGCAACACATGGGGCTCTCACTCAAGAAACACAAGTTAGTGTTTGTGCGTTTATGGCTGTGAGCACTCGTATCACAAATGCAGCTTCCTTCATGTGTGTTTCTGTGTCAGATTGTGTGTGTGTGTGTGTGTGTGTGTCAGTAATTTTCAGGGAGGTAGGTTTATCGACTGTGTTTTATGGATTAATTATTGTTGGTAACAAGGTGTACTGTCTGTAAGCTTTCCAAATGACTGGCTGTAATTCATTCAGCTTGTTAAACGGACACAGTCTGTCATGTAAACACACTATTAATCTCTGTCCAGGTGAGAGACTACAAATTTCACTTACAAACAGAAACAGTTCTGCATATTGTGATGTAATAAAACAATAAAACTGGCACCGCACCACTTGCCATGAACCATTACTCTTCACAGCACGAAAGATATCACATATGCGATATTACCGGTGCATTCACATTAGCACGCACGTACTGTACACCCCCCATATATGCACACACTGACATACTGTAAGCATCTGTGCGCCACTTTGCAATCAATCCCCATCTCAGCAGCCGATTATTGCTGTTGTTTGAATGGTCTCAGATGCTCGGTGTTGAGAAGAGTGTGCCAGTTAAACACAGCAGTAGAGATGGGAAAAACACAGACATCTGCATCATCACAAAGAAAAAATACTATTGAGATAGGAGGTGTTTTTTGTGCTTTAACGATTGTGTGCTTAAAGGCTTTTTTTTATTATTAGAAAGACGGGGCAACTCAGAAACTAGTCATGAGACCGAGGTAAATAAAAACTGCTGCAGTGGACTTGAGAATATTGTCCTGCACAGCTGCAGAGCATGGCAGGATAAGCCCATATTATCTTTAGTGTTCTCCCATGTTGTTGCCTCACAACAGTAAGATTGAAAGACCAGCTTGAAAGTCCACTCCAGCCCCTTGAAAACAGCTTGCATGATCAGGTGGAAGAGATACCTCTGTGAAGGTGTGTAGACATATGTCAGAGGAGAAGAGAGGCGCGGAGATACCACGGGAGAAGGAGAAGGGCCCTGGAGTTAACCTGACACTACATATAAAGAGCTGCTCCATGTATTTTTAAAATCCAATTATGAGTGAGAAAAATGCATCATGGGTGGGGAGCCATTTTCCCAGCACACAACCTGTTCTGTTAGGTCAAGGTCAAGGTCAAGGTCAAGTTTATTTATATAGCACATTTATAACAGTGTGTGCTGCCCAAAGTGCTGTACAA
>JAUMHF010000001.1:13182780-13230228 GCA_032359275.1 Microctenopoma steveboyesi
AGTCTGGGACCAGCCACAGCAAATGCTCTGTCCCCTCTGGTTTTAAGCTTGGTTCTCGGAATGGTTAAAATGAGCTGTTGTCTCTCTTTCTCACGAGTTGCTGCACACCCACACACAAAACCACCCATTTCCCCCAGATGAGATGCCAGTCAGCCAGCAGTCGACACCTAATTGCTTGCTGAGGTCAGCGGTTCCCAGCTCCATCATTACTGTGTGGAGTCGTGATTTCTGCTTTCCCTAACAGGATGTGACTTTTAGTGTTTGTAAGACTTTGTCTTTTGTTGACTTAGAAGCTTGTGGTGAGGGAATTATCTGAATGTTTCAGCAGCGTTGACGGAACGAGGAACATCCATCCTCCTCCTTCGCCAGATAATGCGCTTCACTGATTTCAAATATATAAAGAAGAATGTCTAGAATATTCACTACTCTCTAAAAATTTGTTAAAACGCTACAAGCTTTAAAGAATTGGTTGAAGTTATGGTCAGGTGTATTATATGTAACGTACGCCGTTCATTTGTATTGATCTTCTGTGAAGCTGTAATCCTTCTCCAGTACTTCCTGCTCGGCATTTATGCCTAATCTTGTTTTCTTCTATCTTTATCTTTACCCAACAATTCCGCAATCTCCCAGAGGGTTAAGACAGTTCAATGTTACACCTATTCACTTTCAGTCTTTCTCCCTCTCTCGCTCAGCTCACCCGGTTATACCAGGCTAGGTGAGCACTGTGTGCTGAAAGGCATAATTAATCAAGTGCTCTGAGCTTTGGGCCCTTCAGCTCTCTTTAATTACTTTTGTTTAATGTTACCCCTGACGTCTACGAACATTTATTATGCCCCGACAACATGGTGCCGTCCACTTTACCGGTGTGTTTATGTGCGTGCGTGGCTGTGTCAGTGCATGTGTGCATTTGACTGTGTTAAATCACACCCACTCATTAGAATGTAGGACTAACATATAGATTTTCTCTGCATGCTAAATTTACTGCTGTGATAGAGGCGCATTGCAGAAGATATCGAAGGGATTGCCTGCAAAACGATGAATAAATAAATAAATAAAAGAAGATATATATATTATTATTTCATATAAGACACAATGGAAAACCTCTCTTCCCCTTGAGCCTGTTTTTAGCTATTTGTTTTTTAATTTTACCAGCATTAGAGCATAAATGTTTCTTTTTTTCCATAACCCACAGTGTTGGAACTATTCTCAACAAATACAATAGAACAGCATCCACAGTACTTTTACGACGCCCTTGACAGCAGTCGTTTTGGTGTAATTATTATCTGTAATAGCTGACATGTTCTTGGGTGTCTTTATGGTTCTGCACTCCTGTATTATTCAGGGTTTTCCCCAACTAACACTGCTCTCTACTTTTAGTTCAAATTAAAATTAAAGTAAAAAAAACATTGTGGAGCCAGTAAGTAAAAGAGACTAATGGGTACACTGCAGTGAGGAAGCCAGGGTATCTGCAAAGTTATCAAAGATAAATGATGTGTATTGTACACATCACTGCACTTTAAAAAATAACATAATTAGCTATTTTCTTACATTTTTATTTATAATGTGTGTTAAAAACTTTATTTAAATCATTTGTAATACTAAATGTGTGCTGAGGTGCAACAGGAGTGTTTAAGCTAATCTGCACTGATGTTCTCATGCGTCTAAACACAGAGTCAATCAAGAGGCACTGTATTGGGGTTGTTACCAGTTTTTGTCAATTACTTCTGTTCAAAATAAAGTGTTACTTACCTCATTATTGCTAAACTTAATTAGTGCATCAACAGCACAAGAACACATTGGGGCATCTTGGGAGAGGACCTAGAGCATAACAGTGAGTTTTTGTTTCTTGGAGATTGCTTTATCATTCTCTCTCAGGCAGCTATTTTTTCTCTTCAAGACAGCTGAGCAAACAAGAAAAGACACACAGAGACAGACACAGGGAGACGGGACAGAAGCTTCCAGGTTGACAGCAATAAATAGGCACCATCAGCTCGAGTCTGCAGCTCAATGCTTTCACTCAGGCAGTAAAGGGGAATGCTGCATCTCACTTTAGCCCCGTGTCTGGTGTGGTGTACTGATGTGGGAAGGTTACGAATGCTCTCCTGCCAAGTAGCTAACAAATCTCTACGCCTGTATTTAGACAACCTCTGCACCTAAAACTCAGGCTGACTTGGCAAAATAAAATCCTTTAAAGATGGGACTGACTGAGTGTAATCAGGAAATGAGCCAACTGAAAATGACTGAGGAGAAACCGGTGGGGTGGGCACTGTATGTGTGTGTTGGCTGCACCAAGATAGAGGTCCGACTAACCCCAGGATTACAGAGCAAATATCAGCGAATGCAAAGAGACTCAGAAGGATGATTAGCAGAGGACGAAAGAAGCACAGTGATTTCTTAATTGAGCACAGAAGTTGCACTTGCATTAACTGTTCGGCATTAGCTGTTCTATAAAAACTGTTTCACTCATCAGCTGCTTGGCGAGTGTGTATTTGTAAACTACTAATTAAGGCAGGTAAAGCATGTTACCAAAAACTCTGGACCACTGAATCCAGGTTCTTTCTCTAAGTCCCAGCATCCTGCCGTATTCCCCTCACGGCGGAGGACTGTTGAGCCTTGCTGAGCTGCCGTTTAACCCAGATTAGCTGCATACTCTGATCTCCCGATAGATATTCAGCTCAGCTACTCCACCACTTATCCCCCTCTTCTTACACTTTTTTTCCTTTTTTCCCTTCGGGGCAGCTTATCAGTGGGCAGAAATGTTTTCACCGTTTCAGAGCTGGAGATACGTGATAGTGCAGGTTGGAGGGATGGGGCGAATCCAGACTGTGGAGAGACAAGTGAAAGTAATATTTGTTATTAATAATTCATTGTCAGGTTCTGTGACCCTTACAAATAGACACACAATTTTCTTTTCAAGTTCTCAGCCTCAGTGCCTCAAAAACATGGTTGAAGAGATAAGTGCACGTTTTCTGAATCCCTTTTGCAGATAAGCCTGTTTTTATTACCTTTCTGAGATACACGTCCATATTGGTTGTCCTCTTGCATGCTACAGTTGTTGACGGAAACATCAAGAGAAGTGTCAGACGAAATTGGGATGTCACCTTGTCTGTAATAAGACTACAGCGCCTCAAGGAATTTGTGTGTGTGTGTGTGTGCATGTCATAGCTCTTGGAAAGTCAAAAAGAAACAGCATGTGTGATACCTTTATTCAGAATCTGAGAGGACTGCTAAGGTTCTGACCACTGGAAGTTAGGTTGCCAGCAATTTGGATCTTTCATGCAAGCAGGTAACAAAGCTGGCGATTCAGTGTCAGGGGAGTTCTACAAAGAAACACTGTGTTTCTTTTGCTGCAAAGCACTTCAGCACTGTTATGATTATATTGCACACTCAAGGGAATATGTGCCCAGCTGTAAAAACATGACATCTCATGCAGGTATTTCCAGTGGAGGTGCAATAAAAGAATGGAAATCATAGTGTTATGAAAGTCTGAGGACTTTTTCTGGACCATAAACACTAATATTCAAAAGATTAAGGGAAGAAAAAATTCATAATTGAACAAACAGGAAACATGTAAACCAATCAACCAGACAGACAACAAAACATTTTTAAATGTTTAAAATGTTACGTTATTATAATTGTATTTTATATATTTAAGTAATGTAGAATGTGGGACTTTAAAGCCTTAAATTTGTCCCAACTCAATTCAGAAGACTGAAGAAACCTCTCATATGGAATACAGTCAACATTTACCAAAATATTTATTTCATATAATAAATAAAATCTAACCCTACATACATAAAGAAGACACGTCTTTCTAATTCTATACTGCACCTTATACATAATCCCCTCTGGAGGACATAACAAAGAAAGAAGCTCCACACAGTAACAACTAATGTTAACAAGTAAATTAATGATTAATCATTTATTTTTTATTAATAATTACATTTTAACATATCTTAAAATTAATAAAGTAGGGTGCTAGCATGCTAACATGTGGCCTGGTGCTGTCACACTCTTTTAAAAAATTACTAATTTGAAAAAAGAGAAGCAAGTTGAAGTAAGAGTGACATGCGCAATAATGTGATATGTAAGTAGTATATTAGAATGTGTGAAAATAGAGTAAGTAAACTATATTTAATTGTCTGGTTCACTGCATAAATTGGTCATTACAATATTTGTAAGCTTAGAAAACTTTGTCTCTTGTGGAACACACATGATAAAAATGTAAGTTAGAACAAGAAAGGAGATGGGCAGCGAAGAGGACTGCAAAAGCAGAATGCTCGATGGAACACTGAACAGGCATGGACTTCATGGCAGGACACACATGACGGAAGCCATTACTCTCCCAACAAAACATTGCTGCACATTTTAAGTTTGCCAAAGACCACTTAGGCAGCCCACAACACTCTTGGGAAAACTGGGGACAGGTGGAAGAAACAATGGTTCATATGACTGAGCTGAAGCAGTGATATGAGGAAGAATAGTTGCAGGTCTAATCGATACAGAAAACACTCGCTTAAGGTTATTGCTACCAAAGATGACCCAACTAGTACACTTTCATTTTCTTGCAAAAATTCCTACTGTATACTATATGTATAGCAAAAGTTTTAATCTGTTTAGTCAAACCACTAAAATCATCATGCATGTCTCAAAATATGTTTGTTTGACTAAAATGCTGGCAACAATCCTCATTCAGACAGTAAACATTGTCATTCAGAACACACTGGTGTAAAACACTAACAGACTTAACTTTTTTACTTTACTGACTTCACTAAAGTTTAAGTAACAAGAACATGACAGAAATACAAAAAAATTGCTTTAATTCCTTTATTCTTTTCTTTTTATTTCTGCATATATTAATGACATATGTGTGTGATATGTCTAGGGCTCCTTCTCTATCATGTCTTCCTGCATCTTGTGTTTTCTCTCTCAAACAACCTTTCTTTTTTGATCCGTGTTTCCAAACAAAGCCATTTTGAACCTGTGACCTTTTTTCTAAAGAATGTGAAAGAGACTAAACACAACACACCCACGTAGGCTTCAGCTGAGATTACAATTAGCTTTACAGGCTTATTTTATCATTTTGTTTTAAATATACTGCCTAGATTTTCATTTTTTTTTATTTGACATCATATTGTTTTTAATGTTTTAACAGTTTTGGCAACAGTTTGGTTGCATTTGAAAACTATGCTGCAAACAAAGCGTTTCACACGTGGTGGAATGTGAATAAGTTCACAGATTTTGGAAGATCTAGTTGCACAATGCATTTTGTGTAAAAGCAATTAGAACATATTCACAGTTTTGTCCATGTATAATTATGTCTCGCTTACTGAGGAATTTTGACAGTGTGATTTCATTTTAGGCCAATTCATGATGCAGAGGAAAAAATCTTTAAATGCTCTCCAGACACTCAGAATGTCATTGTACTATCGCAGCCTTTCTCTTCACACACACATACACACACACGCATACACACACACACACACACACACACACACACAGACAGAATGCTCACAATGCCTTTGTCTGTATCAGTGAGTGTGGTCAGCCTGGCGAGTCTGTTAGCTCAGGGGGATTAACCAGAGCTAAAGGTGGCAGAGTTCACTTCCACAGCTCAGAGTCTTTCCTAGCAGATAACTCTGTCTGTGTGTGTGTGTGTGTGTGTGTGTGTGTGTGTGTGTGTGTCTGCGTTTAATAGAGCACATATAATTGTGTTTTGTATGCTGAAGCACCTGTGCTAATAAGCGTTTACTTGTAACCACTATAAGTGATCTTACAAACTTGCAGAGGATTATGTTAACTTTCTCAACATAAAGTCCACACACAAAGCCAAGAGGTCCACTTATAAAAAGAAGGGAGGAAATATCTGGGAAATCATAAGACATTTGCTAGAAATGTATGTAACTTAGTGGAGAGGTGGGATGTCATGTAGACACAGGGATATCAAGTTCAAGATCAAGTATCAAGAGGATCAACAAGCTGCAGACACGCTAAGGGCGTTTTAAACATTTGCCACAATCTTATCACCATATGCTTCTCACTGAGAGGTTACTTTTTTCTGTTCTTCCTGGTGGTTACCCAAGTGCTTGTCTCTACAGATGTCATATTCGAGTGATTGACACCTTCGGGACAGAGCCAGCTTACAATCATGAGGAGTATGCAACCCTACACGGCTACCGGACCAACTGGGGTTACTGGAACCTCAATGCCAGGCAGTACATGACCATGTTCCGTAAGTATACAATCACTTTAAGATCCACTATGGGCAATTTTAAAGCAAATTGGAATTTACTGTCCATCCATTTATTATCTACCCCTTATCCGGCGTCGGGTGGCGGGGGCAGCAGCCTAAGCAGGGAAGCCCAGACTTCCCTCTCCCTGGACTGCTTTGATTCTCTAGCTGTGAGTTAAGTAACCATGTGGATGGCAAATTGGATTAATCAGGACAAATTAGGAGAATATGTCATCGCACATGTAAGGAAGATGAAGCTGGAAGTTGGACCTTCCAACAGGATTAAAAGCAAGACGAAAGAAGTCCTGGAAGCTAGAACGTCACAGTCTGCTGAATTGAACGCCATAGAAAATCTACGCTTGGATTTGATAAAGGCAGTTGCAGCACACAAATCCAAGAATATTATTGAACTAAAGGATATTCCCCATGAGGAATTGGCTAAGATTCTCCAGGTAGGCTGCCAGAAGCTGATGTCTGGCTACACATCTCATTTGCAGCAGGTCATAAAAGAAAACAGGGTGTTCTGTGGGTATGGCAGTAGCTCAGTAGAGAGATGAGTTGTGTATGAATCTCAGTGTTATTAGTTCAGTTACTGAAGATGTTTGTCATGAAACCTCAGGGATGAGTTATCTAATCATATTGCTACCCTTAGTAATCCTTCAGTTAAACCAGAACGCTGCAGCTAGAGTTCTCAGTGGAATTCGAAAGAGAGATCATATTTCTCCTACATTAGCTTTTCTCCATTGGCTCCTTGTGAAATCTAGAATACGGCACTTAATCATCAAGCCCAGTCATCTCATAGAACTATATTATCCCAGCAGGACACTTGGGGCTACGTGTGACCCCTCTGGTGTCCAGCTCCAAGTTCAAGTTGGGGAGAAAGACACTGTTTACTTTTAAGGCTAGAACATTCCTCTTTGATAAGGCTGACTATAGGTCAGAGCTGGCACAGGTGACTCTGAACCATCCCTGGCCCTAAGCTATATGATTACAGTTGAAATATTAGTTGTGTTGAGTCAATGCAAACAGTTGAACATTTGTAAATTTCTCTCATTTCTGTCAGATGTCTGCATCATAAAATATATAGGATGTCCCAGACTGTTTTGTTTACTCTCATCTTCGAACTATGATATTACTAATTTTACAACTTCAAAACATTCGAACTCGAAAACTTTCATACACACACACACACACAAAGACCTGTCATCAGGTTTGGCAGTCATTCAAACTATTATAAAGTGACTCCTATTCAGTGTTTTCACTTCCTTTGAAAGGTCTGGCAGCTTGTTCACATTAATTAAGGGTAGTGTGTTTAATGCAGCTATTTTCAGCAACGTCTCAGCCCTCCATGTCCCTTCAAACTGTATCCGTTCCTCATCTTGTTTTCTCTCCTTTTTCTGTTTCATGCTACCCTATATTTGATCTGCTGATTTCAAATTGTCAGTGTTCTTGTCTATGTCATTACCAAAACACTGACTATTTTGGCTCCAACACAACAGTTGGAATTAAATTGCAGAATTATAATTAGATTAATAGGTGGATGCTGCTGCATATTTATAAGAGAGCAGCTGGCATTGTAAATAAAAAAAAAAAAATGTAAATATACAAGAATGTTTATCTAAAAAAACAAAGAATGTCTTTTAGCAATAGATTGATTTGGAATAGTAAACCTAAAACTAAAAAGCTTTAAAATCATGAACATACTGGTTTGATCAATTGAAATACTGCTGAGAAAAAAACAGCAATGCCTCACAAGGCCAACGTCAGTTGCCTTATGACACATTTGTACTGATCAAACAAGGAAGCTGTGCTCTTTTTCTGTCTGTTGCACTAACAGTCTTTTTTCCTTTCTCCTCTTCTCTTGTTGGATACTATTCTTTCTCTCTTTACTTCTTACCTCTTCTTCTTGGCTTATTAATCACATAAACACACACAAACATTAAGCTCACACGCCAGACAACTCGTTCATGGGCTTCGTTTCGGAGGAGCTCAATGAGACAGAGAAGAGGAGCATCCAACAGAATAAAGTCAACAACATGGCTGTAGTGTATGGGAAGGAGGCCAGCATGTGGAAGGTACTGACCAACTAACAGTTAGTTGTTGCAGTTACAGATGCATACAAAAAATTAAATCTATATCTTAGTATATCTCTGATAATGTTAATGTTCTGAGTACCCCCAACCCCATGGGATACAACATTGTGTAGTGTTAACATGAAAGTCTAATGACATTTACACACCCTGCTGTTTTCACCATTAGAGTTAAGCCTCATCTGAACTACAGACAGTTGTGCTGCTTTCATTTACAGGCCTCTTGCCTTCTCATAAGCTAAATTGTAGGACATTCTTTAAATGACTGTATTGATGTTGTTACTTTCTTTTCTTCCTTCTTTTGTGGCGAACCCCTGAACCTGAATGGATGCTCGTTAGCTTCAGGTAAGAGCCTGTTACTTCACACGTGCATTCAAATTAAGCCCCACATTCACATGAACATGCATAATAGTGATACAGTTTTTAGCCTCCTACTTGTCAGAAAGCACAATGATTAGACTCATGGCAGGAATCTATCAGAGTTTTTTCAAATCATTTGACAAAGAGTTACTGTAGCTTATTCAGGAAGTGGCTTCCACCTTGTTTTAAGCTATCTTTTCATAATCTTGCTCTTTTTTTGCTCTCCCTTCTGAAAGGCTTCCACAGTAAAATGTAAATTAAGCCCCTGTAGAAACACAACCTTTTAGAGGACTGGTGAAACCAAACAGCATGCAGACTCATCAAATCTATGTCAAACAGCAAATTGTCCTGTCTTAGCTTACTACTTGTTAACAGCCACAACAGGTCCGTCAATATTAAAATCACGTGACATGGTGTCGCAGTAAAACCGTTGCTCAGCGGGCAGAGGTTGGTGTTTTTATCCAGCCAAAAGTTTCAGTTAATTAATTTAACAGCACATTTATGTGCTCTAAAGTTAACTAGCAGAGTAGCACATATAGTAAACTTGCTTATTTAGTACCAGTAGTAACCCAGCATTACTTCCACAGCCAAAGGGTGCAGTAAAGAAATGATGATTCGTGTCATTTGTCTTCAGCACCACATAAAATTTCACAAAGAACAAAAGTGTGACGTTAACCATTCAGGAATTTCAGCATTTTCACAGACTCATAAATAAGGGAAAACAGTGGAAAAAAGTGTTTCGTTTTCTTCATTACTCTATGATTAATGAAGCAGATAAAGATCAGATGAGTGATGAATTTGTATTTTGTAGCACCCATTCATTGAACACTGAACTCTCAAGTGCAAGTGAGTGCAAATCATTTTCTGGATATCCAGATATTTTCTTATTTTATATTATATTTTATTATACATCTATGTTTGGGCACCTGACATCCCTCTCTGTCACCTGAGTGCAGATGCGAGCACTTGACAAAAGCATGTGCCATTTGTAACTAGCCTACAAAAAAGGGCAACTAGCATGAATGGAAATTGGGCAGTATTTGAGAGCCCACTGTTACCCACTTGTGTGGTGGAGATAACAGTGACCACTACCTTAAAAGTTACCCTTGTGTACTGATCTCATCCAGTCAATTACACCACGGGTCCCCAACCCCCGGGCCGCGGACCGGTACCGGTCCGTGGGTCATTTGGTACCGGGCCGCAGAGAAAGAATAAATAACTTACATTACTTCCGTTTTACTTATTTCGGAATCTAAAAGATGTTTTATTTTGAAAAATTGCTGGATTCTCTGTTACATCCGTCTATTTCACGTTTGACGCAGCTCAAGGCGCGCTTCTCGGTCACGTGATCTAAAACGAAACCTAGCTAAATGAGTAAAAAACAAACGGGAATTTTTTTCAGCTATGCCACACCTTAAAGACCGGTCCGTGAAAATATTGTCCAACATTAAACCGGTCCGTGGCTGCTACATTGTGAAGAAATAATTTGTTCAGTCATTTGCGCACTACTGTTATAGCTAAGCCAACATTCAGGTTTAATGCAAAACTCTGAGGAAACTCTGCATTAGGTCATGTCAATGGGTTGCATACGAACAGTCATTGGCTATTGCTGTAATTTCTGAATGGTTAAATGCCACACTTTTATCAAACCCCTTGGGTTAAAGCCAAATGTCTCGTAGTCTCTGTCGTGTAGGATATGTTCTATGTTAGACTGAGTGTGGTGGCGTAAGATCAAATGACAAAAGAAAGTATATTATTATTATTTATGAAACTTTGACGGTTGCACACAGGTAAGGCAATTGGCAATTATTAACTATATCTAAACTCCCAGGAATGGAGTTGGAATGAAGCCTGGTGGGTAGGGTTGTGTCAAGAAGGACGTCCGGCATTGCTAAATTATCCACTGTTTTGACCCTAAAAGTGAACAGGCAAAAGAACTTAGTTATAGTATTATTTATGAACCTAACTGTACATCATCAAGTATTTATTTTTAAGAGAAATGCTTTATCTTGTTCTTCATTTGATTTATACTAATTCACATCCAACATTGCCCTTGCTTTGCCCATGCTTTGTTGTACTTTTACATGCATCAAGAGACAGCTTGGCATGGCCTAGCAACAGTAGGTAAGGAGGGTGAAGTTTGGCTTTTTTGTTCTATTTCCCATCATTATACCATGCAGATTTAACTCTGCACAGAGAGTTTGCTTGGGCAACAACACAGGCTCTGCAAGTGCAGGTCATGGAATCTGCGCTCTTTGCCTTTGTTTCTCCTGCTAATTTGTGTTGTCTACTGCACTTAGCACTTGAGCTAATCTCCTAATTGGTTGGGAAAATCCTCACAGAGGAAGCTATTGATCGGTACAACGTCCAATTAAGGCTCCAGGGGCTACACCACTGCACAGGGATACAGTAAGATGCTGTACAACAGATGGCCAATCAATACTCTAGTCCAAGGTTTTGATACAGTCACGATTCAGTTTTGGCTGTTAACCGATGCTGGTGAAAGAAAATTTCAGCCATCATACACAACCTTCACTTTAAAAGTATAGTGTAGAAGTGTTGAAAAAAAAGTTTGGAGTCTGTTTAACAGGAATTGACTAATATTTGGTTTTGTTTACAGATATGAGCTGTCACGTCACATCATATTATACGTGTTATTGCATGTATTGTTATATGTTTATTTGTATGAAAGTAAGTTATTAGTAACTTGGTATGGTAACTTACTTTGGTTACATCAAATTCTAATAATATAATAATTATAATCATAACGAGCAGGAGGTGATCGAATGAAAGAGTTGCATCCCTGCTGTGTCTGTCCCACATCTTACGGAAATATAACTATGTCGATTTCTAAGTATAGAAGCCTTGTGTTTATTCGGAAAGAACCAAAAAATGCCCTAATGTTCAAAATGTTGAACAATATTAAAACCAAGAACAACAGTATACAGTGTACATTCATATTTTTAATCGTCTAGTTCCTGTTGCACACGGCCTTCTTTCTTCTCCTTCCCTTTAACCAACCCATCCTTTTCACCTCTTCTCCCAGCAGGGTAAGGAAGGTTTCCTACAGATTCTCCACAGGTACATGGAGGTCCACGGAACCGTGTACTATGAGACACAGAGGCCTCCAGAGGTCCCAGCCTTTGTGAAAAACCATGGTCTACTACCTCAGCATGAGCTGCAGCAACTGCTGCGCAAGGCCAAGGCAAGAGATTGAAAAAGTATTTATTACCTGCACACATTCTTCATCTGCAGCTTGACTTTTGTCTGCCCTATGGCTTACACTGCCCACTGCTTCTCCAATCTTTTTCAGAAACTGATCATTATTTGTGATTTTAAAAATAACATTACCATTTTTCCCCTGCCAGCTCTTCATTGGCTTTGGTTTCCCTTATGAAGGCCCAGCCCCTCTTGAAGCAATAGCCAATGGCTGCATTTTCCTTCAACCCAAGTTCTACCCACCCCACAGCTCACTTAATCATGAGTTTTTTAGAGGCAAACCCACCTCTAGAGAGGTGAGCCAATTACGTTATTTACTTTCCACTGTCAGTTACAGATTAGAATATTTTGGCCTGGCAGAAATTTTAGTATTATAAGGTCATATTATCCCACTACCATAATATGTTTTTATCTGTAAAATGTATTATATTTTATTCTCCTAATGTTGGTAATGTGCAAAATTATGAACTTTTGTGCAGGTGTCCTCCCAGCACCCTTACGCAGAGCAGTACATTGGCAGACCTCACGTTATGACAGTGGACTACAACAACTCTGCAGAGTTTGACTCGGCTATCAGGGAAATTATGAGAACCAAGGTACCTAAACATGTGTGAGTGTGAATGTAGAATAGAATTTTATAAATGCTGTATATCTGAGTCTCAGGTCATGTTTGAAATACCTTTTTTGAGATACAAATATATATATATCATGTTTGAAGTACTGGGCCTCCAGTTGTCCCCTTTATTGTAAAGAGAGAGCACTCTGGTAACCAAACATCTTCTGCAGTTTCCACTTTTTGATTCTGGCTGGGGCCCTCGCATGTTCTATCTTCCTGCCTCCCTCTCTGCAACTAACCGATAAAAGCCAATATGCCAAAAAATAATATTCAAAGTCTTTGATACAGTGGAGTTTTCCAAAGCTGCAGAGTGCTGAACTTTTTGATGCAGGACACGTGGGCTGATAGATAACATCACAATGCTAGAAACTGCCAGGAGAGGGAGAGGGGTTAATTAAGGAGTCAATGGAGGAGATCCAGTCTTTCTGTAAAAAAAAACCAACAGTGGAGAAGAAATGGTAAAAGGAAAGAGAGAAATAACGTACCGGCAGAGAAGCAGGAAGATTGAGAGATTTTAAAGCCCCGATCGACTAAATGTCACGGTCACAAAAGCTTTCAGTGGTTATTAAAATGGAAGACCAATGTGTCGAGCAGGCACATTTTATACTCTAAAATAACAACAGCATAAGCCTTTTATGGTTTTTATATCCCAACCTTTTTCTGAAACCTTTATTTATTTTAGTT
The DNA here is from genome assembly GCA_032359275.1 of Microctenopoma steveboyesi. Taxonomy (NCBI): domain Eukaryota; kingdom Metazoa; phylum Chordata; class Actinopteri; order Anabantiformes; family Anabantidae; genus Microctenopoma; species Microctenopoma steveboyesi. The sequence continues at coordinate 13,195,982 of JAUMHF010000001.1, forward strand.
TTACTGAAAACATTCACAGAAAGGCAGCCTCTCTTTTACACAAACGACTAAAAGGGTGGCTGCCACTACTGCCCACCACATTTTTATAATGTTGATAAAAGTTAATGTATGCTCTTGATAGAAAACCAAATGGCAGTTGCATCAAGTTTATGAAATTGGTATTTAAATGAGACACTGTACTAGGTAATGTGTCATATTTCTGTGGATGGATTGCATGGATACACATTGCTTTTCCATTTTTATCTCAAACACAAACCTTTTTGTATTTTAAGTATACTCGATTTTGATTGATATTTTTAAAAGCAACTTAGTTGTATGTGTACAGCTACTGTACAGCTAAAAACAATAGTTATAGCAAACTGTCAACATGAGTAATATGGATCATTTTGGATTTATATTTTAGTTGTATAGCTCATTTTATAGTGAAACGGAGCCACAGTAACACACGAAGGATACTGCGGGGTCATGTGCAGCAGAAACACAGCTGTGTGGATGATGCTTTAAATATTCTGTAACAGTTTGTGCCCTTTGCACATAACACTTGCTTCTCAGGAAGTTTAGACGAGAGATGATATGTGCAGTGATGGTCTCTGTGTGTGAGTGTGTGCCTATGTGTGTTCACTCATCTTTTCATCTTGTCTGTGTTGTCAGACAAGCTACAGTTCAGCAGCTGACTGCTCTGTCTCCGGCTGCCCTGTCAAGCCGCTGAGAGAGCGCTGATGTACCCCTTCACCCTTCAAAAAGACATAATGCCCCAGCAAACACATACGAGTCCAATAATAGTCTTCTGCTTGCACATATTAAAAACACAACACATAAGCACAAATGGATCGTAGCGACAGAGACACTGGGATTGCACATATCGGGCATATTAGCACATAAAGATTTACCTGCATGTTACAGCCATTAACACACACAAGTATGCACGTACACACTGGTGTGTGGTGGAGGCTTATGTTCAGTCATGCAGGACAAAGCAATCTCTGGCTTGCTGTCAAGTCCTCGTGTTCCAATAAGTCCTTTCTCCATCTCTTCTCTACGTCTCCCTGTCATTCCTTCTTTTGGTTCACACTTTCCTTTTTCCACTCTGGTTTTGTTCTTCTCTTCCTCGCCTGTGTTTTTCCTCTCTGTTTCTGTCGTTTTTTAGTTTGTGCACTTCCTTCTTTTTATCCCACGTTGTTTGCAGTGATCTTTGAGCAATCCTTTGCCTAACTGGTTCAGTATTTTATGTTGTAATTGGTTAAAATAGTTTTTTGCCTTTAACAAAGGTGAAGATCATTTTGCAGATGTGGAAAATGTTTTGATAAAGGTAGAATATGTTTGTTTTGTTTCTCCTGTAGAGACCACTCCTGTTAATGAGAACATGCTCTAAGTTTGTCCGTCTGGTTAAGTAAAGCTAAAAGAGAAACTTAACTTAAGTTGCTTTTGCAGGGAGCATTTTGTGTCTCTCTCCTGCCTGTGTGTTTACTTTGTGCATCAGCATATAAAGTAGATTAACATTAGACTTTGATCAGATTTGCAGCGTGTGTAACTTTTTAAATTTCATCATCTCTGCGCACTTGCTTCTCAGTGGTTTTCTCCTGAAATGGGCCAAGTCTGATTTCACACATGGTTGAACATTGGACTGCTTTGATTCCGAATTGGAAATGCTATTTAGTGCGTCATGTATCATTTACAACGGCAGATCTTTTGCATTACAGCGTAAAGAAAAAACACTTTGATCTTTTTTTAGATCTGAAAAAGTAAAAAAAAACAATATTGTAGTTCATTAAATCAGCTAATTAGTATTAACTGTGCTTCGGTTGCAATAGCTGCCATTTTGCAGCAAAAATCTATTCAGTGTTACGTCAGATAGTTTGTTATTTGTGTCGAACACTTTGTTATGAGCAAGAAAGGCAAAGTATAAGCAGGATATATATGTGTGTTTCCAGGTCATCGATAATTAGGCCAATCAAGATCGTGCTACAGTCATAAATCCAGCAAATCGTAGCAGGCCATGATTTATTGGTATGCAAATAAAGTCTAATGAGCTTCCAAGAAGTGACATATCGTGATTAGGCCTTGCAGATATCTGACAATAGCAACATCCATCTGGTGAAATTAACAAGAATTACAATTAGTGTGAACAATAAAGCGACACTCAAAATAAACTACATTTGAAAATATGCAAAAATAATGGCTGATAATGGTTTGCGTTTCCGTGTGTCGTTATCAGGTTGAGCCATATCTGCCTTATGAGTACACCTGCGAGGGGATGCTGGAGCGAGTGCACGCCTACATCCAGCATCAGGTGAGGACCAGTGCGGTGGACATAACACACTCACAGAGACATTCTGCCTCTCTCACACTGTACACACACTTTTTTTTAACCAGCTCTCAAACTCCCCGGTCCTTTCAATATTTCATCATTGTGTACGTTGAACAGCCAACTCTCATCAAGTGTCTGTAGTCCTTGTGTGTAGCCTTGGGATTAATATACACGCTAACTCTCACTTTGAGCCGCACATATCTGCCCTGCAGCTGTAAAGCAGAAGGTGCTCTGACACTAATGAGGACGGATGAATAAGGAGAAAGAGTAGAGGTGTCAGGATGATAATGATGGAGGGCTGGCATGAAAGAAATATTTTAATGATTCCTCTCTAGATGTCAGTCGAACTGCTAAGAGTCTCTCAACAACCTTTCTCTGCTCCTTACTGGCAGCCGCTTTGGACACTATCACAGCATTTATACTGTGAATATAGTGAATACGGTAAAAGCAGAAGTCAGAGCTTTACAGGAGTATTACCATTTTATGTTACTATGCATTCAATTTAACACTATAAGTTGCTAGTTCCTTTTTGCGAGATTCGAGTCTTATGAAAATCTTTATATTTGAATAAAATGCTGACGTAAAATTAACTGATTAAATTCTTTATCCAAAATGGTTAAAATCAGCTCCACCTTAATCAGCTGCTGTGTTATTCCCACAGTCTGCAGGTAACAACATATTTTATGTCATAATCTTTTAGACCCTTGAGTCGAAGTTGTCAAAAAAAATTGGATTAAACGTCTTTGTTTAGGTTATTACCAGCAATAAATTCCATATTGTTTCAGATACAGTTTCTTAGTGACATACTTTTACGTTTGTGCTTTAAATACATTTAGAACCTCAGTACTTCTGCTTCTGCATTTCTCTACTTCATCTAGCTCTGAATGGCAACGGCACAGTGGTGCAGTGGTTAGGTTGAGCCAGCCAGGTGTTTGCATTTTCTCCCAGAGCGGGGATCGACTGTAACACCCAGAAAACGGGGTCAAGATGATGGATTGATTATTTATACACATATTTCTCATTCAGATCAGCTCATTTGTCAGATATATCAGGCACACAGTGGCAGCACGGCCTACCACAAAAACCCAACCGGAGAAAACAATGCATGGGCTAATGACGGTGTTCCGATCTGAGTTTTCTTCTTCAGAGTAACACCAGTTTTCAAGATCAGCCAGTCTCTGTAAACTTAGTTTGTTATATTAAGCACAGCATATTAAGCACTGTCTTTGTTAGCTCAACTTGTAAGTTGTTGTGTTAGCACGTTGGAGATCCGGGTTCGCGACCAGGCTAACACGTTTAAGTTCATTGTGGCGGCATGATAGCTCAGTGGGTAGAGGGGTCGTCATCCAACCTAAGGGGCGTGATGTTCTTGGACAAGACCGATATTTAATTTAAGCTACAAACTACTGTATTTTGATAAATGAAGATGATGCACTTCTACTTGTTGAACACATGTGACTTAAATTGTTCACCTGGAACTTTACCTGGAACCATTCCTGTGCTCACAGACCACAGGCCAGTGGCTGAAGCTGCTACCGTAGAGCTCACACTATGCCACCATGAGTATACAGTGATACACAGCAGTACATGGACGCCAGCCAAAGTCCTCTCAGCAGTACTCAAATGCTGCTCTGCCTGTAAAGACAGTGAAATACACATCCTCAAAATAATTCTTCATACATCTTTCACCTCCAGGACTTCTGTTCCCCAGAGCCTCCCTTCATTCCAACCAACTTCTCCAGACAAGTATCTCCTGGTGGTAGCAGGATTATGGGAACTCTGTTCGTGCCCCAGCCCAATTCTACAGCCCTCGGCTGGGCAGCCAATGTGACGGCTCCTCACGCCTGGCCTCCGCTCGCCTCCCTCAGGCTGCTCATATCGCAAGAGGGCCAGTCTTGTGTGGAGGCATGCCAGTCAGCTGGCTTCATCTGTGAGCCCGCTCACTTCCGCTTTATCAACAACAAGGAGGCCCTGCGTGGGTAAGTCCGCCTAAAGTGACGCTCATCTGAGCGTCAACTTGAGTTGATTCAGAACTCTGCTGCCTGAGTACTGAGGAAAACACAGTGTACCTGTTAGAAAGTCATGTTTATTGTTTGTTAGTTGTTAGTCTTTATTTATAGCATTTCATGAATCCATTTCTTTTTTATCTTTGTGTGAATTAGTCATTCTCGTTGCATGAACTAAATGTGCTGTATAAATTCAGTTTTTTTAATATTCGGTTTAATGTACCAGCTCCAGGCAAGCGAAGCAGAAACTTTTTTTGCCTTTATTAGAGCTTTGAGGCTGTGTGTGAGGCTCCCCTGATGTTTGAGGCTCTCGTCCAAACATCACCCTCCTCTCAGCTTTCAGCTTCACCTCTCATTGTTTGCTCCTGATTCTTCCTTCAAGTATCTTTGGTGTTTACTTTTTTCTGTCTGTCTTGTGCCGCTCTGCTTTGTTTCTGCTCTGTTACCCCTCCTTGAAGCTCAGGACTGTTCTCTGACACAAGTTTCTTTTGCATCTTTTTTTTGCATCTCATAACCTGCCTCGCAGATTTTCTGAACTTTGTTGTCACTTCAATACTAAATTACTTTATCCTCTTTTTAAATTGACATCTGTGAGTGATAAAAATAATGAAATATCTCCTTCCCTGTCTTTACTTTCTGTTTATTTTAAGGTTATGCTAATTCTATGTTCCTTGTCTCAAATAAAAATAACTTTGATTACTCGTATTTTAACATGTTTGCACTTTTATATATTTTAGGTTGTATTTATTTTCTACTCTCTTCTCAGCTTGGAGGTGCAGTGCGAGGTGATAGACTTCGAGATCAACCACATCCTTCCAGCCTTCTCAGTGGTGCGGCGGGAATGTGGCCTCCAGCGGGAACCTCTCCTCTTCAGCTGTGCGGGACACTCCCCCAAATACAGACGTCTTTGCCCCTGTAGGGACTTACGGCGCGGACAGGTGGCGCTGTGCAGAGACTGTCTATAATGACGGGACAGGTGAAGGACAGTCACAGATGAATTAGACACAGCGTGGTGGAGGATAAAAAAGGACAATAGAAAGCAGCCACAGGCCAGAACAGGTGTAGAGCTGTGACAAATTAGCAGATGGTGCATAGAGGCAGCTCTGCCTCCAAACTGTGATGTTCTGTAGGCTGATGATGAACAGGCATGTAATGGTTTGAGGAGCTTGAATTAGGCTGGGGTGGCTCCCAGGTTGATTTTCATGGACTGTAGTTGTGAAAGAAGGCTGGGGACATATTGTATAAGACAGAGTTACCGTGATTCCTGGTGTAACTGTGACTAGGATGTATATTCCACAGAAGAGTAAAGGCTGTGTTACAATTCACCTGCCAACAACCTTTAGTCCTCAAGAAGATGACAAGAAATGATTAGTTGAAGCTGGAAAATGCATTTTAAATAAACTCAGCATTCGGACTATAGTGTCATTCCATGACAGAGTCTTCAAATATCAAGGCTTGAAGAAGGGAACCTCGGGTCAATATCCAATCTCCACTCTGCACGCGTACAAAGGATGATGGACAACTGGGTTATCTCCTTCACTTTTATTTTCCTCCTCCAATGATGGACAAAGTCATTTATCAGACCGAACCTGAAGTCTGAGGTAACACTGGTCAATGCAATCATCTCTGGTCACAAAACGAAAGGAGGAGGAGGACAGAGGACAAAGATAAAGGGTACTAGATTATTTTTCAATAAGTAAGCCTTTAGAGTTTTCAGACGGATTTTTAAAGTGTCCTATGAGCTTTATGATGAAAAAAGAATCATGAAATAAAAAATCTGATGGAAGTGTTGAGGTGGGTTTTTATATTTTGTCTGGTCTTCACTCAGTTCCTTGTTTTTAGTTTGGAGGTTTTCATCTCTTCTTGCTCCCATCGGTCACAATCTTCTCATGGTGCAACATTCAATCAGATATGAATCTATGGATCACATGAAATCAACAACCAGGAAGAAAATTAGATTGATTTCACAATCTGATTTCAGGATTTTACAGACAACATTTTTCTTTTATCTTGACATTTTAAGAATTTAAACAAAGGATGTGCACTGACATGCAGAATGATGTCCTCACTGGTCAATTAAAAATATTAATAATACTAAATTCTTCATTAGAAATGAAGTGATGACAGCAGCTTGTAACATGCATGTTAGTCATGGTCATTCCTCATTGGCCTTCCTCAATACAGGTATCCTGTTTTTTCCAGGTCAGTAGTGAAATATAGCTCCTTGTGTCCCAAAACTCAAAGAAATCTGTCCTGTTTTCGTTCCATGTTTTAAATACCTCCATATACACTGTATTTCTCCTGTAATTTTTAAAGTGTTTGTAAAATCCTTTATCATGTTTCAGTATATGAAACCTATGAACAATGCAAAAACGTTGTTGTTTTATTGACGTTGACTGGATTAGTTGGTTTTTTTACACGTCTTTTAATAATGGCATCTAATTTTTTCAGACCAGACCAGTATTGGATGTCATCGATATAAAGCCCTTTGATCAGTCTCTCCTGTGTGTCATACACACAGTATCATGCATGTTTGTGTGTTCGAGAAATTAAGAATAAATCCACATTGACCTGCACTAGAATGAGAAAAGGTCTCACTCGTTCACCAGTTCGCTGGTTTTTAAATTTCAGTGATGAATATTTTCATCTGTGCAATTAATTTATCTTTTTGAGTGAAATATTTACACCCCGTGCAGAAACCCAGATCCTTCCCACCATGGACAGCAGAACATGAGCACATGCAGCAGCTAATGGAAAGGTTTTGCATTCACTGTTTATTTATGGCATCATTTATTTACGCATTTATTTTAAGTAAGGCTGGTGCATTATTCATCAACTATCATTTAGGGACACATGACGCCACCTTTGTGAAGATATCAGACAAAACTCTACTTGAAACTGATGTTAGGAAGCTATTAGCTTAGCATTAAGAAACAACCACCCTGTTTCTGCCCCTTGTCAACAAAATATGCCTATAAGCACATTCAACACGTCTGTAGTATTTTATTCAACAGATTTTTTGAATAAAACTGCAAATGTTTATTGTGAATCCAGCTTAAAAACCTGTGAGTGACCTGCAACATAATCCTGGGCCTGAACACGACGTGCTGCTGCTGTGCTTCACCAATGTTGTCTACTTTTTCAAGCTCACAGACTCACACATTATGTCTTCTGTGTTTAATCTGTCTGAAGTGTCAGTTTTTAGTTGGATGGGTGACATGTTAAAGATTATTTCTTGGTCAGGCCTTTTCACTTGGAATTCACTGCTTTCCTAATAAACAAACACAAGAGTGGCATCAATCTTATCATCTAACAATTGGCAACAATTCAGATGAATTTAAACACTTACTATGCACATTTACAGCACTGGGTGGAACTCACACTACTTCCTGCATGGAAATAAATTTAAATTACAGATGCAAATCCACTAAATTTGAGTGTAATTCATGGGAGACATGGTTCTTAGCCATGGTTTAGTGGTGTCTGTGAGAGGGACCAACAACTGTACAGTACGTGCAGGCACATGAAACTGAATCATTGAAGCCTGAGTGTAATTTTATTACAACCATCAGTGATTAATTTGAACCTTTAAATTCAGAGCTTTCCATCTCTGTGACAACCTTTATCTACTCTCAGGGTGACTTTCAAACTTTACACTTAGTAGCTTCCCAGAGCTGCATTTCCTGTTTTTGTCAGACACCATAAAAAAAACTCTTGACTTGCCTCTGAAGGACAAAAGACACACGGCACACAGTGAATAGTCCTCAAATGCTTTAAGGCTAAAATCCCAGCAAAATGTTTTCAAAGCTCTGTCAACACAGAAAGACACAACCAAGCACTAGAAATAAAAGGCTAAATAAACTAGCGCAAAGCCAATAACTGATAAAATGTTTATTGATCTATATTTATTATCTGCATCTCAAATAATAATGACAAAAGACACTTCATGGAGAATCACTGCAGTAGCCATAATCAGTTTTATTTGGGTTATACCCATAGTTCCATATAAATATTAGAAAGATATTTTTGGGAGATACCAGTGAATCCACAGTGGGAAACAAATACTGATCACGTAGGATAACGTGTAATCAAGTCTCCTTGACTGAAAACCGCTCATCTGCCTTGTCTGTGTGAATGTACATGCTAATTTTGAATGTTCTCATAAGATCAGGCTCCACAGTGATGGTTATGCAAACTGTGAAGAAATGATGATCATTGTTCACACACCTGGTCTTAGAAATATTATCGTGAGTTAAGTTTGAAGAAATTCTGCCAGACAAGTGTCATTCAGAAACGTGAGTTAAAGCTCTTATTAAAAAAGAAGCTATAAATAAACATGATCTAGAAACACCGCCATCTTGTTTGAGCCAAAGCTCATTTTAACTGGTCTGTGGCAAAGTGGAAACGTTTCTGTGCTCAGACAAGTCGAAATTTGACATTGTGTTTGGAAACTATGGGCACCACATCCTCCAGACTTAAGAGGAGAGGGACGTCCTGCTTGGTTTTTAGCGTTCAGTTCCACCTCCCTGCATCTCTGATAGTATGGAGAGTGCATTAATGTTATATTTTATAAGGATTTTACATAATGTCCCAACTGAAAAATCATAACTTACGCAATAAAGGAAATGAAGAAATTAGTATTTCAAAGTACCTGAGGTGCAGAGTACATGTCTCCATCAGATTTTCGTTTGTGTCAGTTCTCAGTGTTACCAGGCTGTGTGGGCAACTCTATGTACAAAGCAGCATTAATGAGCTTATTATCAGTCCTATTTGGTCTGTCAGCTGTTAAGGAATTTGAATTAGAACCACATCCAAGCATATTATTTATGCTGCTTAAACAATAATTAATCAGTACAGGAACAGATTGATGTACACAGCTGAATAATTGCTGAGCCAATGAAGATAATAAATATATAACTCACGGGAAACTCGTTTGTCTGAGCCTGCCACTCCTATGCTGAAGACTGAACACACAGACGTGACCAGAGTCGTCTGCACGCGTGGACACATGTGGACTTATTACCTCTCTTATTGTTGGCCGTAATGATTACGACGTGACTAAGAGAGATCGGATGACATGGGGAGGAGGGGTGGATCAACAGCTCTGAATTTCAGAGTTTTCCTAATCCGTGACTGATTCTTGATTTTTGCTGCTTCTCTTTATTATTGTATCCATGACAACAAAAGTCCCCTAATCTGAAACCTAAACTACAGGTTCTACCATGGGTCACATCCTCGAGACGCACAAAATAATGTGTGTCCCTGTGTGTTGATTTGTGTATGTACACGCGTGGATTATGTTTGCAGGCGGCGCCGTGTCGATGTCTGAAAGTAAGTGGAAGCTTTTTGGTGAGTGAGGGAGAGAGAGAGAGAAGGAGAGCTCGCCCACAGATGTGAGGACAAACACTCGTCTCTTTGCAGTACTTTCTCATGTTTCCTGGCACAGCTCTTTAATGACGCCGACATTCCTTTTGAAGTGGAGAAGGAGGGGGATGCATCCAGTGCATTTAGTCATGTGGTCAGATCCCCGTTGGGCTTTTCACTTCAAGGTGGAGTAGGCCTGTTTCTTCTTCACCTCAGATGCGGCACTATCTCAGCCTCACCCTCTGGAAAATAATTTCCCCTGCTGCGCCTGGAGTGAAGATTAGCAGGGTTCAAACTTAGCAGACTATACTGATGAAGCAGTTGTATGGCGCTTCATGTAAATGAAACTGAAAAAGCCAAATGTGTAAGATAGGGCTTCACTTTACAGTAAAATGCTTTTGTGCTTTTTCTACATAGAATTGGAGAAAGAGGGAAAAGAAAAGAGTGAAAGGTTTAAGAAGTTAATCAAAACTAGCAAAAGAAATAGGGCTACGTTGAAAAAAAGAGAGAAGGAAAAGGAGGGAAGAGAAGGTGAAAGGAAGAAAGGGAGGAGGACAGCATCCTCATTAATAATGCATTGGTAATTGGCTCACTCCTCCTGAGAGTCAACGTGAGCCTGCATAAATAAAGTTGTGTGTAAATAAAAGAGCCGCTTCAATATTTAAAGCACAGCAAATCAATGACACACGCCCCAGGTGAGAGTGGGAGAATATGCATCTCCTCCTCTCTCCCCACCCCTTTGTCTCTCTTTCTTTCTTTCTTTTAATATTAAATACAAACTCAGTTTGCATGTGGCTCAAAGCGGTGTCCAACAAAGCACTGAGCAGACAACATCTCAGAAGCTGTGTGTGTGTGTTTGCGTTTTTGTTTATTTACATAAGTTTTTTACATCTTTTGTTCTCTTGCCCAGCCTCCCCACAGCAACCCCCCCCCCCCCCCCAACACTCTTATCTGGTCTCTGAGCATGTTTATTCCTCACATATGCTTCTCTTTTCTACGCTCCTCTTTCCAACTCTTCCTCCATCATCGCTCCCCTTGTTTGTCTGTCCTCCCTCCCTGCAGCCGTGTTCAGAGTCAGTGTAGGTGAGGCCGGCTGAAACAGATAAGGATCCCCTCAGGGAGCTGCAGTAATGAGGTTAAAAACAAGTGAGAGAGAATGAAGAGAGAGAGAGAGAGAGAGACCTGATTCTCAAAGTGGAGCTTCCGCAGCGGTATTTACACACCTTAGTGATGAATCAGTGTGATCGTCAGGTGGCATTCTTCTAAAGACACAAATATGAGCATATCACCGCTTTATAAGACCAGCATGACATGACAATCTGTGTAAAAACACAGATACGCTGACCCTAGGTGCCTCACAGTGGCAGCCTGTCCACAAAGAATTTTCCAGAGGGGATCAATAAAGTTAATTATGATTATTAATATTGAAGTAGTCTAGCTGTCTCTCTCCAGCACTGTTTTCAGGTTACCCACTGTGTGTTTTTTCATCCTTGCCAATTCACTAAGGAGGCATCGTTAGGAGGCAAAATCCCTTCATCTGACTCCTTTTAAATCAAGTTCATCTGGCAGGGAACCGTCTCCTCAGGTGTGGATTTGATTGGGTTAACAGTGCAACGTGACTTTATCCACATTGACCTAAAAGTCAGCAAATCCATGCTTACAGTGGTACAACATATATGTCTTTTAATAGACCAGCAAACATGCCAAGAGCAATGATGTCTCTATTCTGCACTATTCAGCACCAAAATAAATGTGTACCACCATACTAGTTTCTGCAGCTAGTGGCCCAAGTTCATCATTGTAGAAATGTGTCAGAGTCTGAGGGAAGGGCTGCTTGACTTTAGTTCAATGTGTTCAATGAGGTTAACAAGCATCAAAACAAATAAATAAAACACAAGGTCAAATTAGTTACCAACAAGGATTTGAGACTAATTGTTTTGTTCCACTTATCTTGTTTCAAGCCTTTCTTTTAATAGAAGGAAACAACAAAAACTGTGGAAGGGGAAGATGAAAGATGGTGGGGGAGTTCAGAGCCGAGCCAGGCTCTCTGGCCTTGGGCTTCAATCTGCCCGGGGAGGGTTCTCAGCAGGTGGGCTGAGGGGATGAAGAGGCCTCTTTAATAGGATTCAGACCTCTTTCAAAATGCATCCAGTTCGTCCCGTCTCATCTGAATCCACCCATCACTTCATACACTGACCACATCACACAGCACAACAACCATCAACAAAGACAGAAAGTTCCCGTAAGCTGAAGGCAGACATCGTGTGAAAAACTGGTGCTGTAGACAAAAACATCCCCCAGTAAACACAGAGCTGCATTGATCTGGGCCTGTAGGGCTGGACACGAGCCCGTGTTTGTGGTGTCAGCCTGCGTGTGTGTCAGCATGTCATACGGCTTTCCTGTGGGCATGTACCCACAACCCCGACTTACCTCGTCAGTCACCTCGTGCTTGTGCTCCTATTGTAAATCAGTCTCACATATTGTCATCAGACCTCAAATTACCAACTCTGGTTCCTTTATCTGTCTCCATGCACCACCTCAGTGTTTGGGAAACACCTTTGCTGCTTCTCACAATGAATCTTCAAAAGCAGGCCAGCATGATAGCTGGGAACTGTGTCCAGTCGATGTTGGACATGTTGCTCGGGCACCACTTTGAAGCTGGTGGACACCAACAGACTGTTCTGGGGAAATGAGAGGACGATATTGTTTACCGAGACAATAAGCCAGAGACTGATTATTACCAAGCGCTCCACAGAGCGCAGCAGGACATCTTTTATTCCAGTGGTCAGAGAAGAACCGGAACTAAAAATGGAATCTATATCCTGTTGTTTTATTCTGTCACTCGCAAACACAAACTAATTGTCAACTTACTGTAAATCAGTTTGTTAAGTTGTTGAGTTTTTTACTTTTTCCTGTCTTGTGAGCAGAGGGTTACTGGACCCTCTACACGTTGGGACTGTAGTTAAAAAGTCCCTTGGATGCCTGACAAATCTGTTTTCTCTGTGTAATGAATTGCTTCAAATATGCAACTCAACGCAAGTGCGTTTTCTTCCTCCACCTTCCTAGTGGTTACGTCATCTTGGATGTTTCTAGGGGAGCTGCATTAATTGGAGGATGATGGACAGAAACAGACTAAACAACAAACAGCAGTGTTTGTGTCTTTTAGAATCAAAGAATGGAGGTTAAAGAATGTTGTAAAGAATACGGGCAAGTGGGTTTTTACCAAAAACACATAATAATATGTAGAGAGCATCACAGACACAAAGGAAGGGGATGTTTTGGAGTTATGGAATTTCAGAACATGAAAAACATCAAGTGATCAACTCAGCACAGTTGTATTAATTTTCACTTCTTAGTGAAATTTTCTATGCAAGCTCAAAGCATGTTCTTGGCCTATTTTGAGCACTGTCCTCAGGTTAATGAAACACTGAGGCAACACATGTTTCTATGCGTTTACTGCGAGCTGCAATTTCATAACAATTGCAGCTCAGATATGCGACTGTAGGTTCACGTGTGCGGTATTATTCACACGAGGACCCCGAGGACTCTGGGAATGTTGAGGTATTTCTTCAACCCCACCTTTGTACAAAATAAAAGGAGCTTTGCTCAGCAGAAAGAATGATTGGACGAGAAATATGGAACGTTGGACGTTATGTTGGAAAGGGTAGGTTTTAACTGGCTAAACTCACACACACACACACACTACTCAGTGGTCTGTTATGAGAAAGAGGGCTGTCATATATCTCAGACTCCCTCCCTGTTTCTCATAATGCACATACAAAAACAAAAGCATGGCTACATTAACTTTAACAGATGTACAATAAATTTGTGTTCCACCCTTATGAGGACAAACGGTTGAGAAAACGCCTGGATGGATCCTCTGGGTCAGTGGTTCTCATCTTCTCTGACCAAATGTTTTCAACCACAGATCTTCAGCGAGGGGACGTTTGACACGACGCTCCCAGTCAAATTTAGAATTCAATTCAAGATGCAGTAATTGTTTTCAGAGCCCCCGTCATGCATATTAGAGATCTATCACAACTTCACGTCACCGGCAGGTCTCTGAGGTCCTCTGAACTTTTCTCACTGTATTTCTCTCCCTTTGAACTTGAGATCAGTGAATTCTGTGGAAATTGTATAAAAGGCAGCTCGAGATGCATCAGCTGAGACTAGCAACGAGAGTAGTGGCAGCCTCTACCCCCACCCTGTTATTAGTTGTGGTTTTGTTTTGGTCTCTTTGTTTTTATTGTTTATCATTTAATGTGAGGCACTTTCTGTCCTCTTTAAGTTTAACTTACAGTATATTTTTATTTAATATGTACAAAAACAAAACCCTTGACACTATTTCACAAACTAAAATCACAGCCAGCTTTTGGCTTTGAACAGAAAGTCTTTGCAACCCACTGGTGTTGATACAATGATGGAACTGAAAATAGTTTCATAGTTTTTTTTAAACTTGCCCATAGGCTATTTCCAACAGTTAAATTTCATTAATTCCAAGATGACATTTTACAGTCTTCTGAGGTGACCCTGCCTCAAAACTGCTGCAGGCGCAGATTCAGTGTAATTGATACAAACATTAATGAAACTCATTGTAGGTGATTAAGTATTTAATTAGCTCGTTTGTGTATTATGGCTTTGAGCGATTTATCTGTACTTTATATGTTTTCCCCCTGCGTCAGAACAAAAGCAGGGCAGCTTGTTGGTCTAAATGAGCATTTTCTTGTTTATGAATTGCTGTAATAAATGTCAACATTTAATGCAAAACTGTACAATGTGACCACAAGCAGACTGCGCAGATGGTGGAGAATTATGCCACAAGGTCTAATCATAATTTATTATTGAATATGTTTATGAGTTTCACTCTCTTTAGTCTATAGCTGCCGTGTATTGTACTGTACATATAAACATGTGCATATCTTTGCCTTTCTAGAATATTTCTGTAACAGTGTAAAACAGTTAACAGTTAACCAACAACAGTTAACAGTCAACCAACGAGTCCTTCTCTGACTCTATTCTCCCTGAAAGGACCAGTGCTGATAGCTTGGATGTACAGGTGTTTGGGCCATAGCAGACCTACAGAAAGGCAACACAACATTCACAAATTAAATAGCAAAAATCTACAGCAGCACGATGAATTAAGAATTCATTGAATCAATTAAGAATCAGAGTAGGCTTCTCTAAACAAAAGTAAATATATAGAAATATATATGTTATCTGTATCAAAGACAAATATTTTAGTATTATTATATTATATGATCAATTCCCAGCAACAATAAAACATTATGCAGCAGAGTGTGTGAAACACTAAACAGTGGATGTGCTGCCAGAGACCGGAGCAAACAATGAATCTCTGAGGAACTCTCTGATATCTCTCTTGTATCTCTGTGTCTCTGTACTGCTGCAGTTAATCCTTCACTCCTTTAATCTCAAGGTTTTAGTTGACAGTCTGTGAGTCCACTGTGTTGATTTGGGATAAAGAAAGTCAGACAGCGACAAGGAGAAGGCCATGTTTCCATCTCCAGGCAGATGTCACTCGTTAACACAGCGAAGAAGCCCCCATCATCCCAACGAGTGACTCTGACCTCAGTCAGAACTATGCTACTGTTTTACATCTCCAAATATTTGTCCGTTGATTTGCACTTAACTGCAGTTACTTATTATTTCTAATACTGACTCTTCACATTCACTGCACTTTGCTCCCAGCCTTTTGCTTCCCCTGAATGTTTCTGAGACAGAGACTGTAAATGTGGAGAACTCTGGTGCCACACGAGGAACCTCAAACCTCTCGTTATTTTCACCTTAGCCATCCCTTCGCAGTGGTGACTATAATCCCAGTGCATATATTGCTCTGTGCTGAAGTTTCTGGTGGACACACTTTTTTCCCATTTGCCTGAGGACTTCCATTCCCTCTGGGCATAGGAGACACAGACAAGCTCTCATTGCCTTAAGCTAAAGTTTTTCCTTTTGATGTGAGACTCACTCAGTCAGTCCTTTGTTAGTTGTCCTTACTTTGGCTGACATCTACTGCACAAGGATTATTTTTCTTAACTTACAATCAAACAGAAAGTCACAAGCTCTTTTAAAATCAGCATTTTTATATTGTTTATAAAACATGCACCAAAGTCAA
Source organism: Microctenopoma steveboyesi (assembly GCA_032359275.1). Lineage (NCBI taxonomy): Eukaryota > Metazoa > Chordata > Actinopteri > Anabantiformes > Anabantidae > Microctenopoma > Microctenopoma steveboyesi. The sequence goes on from JAUMHF010000001.1 coordinate 13,211,790, forward strand.
AGCAAACATTAATTCACTCACTGTGTAACTATTTTGATCTTGCATTCCTTCTTTAATAGGGTCATATGTTGGAAAGCATTAAACTTTTACAATGCCAAGCAACAAAGACACCTACGCTACCTACAGGATGCTAACAGCTGCAGCATTTTTATTTCTTGTGAATTACTATTCTGCTCATGTGGACTTTTTTATAACTGTTCAGTGGTCAAGGAACAGGCAGGGCAGTAATAAGGTAGGGAGCATCACTCTCTGACCCACTCCAGATTGCTCCAGCACCACTCTCACAACAAGCCTGAAGCGTGCCCAAGTCTGAGCCACAATGCACCTGTGCCTTGCATATTCGTCTAACACTTTTCAGTCACAAATAGACCATTTCTAGCTCAAATATTGAGTTCCTTAACAAAGGAGGGGGGGGTGGAGCGCTTACACAAAGGGGTAAAATGTCTAACATTACTGTTACATAACAGATGATAATCCAGTACCAAAAATGAATGTGGTGACATCATTCTAGGCTACACACAGCTCTTTTCCCCTTTTCTGAGAGAGTGGGTTTAATCTTGAGTTGAGCACTAAGTACCAATGAGCAGGGAAGCATTTATGTGCACTGTTACACATTGCTCAGTTTAAGAGGTATGAAGTTGAAACATTTATGTTGGAGCATTAATGTTATGAAGTGGTGTCAAATGAAGCCAGTGAGGGCAGGTCGGGTGCCGCTGATATGAGGAGCAGAGGGCGGGGCCTGTGTGCTCCTCTAGTGGGACTGATAGCAGATAATGTTATCATGTATTAGGTGGAATACTTGCTGCCAGGATAACACAATGCACACATGGACCACAGAATATGAATAATAATAATGAATACTTTATCGATTCCCTTGAGGAAATTGTTGCTTAGACAGCTGCTAGACCCGGGGATTCGTTGTTTGGCCCAAGGACACCTCGACATTGGGTTGAAAGACGAGTGCTCCACCCACTGAGCTATCAAGCCGCCCTCATGTACTAAAATGTTAAAATGAACCTAAAAGCTCCCACAGAGAGGAAGATACAAAGTTAATGACATGCAATGGTGGTGTATATAAACAGATAAATAAATGCTGTTGCTTTTATGTGAAGGGTTTACGTGGCTCGACACCCTGACAAGCTTTATAACAAACAATAGTGATGCTTTCAGCTACTTGACGTTTTTAAACCTGTCTGTCCACAGAGAGTCAGACTGACAGTTGTCTTGATTTTATCTGAAAGGGAACCAACCCAAGTTATACAGTAATACAGTAGTTTTTGTTTAAAAAAAACAAACATTGATTAGTTTAGGAAATTGCTCACAAAGCACATTAAGTTTAAATCCACCGACAGCTTTGAAGATGATGAAGGTGGAGCTGCCAAATCTTCATCTCCTCCTCACTCTGTCCCTCAGCTTGTTCCCTCTCATACTCTCGTTCTCCTCCACGGTCTGCCACCTCTCCTCCATCCTCTACTCGGGATCCCAGCTGTTGCAGTGCTGCAGAGGTGGAATGATCTGCAGCACCTGCATCTGTATTTTTTCACATTTTAAAGCATCACACTATAGATGTTTGAACTTTCCTCCTGAATTTTAGATGGTGGGTAAATGGTGAGATACTACGTTTAAAAGAAAGCAGAGAGCCATCCACCATGAATGTTTACTACAGAATACCCACCACCGGTCTCTTTTCGGTTGCTCCAGGTTGGCTGCAGCTACAGCAAAGATTTTATTGCTGTAAGTGCTGTGGAAACGGAACAACCACTGAGATCTAGGCAACCACCTGAAACTTCAAGGAAGCTCCCTCTGGCTCAGCTGCACAGTGCATCTAACAGCTACGTTACAGGCCTCCAGGCATAGTAACACCGTGGTGCCCTCGCTACATGACATTCATGCCAACAGAGCAGCTTAAAGAATATGTCACACACACTATAGCAATAAAATAGCATAATCAGTTACAAGGTCAACGCCATATATAGAGATTAGATCAATGCAAGCGCCTCACTTCATTTGAACGTCCTGATTAAAACTGTTCTTCAAGGCAAACATTTTGGAAAATATTTTATAACATTCATTGTCAGAATTGTTGCTGAGTATTTAGTTTTTGATGTGCTCCTCATAAAGCTATAGAGCTATAAAGATACATGAAAGGACCTATTTATTGTACATTTAGTATCTGTATATTTTTGTTTCACCCTTCCTCTCCCACAATATTACAATTTCTACAAATTTATACTAATTTAGGAAAAATTAAGTATTTTTTTATGCTGTCCTATCAAGGACCGATTTGTCCTCCAAAGAGCTCTCAGCTTTTGTGCTCGTGTGTCCCTCTCAGGACTGCCAGGGCTCTTCTGATGCCTCATTTTTTAGATTGTCCTTCAATCAGACAGAAGCTTTTCAGTACAACTACATTCTTTTCTTCGTTTTCCATGTTCCTCATTTAGCTATGAATTTTTGACCATGGTGGGCAAGGCTGGAACAACATTTTGGGACAATAGAACAGATATTATAGCTTAAGGACACTGGATTTCAGTGGTAAGTGCAGAACTCAATCTGTGGCTCGATGTTTTGGTGAGCACAGTTGCAGTCTAAAGTGCCAATATTTAAATATTATTTTTGTTACCTTTGTTTTGCTGATTTCACACCAAATCCTCACACTATATCACGGAAAAAAATACAGGATGTGAAATCTTAAAATAAAGTGGAAAACTCTTAACTCAGAAATCAGAGCAAAAGATTGTTTCCTATGATTCTTTATTAAAAACTAGCCCTGTCCTCCATTGTGATCAACTGAAAACCCATGCGGTTGAGAGTGTCTTGATGTCTAATCAGCTGGTGAAGGTACAACAGTGAAGGTACTGATCTAACCCAGCAAGCCTAATCAGCCCCCTGCCAAAGATTATCAACATTTTGTGCCATGCATAACAGTACCGGTAAAAACCTTGACTAAAAGCCCCATGAACATTGCTCCAATCGTGTCATCTCTCCACAGTCTCTCACGCACACAGCATTTGGCGCCCTGCAACTTCATCTGGCCATGAGCCGTGGGCTCCGTGGTGATTACAGCTGCCTCCTGTGATGAGACCTTTCAGTGCAGGCAGAGAGCGGCTGATCCGTGTACTCTCAGCGAGCAAGGTAAACACAGATGGTACAGAGGCTGAATGTCCACTTAGAGCAAATCACAGAGATGCTCACAATGATAGAGATGAGACCGAATCACCTGCGTAGTGTTGAAGGAAGGATGGAGGAATGCTGTGTTTGTTTGCAGAGTGTGAGGTGTGTGGGACAGTGTAATGCCACTTGTTTTTTGGTGTCCATAATCCATATAGCTGGGAAATCTGAAAGTAGCCCTTTCCACACGGATCTCAAGCTGCTGCAGCTTTTTAGCTACAGTGAAGCCCAATGAGACGAGGGACAAAAGACACTGCAGTGGCTTTGGAGGCGGTGAAAAATCACTTGAGCCCATGACTGTCCTCAATCTGTCCCTGATGCCCTTTGCCTCATCGTCTGCTCCTTATCCTGCTCTCATCCATTTGGCTTCTTGTTGACCTTAACATTTCCTTCAGCAGCTTGTAAACACCTCCACTGGAGCTCTGCGCAAAGTTGTTTCTTTTCACCATTCACCAGTTTGTCCAGTTTTTTGCAGACAGTCTAACACTGTGTCCAAGTCTGTGCTCATGCGAGTGCCGTGTACATTAGTTAGGGCAGATACGCGTGTCATTAATGTGAAGTAAAAACACATGCGCTTATTCCTAGAGTCTGCTGGTACGTCTGTGTATGCCTGGCAGCGTACAGAGTGTATTTTATGTGCTTTGCAGAAGTGCCACAGTTTATTTAAAAGGAGCTTATAGAACAAACAGAGAACTGCTGACTCAGTGCTGTAAGAGTACTTTGCAGAGTGCCTACAGAGTGCATGATACTTTGATGCTGAGTCGAAGTGGCCCAGTGTCAACACAAGGAAAACCTAGCGAAGGAAAAGACTCTGTTAACACAGCCTATTTCAGGGCTGTGCGTGCACATGGCAGACATCACAGCATTTGCATACTGCATATGTATGATGAAGTACTGTACAATACATGAATTGACAATTTGATTTTATTCCACCGCAGTGATGACAATAATGCACAAAGAAACAACATGCCACTAAAGGCAGAGGAAGACTGTCAGGTAGGAAACACGGAAGTAAATTATAGAAATGATATTATTTACAAATGATCAGTGAAGAAGGATGTAAACTCAGTGTGTTTGTAATGACACATAAATACATGCAATGCTTTTTGGTGCAAAATATCAGACGTAGATTTAACTTAGAGGATGCAAAGTGACTGAAGGTGCAAAAGGCATGTAATTAACACCATTTAGTCATAAATAGCAGCAGCTATCTTCAACACTTTTTGATCTCAGTTTTATACTGTGTTGTTTTCTAGCTCTCTACTATCTCTGTGTTCGGCTTCCAGAGTCTTCCGGGCCTGCACAGCGATGACATTATCATTCCTCAACAAAGTAAATCACTTCAGGACGTAGACAGGTTCACAGCTGGGCTCCTTGGAGGGACACACTTTGCTTGTCTGCTATTATTTTTCCTTTGCTTCCCACCATGTTAATCTCTCCATAAGGAACTTCACTGAAACACAGCTTTTTCTGTGATTCTCATCCTGGGTGCTATAAATTATGACAATCCCACATCATAAACTGTGAGGCAGCTTTAAGGAAATTGTTTGGGTCTTGGAAGGATTGATTTAGAGAAGGTTTGGTCGACTTAAAGCCAGAGAGGTGGGCAGGAAAAGACAAAAAGCAGCTTGTCGTGGACCAAAATGTGAAAAATTGATCGAACTATAAAACTAAAAAAACAGTCTGTCCTTGTTTTCCATGTCAAATCTAGAACATTGAGACTGTGCCAAACTATTGAGGAATAATTATTAAAAACCTGCATCACTCACATGAGCATCATCATGCATATTTCAAAACCGTTAATCCTGACTCAGAGAGCTGCACGTGGACAGTCAGTAACAGATGCTTCTGCTAAGTACAGACCTCCCCTTTAATGATCACTTTGAGCGCAGACGGGGCAGAAACAGAAAGTCTGCTTACTAATTCTTCTGCTCTGTTTGTGCTGATGAGACATTAGCCGATACAGCTGTTAGCTGTCGTAACTCATATAGCGGTTACATCACAGTTTGGACTTAAAATTATCTTTTGGTTTTTGTTATAGCAACTCCACAAGTAGACATCTTAGGTGACTAAACAGAACCACTGAAAAGAAAAGTTGTCAAAAAACATTTCAGCAAATTGAGTGATCGGAAGTTAAATTCAATTCAGCTTTATTTAGATAGCGCCAATTCACGACATAAGTCATCTCAAGGCACTTTACAGTGTAAGGTTTAAGACCTTACACATTATATAAATATATACAGAAAACCCAACAGTTCCACTTGAGCGAGCACTAGGCCACAGTGGACAGGAAAAACTCCCTCTAAGAGGAAGAAACCTCCAGCAGAACCAGACTCAGGGTGGACGGCCATCTGCCTCGACCGGTTGGGGTTAGTGGACAGAGGAGAGAGAGAAGAACAGCAGGTAACAGAGATCATAACAACAACAAGGCGCAGCAGACAAAGCACTGGACAGGCCGGGTGGACCAGCCACCACAGTTTCAAGGACGAAGATACCTGAGGAGAGATACAGAGATACGGTATCTAGGGGAGAGAGAAGACACATGTTAACAACATGTAATGATGTCATGGTAAGAGAGAGAGAGAGAAAAGGAGGAGAGTGTCAGGAAAGTCCCCCAGCAGGATTAATATGATCTCTCTTGCTAAGCCCAGTCAAGTATTGATTGAAGACCCAATCAAGATCCAACCTGAGTTGGATCATAGGGTGGCACTATGGTGTACTGCTTTGCTTTAAAAGCATGGGCCAGCCAGGTAAATAGCAAATACATGTGGGTGTAGCATAAATCTCTTCCATCTGACATTAGAGGGTAAATGAAGTTCAAAGCTGTACTATACAATAATGTGAGTTTTCAAAGAGCAGAGTGATCAAAATCTTCTCAAAGTCAGAAGGTCGGCATTGTGTTCTGACAATAAGCACACAACGCGCACACACCTCTGTTACTCTGGTAATCCTTTATTTCCTCAGTTACTGAGTTACGGCAGGTACTGTGTTGTAGTACTTCTCAGAAGTCACTTGTCAATCACACGTGTACTTTCTCTTCTGTACAGTCATCATAGCTTTGATGTTTATTCTAATTAGTTAGGTTTGCTAATAATAATTGCAAGCAAATCCAGATGAGAATACCGACTGCCAGAACCTTTACTGAATATTTATTTTGTATGAATGTTACCGTAGTCATGAGGCTTAAACGTCCACTGGAGGTACAAAAAATAGCAGCACTCAAAATACCACATGAAACAAAAACAAAAGCTGTATTTTCACAGTGTTTTTGACATTTCAGAGGTTTGACTGATGCTCTTTTTTATCCTCTGCAGTGATTTAATGGCACATGACTAGAACATTTGCATCAGCAGCTGTTCATCTCAATGAAGAATCTCCTACAACTTGCATAACTTGCAACTTTCTGAAACTGTTGCTGTGATACACCTCTCTCCCGTCTTAGGTGATAAAGTCAGAGAAAGGGCAGAGACAATCACCAGAGCATGTTCAACGGGGAACAGCAGAGCATGTGCTGAGACTCCTCCGCAGCAATAACCAATAGTAAGCATATTAAATGAAATTCTTCATCTCTTGGAATATATTTGGTGTGAGACTAATGACGCCGCTGTGGGATAAAAGCAGAGGAAGCGCTTTTTAAACAAGCAACCTCCACTGCTTCTCTTACACGGCCGTTTATGTGTGTGCATGCGTGTTTGTGAAAGTCGGAGTAAGTGGTTTAGTGGTTTACAACTGAAGTGTTCAGGAAACAAAAGGTGACAAAAGAAGAGCAAAGTAAAACACAACCGTTTCCCTCCAAATTGCTTGTTGAAATGAAGGCTAATGTTCCCTAAGTGTCTGTTACACATTACGTCCAGACAATCACACACCATCAGGCCTCTGCCCATTAGCTGCCTTAGTCCTAATTAGATCCCTGCCTGTACACAATCTCTCTGTTTGTTTCTCTCTCTCGCAGGCTTGTTAGAATCCCCCTACGATCAAATCCACAGCTCAGAATAGCTCAAATAGTTCAGTGCTGGAACAGGAATCCTAGATGGTCACATTTGGTTCTTTTGTGCTTGAGTTTGGTGACTTCACTTTGTGTTTGTGCTGTGTAAATGTATGTGGACCGTCTGGGAAATGTTTTCATTTGAAATACTACTGGTTTATTATTATTGCCAGTTAGTGAGCCAAGAATAGTTGCATGTATATTTCTGTTCAATCTGTATTTGTCCTCTCTGTCCCGAGACCTTTGTGAAATGAAAGCTAATGAAAAAATAGTTACTAAACATTACAGGATTAGTAATGTATAAGTTAAAGTTAATATTAGTTAATATTAATTAAGAACCACACATACCAAGATTCCACAATCAATAAATAAAAAATACTGTATAGTGTAATCTTAGATAACAAATTTATATTATCACACAAACACTCAAGGTGACACATTACTGGGTAACTTCACTGCCTCAGTGCCACAAGTAGGACATAGGACCCAGAGATGTGATAGTAAACAAGGGTGACCCTGATGTAATCTACCATTTGTCTTCATCACTGTGTGCGTGTGTGTGTGTGTGTGTGTGTGTGTGCCAGGCATGAATGCAGGGAGGAATGGCACAAAATGATCCACTCTGTCTCGATGAGTCCAAGCCGGCCACATGGTGGCTGAGCCCGGCAGTGGCCATCTGGACCGGCTGGCAGTGCTGGCTAATGGAGCACACACTGAAGTCTTGGCTGGCAGGGTGAGTCTTCAGTTTGGATAATGACTATGGTGATGAAATGGGCTGTAGAGTTTTAACTTGGCTGTGAGCGCCTCAGGCAGTAAGTAGTTTCCATTGCTGGTTGTATTAACATCTTGGACACTAGAGCTTAAAGAGGCCTGTGGTGGAGGTGGGCCTGGATGCTGAGGCTGGTGTGTCTCATTATTGGTAAATTAATTCAAACTGTTACTGTTTTGATGACTTGCATTAGTACAGATTTGTCTAATTGATGAGCTAAGGTAAGCTTAAGAGCATACTTTGAAAAGCAAAAGATAATTATGTGTATAAACAGACAATACTGGCCAATTAGTGAGAATTTTGCTAGCAGCAAATAATAAAACAGTTAAAAGGATCATTATAACAGTTTGTTTATCTTTTACTCTGGTGCAATCACTTAAGTTCTAAAATGATCCATCAGGGACTTAAAGTGCTTGAAAGAAGGCTAAAGAAAAGATGCTTTAAAGGAGAATATATTTTTCTGTGGACATTTCTATGTGGTGCACGGTTTCCTGTAGCCGTGTCCCTGTCTGCATGTGAGCTGGTGTAGTATAAGGAGGATTCAAATGACCTTATTTCAGACAGACTGGAAAAAAGGCCAGCATACGAAAAACAGGTCCTGAGTCCCCTCCAGCGTTGCAGAGGCAACAGTAGGAAGCTGGTTTCACTCTCTTCCCTCTTCTTTTGTCTTCCTCTACTTTATTGCACAACTACCATAGGTAGCTGGTGAAATTATTTTTTTGTGGGGGCGCAAGTCAGTTTTCCGATGCACTCTAACAACATACTGTATAATCACTAGTATAAGCAAAAGCACCAGTATCATGCATCACATTGCTCTAAAAAAACTAATTAATGTGAAAATACACAGTCTGTGTTACATTTCTTCTCTTTCTCATTCAACTTAGAACATGCAGCCAATCAGATCATTCTGCACCATCTTAGACGTCTCCTTAAGCACAGTAGCAGTCAAAAACAAACTGATGTAAACAAGCACAGCCCCGTGAAAACACAAGGAGTGTTCACTTTCATCATGACCACGCAACACTAGCTCACACACATGAGAATATAATGCAGGCACATGGTCCACAACTGCTACAATTCTATTCTATTCTGATATGACTGAACAGAAAGAAGTGTCCGTGTGACCAAAAAGTGATATTTGGTACGAAACCAGCAATAGATTCTAACAATAGGTCTAACAGTTTATTGAACACATTTGGCTTCACTTTAACCGGGCATCAACTACTCTGAGGGATATGCTAAAGAGTCCAGCACCTTGCTGGCACTGATACACCTTGAATTTGAGGATAACAAAAACTTATATCAAGACATCTGACGCACTCTCAGCACTCTGCTATGCAATTTTAACTGCTGAGCAGATTACATTTTCAACAGCAAAAAGCGTACATGAATGTGGAAATATATGTGTCTGGTGACTTTGAGCAACAAGCTCAAGAGATGCAGGAGTAGATGCGTTCGAGACTGTGACCTCTGCGGTGTATGTGTGTGTGGTGGAAGAGAGCTGTGGTGCAAACTGTGTATCTTGTGTACTTGTGTATGCCAGGTTACATTAACGCACCTCTGCCTCCACGTGTTTTTTACACAGTGCGAACTGCATTTAAACAGCACAGTGAGTGTAAAGTATTTGCATGTAGATAACAATACCACTACTAGTACTACTACTGACAATAATATTAGTATTAATAAAAATCACCATAATAATCACACAAACACTAATAATAATCTATCCTTGTGTCACTCCCCACTATATTCGATCATGCCAGCTCTAAGAGCTGCATACTGAGACCCAGAGGTCTTTGGCAAGTGCTGTGACTAAATGAGACTGATTAACAATGATGCAGCAGAGATGATAGATAGGAAGATGGGAGTCAGAGAGAGAGAAAGAGGGGGGGGGGGGGTGTCAAGCCAAAGACAAAGCAAAGGATAATCATACTATATAGATAATCTTTAAAAAGACAGAAATGGACTAATATTATATTTTAAAACGGCGAGCTTGCGAGACACTCACTGAAATCTGCAGTAACATGCATTATGTATTATAGACATCACACAAAACACTTTGTGCAGCATATCCTCTCACTAAGAAGAAACCTAAATTCTCACATCTGTTTACTCGCTCACAGTTTGTCTTGTTTTACACTGGCTAACATAAAAACAATCTATGTAAGGGAATCGAAATCTAACCTTAAAACTAGAATTTCTGTGTTTTAGTCTCTTTTCAGCTGGATAGAGAAGGTCACAGGTACAACATATCGTCAACCTATTATTCTGCCATTTTATCCATCCTCAGGAAAATCAGGTCCAATTCACACGTCCACCAGGCTGGACGCCCTTAACGACCCACCTAATGGGGCAGGAGGAGCTGCCAGGGGTGGAACTGTTACATCCACCCGCTACCTTTGTTTCACAGGTGTAAGGTGAAATCAACCTGGAGGATAGATTTGTGGCCACTCACCAACTTACCTCAGATTGAAAAAGTTCTGTTGATGCAGAAGGAAACGTCTCTAAGGAAAGAAAGAAGTCCAGTTACCATGACTGAACCTTCTGATGACTGAGAAACTTCACAGATTCGTTTAATGTGAAAATAAACTTCTACAAACTATTGGGAAGAGTCTCTGACATAAGACATTTTCATCACTACACAGCCTCAACCCCCCTGCTGGTCAAAGACAGTAAGGCAGGCAGATGTGTTCCTGTTCTTCAAAATCGTCTTGCCACAGTTTGGCATGGGAATAAAAAGTGCCAGGGAACTAAGTGTTGTCTTTGTGTGTCAAGCTATGATGACGTTAGTTTTATGTGTGTAGTTTCTAAATCAAACTGAAAAAATCCACTTAATAGTTATGTGTGTCTTTGAGACTGACACTGTACAACTTGCGGGGAAACTCCACAAACGAGGCTTCATACGTCATCACATACGCCATCGAAGCACGCGTCGATACACGCTTCACAAAAAATTCTATTGATTACTCGACACATGCTCCGAAACCTCGGCACGAGACATCCCATCACTACTGCTCTGCTCTAGGTTTGTTTTGTCTTGTCTCTCGTCTAGTGAAGTTGTTTGGTTCACCTGTTGGTCTCCTTTTGCTCCCTGCCTCTTCCTCTTTGTGTGTGTTTGATTAGTTTAGTCGTGTCTGTAGCTCCTTGATGTGTGAACTTTGATTGGATTTGTTTTGTTAGTAGCTACGCCTCTGGTTATTGTCTTGTTTAGTAACCTTGCCTTTTAGTCCACGTATGAGTTTCATTGTGAGTGATTTTTAGTTTTCTTGTTTTCTGTCTGTCCTATGTTCATTGAATTTACTTCTCTTAGTTCCTTAGTCCCTTAGTCTGTCTGTGTGCTCCTGGTTTCATCCTTGGCTAACCTTTCTGACAGCTCAACTAATTAAGAAACGCTCTGTCAGGTGGGAATCCCAATATTCACATTATCAAATTCATCAGTCTCTAAAAAAATGTTTGGGCACTCCTGCATAATTAAGTGTAATATGTAATATACCAAATTTAATTTCATAACACAAACATTTATGGTCAGAGAGGGAATTGTTTAGCTTTATTGTTTGCCATAGTCTATTGCCATAATAATCTTGTAAAGGGCCCTAAAACACCTAGAAACGTCCCTGGAAAAGACTACAAAGAATTCTTCTAATTGAATTCTACACCAAAGATTCCCAGGAGCACAGTGGTCTCCATAATTCTCAAATAGAAGAAATCTGGCACAACCAGTACTCTTCCAAGACCAGATCTCTCAGACTGAATAATCAGGGGAGATGGAGACGGTTACGCTTACTGAGCTCTAGTGATCCTGTCTCAGATGATGAGACAGAGGTATCTTTAAAAAAAGCTCACCTTTGGTATTCGTTTTTTTAATATACGAGATGCCAGCAGGTTCAGTGTTATGGAAATGCTCACCCTGATAAGCCTGCGCTCAAACCTGGAACAATAGGCGCTCTGCTCCCATCACTCATGGCAGTAGGGCAGGAACACAAAGGAGACATAATGAGCAGAGATAGTCTTGTAACGGGATGCTGCAGTTGAGAAAAAAGCGTTGCGTTGTGTGTATGTGTGTTTGTCCATTTTTAAAAGAAAAGAGATGCCACAACGTTGGCGTGGGAGGAATCTTGTGAATGTTTGTGTGTGGGCGTCTGTGAGTGATAGAGAGACAAGGGTGTGCCAATCAATTATTACAGGCAGCCTATTGTCATCAACATCACAGTGTGTGTGTGTGTGTGTGTGTGTGTGTGTGTGGTGTGCGTCTGACAGAAATACAAAGCTTCATAACAGTCTGATCAATAGCCTATTCAAGTGCAATGAAACACATCAATATCACCACGCACACTCTAACTCATAAACTGATGACAGCCTCTCTCATTCTCTCTCCATTCTCACTCCTCTCAAATATCACCGATCCTCTCTCCCCAGATAGCACCGACATGTGACCTGAATCCGGTTGAGATGTAGCACATCTGGCCGACTGCTGAATTCGGCAAAATATTGTGGGCCCTTTTGTGGAAGCTGATTCAGGCTGACACGTGGTGTGTGTTTGTGTAATCTGAGCCAACTCCCAACATCGTAATGTGAAGGATGTGATGAAAACCTAAAAACATTGATGCAGACTGTTCTATATTTATCACTTCTATATTTTCTCACACACAAATCTTCCTTAACATAAATATTAGCACGCCTGATTGTCACGCCAACACAAACTCGATCAGAAGTAGTCACAACACACTGCATTGCAATCTGCTGCATTTGGACTATTGTTGGGAAAGGTTGCAAATTTTCTCTAACACAGTGTGGGTTGTACTATAAGTGGTAGAAACTTGTTTATTAAAGTGGGGTATAGGTTTAGTACTAAACTAATGGGAAGCCTCCATTGCACATCTATTCTAGGTGCTTCCCCTGAACTGAGAAACATGGTAGTGATCAAAGCCTGGTTCTGGTTGCACTACAGGGCTCCAACTATATATATGACGAAGCCTACTTAGGGTTTGAATTTACCATGAACACGGTTGGAAGTTACCATGAACACGGTTGTATGTTCTGCCGACAGTATGAAACCTAACAAGTTGACTTATTATTTACTTTACTTTGCAGACGCTTTTATCCAAAGCGACTTACAAAAAGCGGGGTTTCTGGCTCAAGGACACACCTGGTATGCAATGGTATATATTTTTCAATTGAAAAGTGGATAAGTGTCGCCAACAGTCTGTTTTTTTGTGAGCGCAGCATCCAAAAAGCCCTGCTAGCCTCAGACCAAGTTGGCCGCCAGATTGCAAAGTGCAAAAAATCTCACACATAGCAGTACTATTGTTAAAAATGTAAAAAAAAAAATATATATATATATACAAAAGTAAGTAAGCGGCCCGGTAGCTCAATGGGTTAAGCGTCAGACTGGGATGTAGAAGTTCGCAGGTTCGAAACCCAGTGCGACTCCTAGTCCATCCCCTACGAGCTTTGGATAAAAGCGTCTGCCAAGTAAAGTAAGTAAATATAAGATGTTGAGGTGGCCAACTTATGTTTAAAGTTAATAAAAAGCTTTGAAGAAGTTAATAAACTGAATTTGATTATATAATCAGATTTGTGGTGCCAGAAAACACATACAGTGTCTTGTACAAATAAATAATTAAATATTCTCTTCTATACATGGGGGCAGCGCAAATTTCTTTCCCTAAACAAAGAGGCACAACAGAACCCCTGAACTGCATTAACAGCTGAGATACAAGTTTTTATTGCAGTGCTGTAAGTCTCAGTGCAGCTCAATCTTAGCACAGTAAATACTTAGATACTCTAAAATTATAGCACTAAATAGCAGAACCTACTTAAAGGTGCTACAGGCTTAAGTCAAGTGGATAAGAATGACTGACTGGTTTAGAAAAGAATATATTTTGTATTAATTGATTAACTTGAATCCTTTACACTAACCATCCATGTTACGTTGTGATAGCACTATTCACAGTCAAACAATATATGTTTTTCTCCATAAATCATCTTAACAATAGCGCAGCGGTTGTCTTGGTAACCACTGAGAGCAGGTTAATGTGGTAAAAATAGACCTTCTCGTCTGTGCCACGGTGGCCAGTTTCCTTTTCTCATTTCTTTGGCACCTCTCTGTTGTGCGATCATTAGCCAGGCAAAAGGGGCAGAACGTTATGACCCTGGTAAATGATATCAGAGGTTTGTGTTTAGCACATAACAAGGTGAAGTTATTATTGAGTATTACAAAATAATTACTGTTACAGTGGTTATGAAGTAGAACAGGAGAACAGAAAATACAAGTAAATTTATTAAAAATGTCCCCTTTTATTGTTATGATAATTATAGGATTTTGCCATAAAGTTAATTGTTGTGTTTGTCTCACCATCCACTTTGCCCTGTGCTAGTTCTAGTAGTAATAATGTTGAGCTACATACCTTGAATAACTGAATGTTACTGCAGTAAATGCAGATAAATAAAATAAAGCATAAAGGCATAAAGGCTTAGTTCAGCTTTCATATTATGTTAATGTTAGCTGTAACCTTATTGTTTCATTATGGGCTTCCAAAGTAAAACATACCAAAGAAAGTATGTAGAAATCTTGAGACTAGATCACATCATTCCCAACAATCCTATGTACATATGTCATCACTCAGCACAACCTCTAAAGAATATTTTATACAATTAAACTGCAAAACCATATCAATTCTTGTGCAAATGTTAGTTGAATATATTTGTTATACAATATTGTAAATGGCAAATATGTTAATTAAATGTACACACGCAACATGTATTCTTGTTGAATTAAGCTCAGTGTCTAATGTAGTATATTTAAGAATATTTAAGCTTTAAATCCTTTGAAAAACTGGCAACTCAGTTACATTCAAACAATACAATCAACCTAAGTGTTCAACATGTGTCATAGGATTTTAATTTTAAGCTAATTATAAACAATGTCATAATGACTTAATGTAACTACTCTTAAATCCACAGATATCCAATCATACGGAAGTGTCACTTGAGTACTTACAACTGAGAAACAGCGCAATAATTAGATATCTCATCTTGGTTTGCTGATTAAACTGTACTTTCAAGAGTGACTTCATCTTCCAAACTCCATTTCCTGTAATCACTTGGACCGTGAGGGCAGGAACTTCGGAGAGCCAAGTGGCACCCTGCCCATGTAGGAGAAACCAATCAAGTAAATAGGGGCTGACATGTAATTTGTCCAGTCAAAACCCTGTTGACCTGCAATTAAGGTGCCACAGAGAGGTCAGAGCCAGAGCTTGATGTTCGGCTGTTTAACGCTTACTTGGACAAATGGGTTCAGATATGTATTTTTGCCAGATCGCTTTAATTACAAAAACATTCAGTTACTTAGTATTTTTGTTTTAATTTTCTTGTGCTTTTGTTGCAGTAGTTTTAGAATGTGAATACTGTTTTATAAATAATGCAAATCAACTTTGTTTTAATAGATATGAAAGACTTTATTAATCTCCCACATCAGGAAAATTGGTGTATTACCACAGCTCCAGATAGTACAAGAATACAACACTACACAGTATAAAAGTATAAAAGGAAGTCAATTAAATGAAACAGATGAAATAATGAGATAAAATATAAGAAAAATATATGATATATGTGTTAAGTGTAGTGTTTAATTTATAGTGTACTTAAATTAGGATACATAATAGAAATAAATATAACACTGTAAGGTCAAATGTGCATAATAAATTAAAACAATAAATAACATTTGGATCGTGACATTCCACTGTCCTCAAAACTACTATATAGAGAAAAACGTGGGTAAGCACATCTGTGCACAGGGGGAAAGGTAGGATCAACATTACTCAAAGCTGAAGATTGTTTCATAGTATTTTCACAGTAAACAAACACACACAGACACATTTAATCACACATCCATCTACAAAGGCCAGACCGAGCAGAAGTTTTTATAAAGCAGAGAAATGTGTTTCTTGTCTTTATTAGTGACTTTGGCACCCAATCTGGGCTCCCTGTGTCAGTGATGGAGCAGTCCATCTCAGCCATACTGTATAGAAAGAGGCGGCATTGGATTTGAGGGTGTGGTGGTGGGGGTCTGTTGGACTGACCCATATCCTGAAGATAGAGATTAATTTCATTACAAAACTCCAGAGAAACAAAAAAAAAGAATAAGAATCAGAGAAGGGATTGAGGGGCCAGAGGTAGACACTCATTTTATTACAGGGCACCAGAGCGGAAACCTGTCCCCATGGTGACAGATCGCCCCAGCAACTGTTTCTGATGTTCAGTGTGAAGCAGCGAGGCTCTCTGCAGGATGCAGGCCACTGATTAAGTCAGTAACCCATCTAGATACACTGTCCAGCCTTCTGACTCTGATCACACACACACACACACACACACACAAAATAAAAACACTCTAGCACACTGTGGATTATAGCTTTATTGCAGGACCGTTGAATGGGGCATATTGGAAAACATGATTCATCAAAGTACAAGCAACAAATAAAATGACACACAAGGCACATTCAGTTTTCTTCAAGAACAAATAGCGTGCATTCGGGCAGATGGTAGCACCTACTCATTCAGTATCTCTGCCAAATAACAACACCACAATATGATAACTACAGTGTCATTGGTTAGTGGAGGCATATAACTGCAATGCACTCATTTGGTTTTCTTTTTGCTTCATTTTGGTGACAATAATGGCACAGTGAAGAAAAACGTTACCTGAGGAGGTCGTATTAAGGTTGTAGTCATTTAATATTAACTAGCTACGACTGGATGATTTTTATGCTGTTTATACACAAAAAAACAGAAAAATAAAGAACGAACTGTAGAACATGACACGTGAATCAAAATGTTAACATTATTGAAACAAAACATTATTGGAACTGATTGACTAATGAATAAGTTAATTATTATATGTTTAATGGGTTAGTTCAGTAAAGACATGAAGGATTGTGATTGTTTGTGTTTCATCTTAGAAATTTTGCTTTGTTTACATTTGCAACTGTGAAAATCACAATTTAAGACCAATATATACAGAAGCTACTTACCTTTTCTTGCAGTGGTAAGAAGTAATGATACTGCAGTACATGGAAGGTCAAACAGCTTTTATGTTTTTGATAAAGACTTGTCAATTTGTTGGCTTATTGAGTTTTTTAAGCAAAAACATGTTAAAGTCAGTGATAGATAAAGTCTCAGAGACCCGGTAGGTTGTTCTATTATTGGATTTGCAGAAGACACAGTTATTTCATCTCTCTTCAGTAGGGCTGTCCTTGATCTTAGCCTTGTGGTGGAAGAATATATAAATTGGTCCAAGTTTTTTTTTTTGGACATTAAGGTATCCAACACTAAAAAGATGATCGTTGATTTCAGGAAGAATCAAATCCTTATCACTGTAGTCATCAATAGTCGGCCTGCAAAAACATAAACATGTCATAAATATTTTCAGTGTGCTGACTTTTTGTCTTCTAATGTTGTCTAATGTTGACTCTTTAGAAAAGCCCACCAACACATGTACTTTCACTGCAATCTTCAGCTTTAATGTTGATAGATTTTTTATGAAAGTGTTTTATTCTTGTTTTATTTAATTGTTTTTTTTCTTCGTTTGTTGGCAGTGGCTGGTGAAATGATTGTAAATTATAAATAATATTTTTTTGGGGGGGGCACGCAATCAGATTTCAGATGCACTCTAACCACATATCACCACTAGTATAAGCAAAAGCACTTTTATCATGCATCACACTGCTTTAAGAGATTGAAATTAACATGAAAATCTGTTAATTCAATCATTTACTGTTTATGAGTAAATTTCACCCATCTCTCCGTCAGCTGAGAACATCTAAGATCTCCCTTTAAACACAGAAACATTTGTATAATAATTCTTAATGGAATTGATCAATAATTCCACAAAAAGCATAATGTACGATAATTTGATCCCTTCATGTTTTGGTCACATTATTTCATTAACACAAAAAAGTTGATTTTTTTTTTACTGCACAGACAGACTTGGTTTGTTTATGCACGTGCCTTTACAGCCAATCAGTGGACAAAGTAATACGTCATGACACACAATGTAATCAGTGAGGAGTGGTTTTAGACTGACTGTAAACAAAACACACGCTCTGCGGTGTGAGACCAGTTTGCTGGTCTAGAGCTGTAACCTCAGTCTTCTGCACGTGCTTTGAGAACAAAATTATGCATCGCAAGGCTCTCCTATTGGAGGGGGTTCCAGTGCGCATGCACCAGTTATAGCGTAAGTCTATGGTTTCGATTTTTGCGCCCCAAAGCAACAGGAAATACATCACACGACCGTTGAGTCACAGTGAACGAGTGAGGACATTTTGAAACTACACTTGAATGCAGATTATACATAGTACGGTTTGTATAATATATCAATAATTTATCTAAATTTTATTTTTTAAAGTTATTTTATGCATTTCTCTTCTTCTTCTTCTGTATCTGTACAGGTCCTTCTCAAAAAATTAGCATATCATGAAAAGGTTCTCTAAACGAGCTCTTAACCTAATCATCTGAATCAA
>JAUMHF010000001.1:13239228-13254537 GCA_032359275.1 Microctenopoma steveboyesi
GAGAAATGTTGCCCCTCCCCCCCCCCCCCCCCAAGCCAGTATGCCGTACATATGTGAGGCAGGTAAATGCATGGCTAATCATAACTTTAAGGGACCTTGAGGGTCTACACAATATTTCACGCAGAGCTTGAGCAGCAAGACGTGAGCAGGACGACATAAAATATATCTCCAGTCAATACGAGATGAAGTGTAACCCCATGCATATTCATGTAGCTGGGTGTTAAGCACCAAACTAAATCCGTAATCCTATTCATTTTCCCCCACAGCAGCTGATATGGAAGTTTTTTTTAGTTTTTTTGCGAAAGCTAGTATCCCCACATAGGAAACCAAGGAACTAGCCTCTAGCAGCTAGCCAAAGGTTAATCCCCACTGCCCAGATGAGCTGGATATTAAGGCTTACAAGTCTTCAGGAAGTGTTGCTACCTGGGAAAAGCTTTATCCTTCCCTGTCAGTCGGATCCTGTGATGGGAGATTGGAGACAAGAGCATGCTCTGACTAAACCCAGGTTCAAAGAGGCTGCTCTCTGCTGTCACAGTCTAGAGAGGCAAAGAGTGAGGGAGCAGAAGACAGAGATTTTTATCAAATGAGGAATAAATCAGCTGAATCTCTGACCATCAGCATCGGGTTGGTTTCACACTGCTCGGTGGGCCTATTGTGTATCTGCCACACCAGTATCGACTTCATAGCTCAGGAGCTTCTTGCTAAGCACTGGATCAAATCCTGGCCTGAAGGGATCCACACATTTCTATACTGCAGCGTTTGGCTCCATCTTCTGGAAGTTGAGGAAAGTCAGTCTTTACTTGAGCTTGTTAGTAGACATAGATCTTTGTTTGGAGATGGATACCTTCTTTGGGCCTTAATGGTGTTTTAAAGGAGTTGATATAAGGCCTTCTTGGAGGAAGACAAAGGATCAGGTGAAGGTGGTGCAGAGAGACCTGAAGGTGAGACTGAGGCAGAGTAAAGCTTTAGAACCAACTCCAGCATAACAACATGAAGCATGTTTGATCTGGAATAAAAAGGATCACAGACTTCAATATGAAGGGGAACCAGGTTCAGAGCCAATAATCCAATTTACAGCTGGAGCCCCAAACACCTCACCGCCATTCTCACCCTCGTCATTGTCAAGACAAACCGACAGCACACTTCTCGCAACGTCTTCACATCCATCACCCCACAGCCGTCCAGTAATTAATAGAAGAGACTACCAACACAGGCCTCATTGGAGACACAGGAGAAAATGACATCCAACAGAAACATTTCTGATGCCATCTGGACAAAGCAGGCAGCACTGTGAGGATCCTGTGCCTTTAATACAACCTATCTGAGACAGAGATTTAGCTTAACCTAAAAACTCTTAAGAAATATATTATCAATACCCAAACAACAAGTCTTGTTTGTTTCAAATTATTCCACCAGGGGGAGAAATTGTTTCAAGAAAGTTTTCTTTGATTCATATTTTCCTTGGCAGACCTTTTTCCTCTCTGCAGAAGACCAATCCTGGTCTTTTACGTAACTTTACAATGCTAATTACACACTAAAATCTTATATCAGATATGTGGCATGTGGCTTACAGTATGCACAAACAGAGATTTCCCACGGTTTTCTGTTGCTGGCAATGACAGTCAATACTCTTCAACATTTAAAGAAAATAACAAACGCACCTTCCCCCATCCTTTCACTTCAAACACACGTATAATGAGGTTCTCATATGTTTAACTTTTTCCGCTGCAGCACAGAAACCAGTTTAATCACCCTGTCACTTGCACTCTCCACTGTTTTGGCGTCTCGATTTCATGGTCCCATTTGAACAATTACACTGGAATTATTCTGAGAGAATTCTGTCCATGTATATATGTATTTAGTTGTTTTTATAAGATCTTAGTAGCAGTTTGCTTCGTGTGACTTTTAAAGTGGTACAAGCTGAAATACCAGTGGGCTGTTTTTGTGTGAAATACCATACTGCCTGACCGCCAGAGCCCCATCGAGGCCGACCATACCAGGCAGCAGGGCCTTTGCTCACTCCTCCCCTTGAAAAAACAAACTCTCTTACCGTGAAACACCTGTTGTCCTCCTGCTTCTCTACAGTTCTCCTCCTCCCGTCTGCCTTCATGCCTTTGTTGTCGCTCTCTTGCCACCTCCTTACCCACTTTTATTCACGGTTCTTTCCTGTGGCTGTTTCCTGTTTTCATCCGTCAGCCCATTCTCATAAAGCTGTGTTCGCCTTGATGTTTTCTCGTGTCACGTTACACCCACTGTGTAACTCTCAGGTGAGAGGCCATGTGAGGGAAACAACATCGAGGGCTGCAACTTCTGACTGGACTTTATCTTTTAGTATTACATTGCATAGCACCTCAGCGTATCTCACCACTGTTCACATCATTTTGTTCAGGTTAATTCACACAAAGGTCGATTTATACAGTACGAAGACTGAACTAAAGTACATTTTTTTGTTTTACCTTTACTTAGTACTTCTACTGCTACATCTTTTTACAATAATAACCTGTCTAACCAGTTTTTAATGTTGTATCTATAATACTGGACTGTAACACAGTTTTAATTTTAGAGCAAGGACTGAATTGGAACCGTGCATTAGTGCTGAGTTGGAAAATTAATATTATATATCTAAGTAAACGATAAAATGGGAACTCGGGGAAAACATCTGTAGTAACAGTTTGCTCCTTGTTTTAATGTGAGGGTATTTTTTACCATTTGTGAAGCTCAGAAACACAAGAAGGCTGGTTTTCATTTTTCAACAGCCACGAACGTAAGCAGCACTGGGCTCATACACAGTAAAAAAGAGGCATATGCAAAAGTCGTTTCATCCACATTCAGTACATTTTGCTAATAATACTTCTGTACTTAAGTATCTTGTAGTGGAGTATTTGTACATTGTTGTACTGAATCTGATCAAGTTTTAGTTATATAGTCAAATTTAGCAAACAAACTACATTTTAGTCTCACTGTGTAAAAACAACATCCACATTGTTCTTAGACCATTATATCTGATGATGAAAAAAAACTTTAAACTTTAACTTGAGAGGTTGATTAAATAATTCAACCCAGTAGTTAATCTCAGATTTGAGCTATGCTTGGATAAAGTGCCTTAAACAATGTATTATAAATATAAAATGTGTTTTTTTTAACACAATTCTTCTAGCAGACAAATGCTTATATAATGTAAAGGAAGAAAAAAAAATTATTACATCTTTATCAGACTGATTCTCAGTCAGTGGAGTAAATGATAAAAGAAGCAGTCATGGGATTTGTGGGACTCCCCATATACAGTGACATCAAAATATTAAAATAGATGGGCCATGACTTGTCACGCCAAGAGAGCTACAGCCCATCTGACTGAGAGCTTCCTGGAGTGGTTTCAGTTTTCAGATTTAGAGTCATGGCTCCATCACAAGCTGTAGAACAGATGAACATCGGTTGTCAAAGAGGATCAAGTTCGATTTCTTTATTGACAAAGGAAGTGCTCCAACACGTTTGTGACTATGCTTTATAGATCAGGTGGAGTTGGTTTGTGATTCAAGAAGAGTTATTCCATTTATTGTGGACGAGATTCTCAATCGCCCTTCTTTTCTAAAAGAATCTCTTTTCATTCACACAATTACACTCCTTGTGAGAATGTTTACAGATTCAAACACCTTTATTTATTGCAGAGGGAACCTTTTTTTTGCTTTGATACAGCTGCTCTTTGAAAATGAGATGTTTGGCTTTTTAATGTCTTAACCCAAGCTTCGCAGGTATGTGTGATTATTCAAAGCAGGAACTTCACTTTTAATCCACTGCCTATCACATTTCTTCCATCAAAAGAGGTCTCTGTGTTAGTACAGGTGTGGCTGAAAACCTGTGGTTGAAAATGAGGACAGCAGAAAAGGAGGAGGAGGCCAACCCTCATATGAGGCGACCTTATAACAACAACCCAAATTTCCAAATGATCATGTCCTCATCATTTTCGTGTCAGCACGGTGTGGTTAGAAATAACAGGAACAGTCAGATCACCTGAATTCAAGACGGAATATTTGGAGAGCAAAACAATCAAAACTCACCTTTGTGGAAACATGTCTTCTCAGACTATGGTGGACAAAGAAAGGTGTGTTCACGTTCTTTCAGGTGCTGTGATGCTGTTCAACAAACCACTTTAATTTTCTGCCCTGGCACCTTCAGTGGGCTGGAAAAACAGAGGGAATTCCTCTCCCCTTCTTTTGCCCAGAGGTGGAGATCTTATTAATGCTACCACGCTGTCTGGGCCAGCTGAATATATTTACTTAGTGTTAGGAGAGTGGAGGCCAACAGAGAAGGAATGTGTGTCTGTTACATTTTAAAACGTAACAAATAAAATAAATACAGATTGGTCCTGGGATTTTTATGAATGGCTGCATTCGTTCCAACACACGTCCAATTACCAAACCACCCCGTATCGTGACCATGCCCACACGGAGTGTCTGGCTGCCGTCTGTACGCTGATTGGATAGAGTGATCGTGAGGGGCGGGATCTCTCCGACGCTCACAGTGGGTATAAATAAAGTTTAGACGGATTATCCCGGCAGAAAAACAAAGACGAAGCTCTGGAGAGACACAGAAACTCAGCGTGATACTAATAATCAGAACGTGGAGGGTGACTTCAAGATATATTGTGTATTTATTTGTGTTCGGATTAAAGTAGTCATAGGCTCATCATGGCATTACTGATCTATTTGAGTTTCCTGACAGCAGCCGTCCTCTCGCAGGTAAGATGTTTCTCTCCTGACGGACAATCATGCAGCTGTTCCTGCTTTCAAACAGTCAGCTGGAATTTCCTTTACTTTCATGTGTAATCTGTGGATGAATTTACGAATAAAATGTGATCCAACCTCCCTGAAGCTAGGAACAGCATCAACAGCATGTAGAGTTAAAGTATTTTTAGGAAGGCCTTTCATGCACCAGTCATCACGTTATATTTATCAGATTTGATCAGATTCCGTGTATTTTATGTCAGATTAGGACAAGGTAGCTGAAGATTGCTGTCTGTTTGAATATGGATGAAATAAAAATAAATCACAAAAGGTGGGGTTAGGTGGGGTTATCACAACAGTGAATACAGTCCCTCCTCCAGCGTGTCTACTCATGTCCACTTCTTTAAGCACAGTGACATGTTGATTCCAACAAAGTGGAACAAGTTGGCTCTGGTGTTCAGCTATGACTCAAATCATAAGGTACCAAACCTGAGGTGTCTACACCCAGGGATGACTGTCCAGCAGGGAACGTGCAGCAGTGCTTTTGTCTGTGAAACAATTTAAAGTCTGTTACAAACTCTGGGAAAAGATCATAAAGAATCTAAAATGAATGTACCAGAGCTGCCTCACACTTTGATGTTTGAAGAAAAGCTCAGACTGGGGCACTGTACACCCTCGCTGATGACGTTTCCTGGTTACATTCATGCAGAGGAGTTGTAAATGTTTGACCTGAGCAAAGCTCTGGGGATCATTGTCTCCAGTTTTGACATTTTTTGTATAAAAGTTGTTGTAGGAACTCAGACATTAAAGGATTTGGTTCTTGTCTAACTGTCACCTGCCTCTTTGCTCCTCCCCATCATCCCTCCAGGTCACTGCTAGCTGTCCAGCGGTATGCGACTGCCCGGCAGATCCTCTGGTTTGTCCGCCTGGTGTAAGCACTGTGCCAGACAGATGTGGGTGCTGCAAGGTGTGTGCTGCACAGCTTAATCAGGACTGCAGCCTCATCAGGCCGTGTGACCACCACAAAGGGCTTGAGTGTAATTACGGCAATGATGTGACCATAGCCTGGGGCATCTGTCGAGGTGAGGGAAGAGGAAATGTCATTTCACTTAAAAATAATGCTTATACAGCTATACTATTTGTACTATGCACAGGGCAAATGTATACGTATGTACAGAAAAGTCTGACATATTTAAAACCTATATGGGGATTGTGTCATGCCGTAAAAGCCAGGACATTTATTTCAACTGTATTCCATAAGAATAGTTCCACAAGGCTATCACAACTCGGTAACGATCGTGTAAACATCCACATCCTGGACGAGGGGACGAGATATTTTAATAAGTATTAGATGTTTTATGACAGCAGTAGAGGGTTTCAAAGATAAAAATACACTTTCCATCTGCACCATGCCAGTGTTGGCCCACAGGCTATTAATAGCTGGTCCTTCCATGCTTTGGAAACTAGCAGTGTGACAGTTTGGCTCTCCTTATTTCTAGTGACAGTTTGATGTTAGTCACCGCGTATGTTTTGGTGAAGCCAGGAGAAACATTACATAACAGGATTCATTTCAGCTGTTGAAATTAGACAATGTTGGGAAATCTTCTGAGCGTACCTGATGTAAACAGAGGCGCCCTCATTTGTCTCGTTAACGCACGTCCTATCCTGTAGACAGACGTGAACCTATGAAATACCTAAGCCGCGGATTGTGCTCGGATTATGTGGTTTATGCATAAAACCCAGTTTGTGTATATGACAAATTGGTAGAACAGTTGCTTACATGTGACTTGCAAGTGAATACGTTTTGTTATTTCAGCTATGAAATGAAAAGTTATGTGTCTTTCCAGCTAAGTTAGAGGGACGCACGTGTGAGTACAATGGCAGGATCTACCAGAATGGCGAGAGTTTCCGTGCCGGCTGTAAACATCAATGTACCTGCATTGACGGTGCCGTTGGCTGCGCCCCTCTCTGTGACAACAAGCTGCCACCAGCTTCACCAGACTGCCCCTACCCACAGCTGGTCAGGATCCCTGGACAGTGCTGCTTCAGTGTGGACTGCCATAAAGGCACCTGGAGCCTCCCGCCCAAGCATCAGGTTTTTTTTCTTTTTTTTTACGTAATGAAAACCATCTCATCATAGGAAATATGGTGAAATATTCTTTTTAGTTTGTTGAACTCACAGTACCAAACTGTGGACGTGTAAGTCACCACCTGCCACTGTGATTTTGTCTTTGCAGAAAAAAGGTCAAATTGAAGAAATGTCAGTAAAATAATTAATAAGACATTTCTATAACTACAGTGGCACCACAACTAAAAATTATTTTTGATTTAGCCTAAAGAATTTTAGAAAAACATGAAAAGTGTAGAGATGAATCCCCAACAACATGCACCTACCCTTCATATGTTTCATTGTAGATGCCTCCACAACATCAGCCCAGACCTCATCATTACAATCCTGAAGCTCAACTTCCCGGAAATAGGCTGGATCTAACCAACAAGCTTCCTGACGTCAAGTCCAGTGGCTGGGAGAGTGAACATGGCTACAAACATCTGCCTAGTGAGAAAAACACTGATTCATAATAATTAACCAATGACTGGGTGGGGGGGACTTTATTTGTTTGTTATGGTTTGATTTTTTTTATTCTCTGTTCCTCAGCGTGGAACTATCTGAGAAAGAAGAAGTGTTCGGTTCAGACGACCGACTGGTCCCAGTGCTCTCGCAGCTGTGGGATGGGTGTTTCTTCTCGCATCACCAACAAGAACCCACAGTGCAAACTGGAGAGAGAGACAAGGATCTGCACCATACGGCCGTGCCTTGCCCCAACTGACACAGCCAAGGTGAAGTAGACTGCACTTGAGCTGAGCAAAGGTCATTGATCTTAATTACTGCCAATATTCCTATTACAACTTCTTTGTAAGACAAAGAAACAATAGGGAATTCTTTCTCCTCTTATCTATTAATGTCTGACTACAGGGAAGAAATACCTGCTTCCTTATTCCCCTCTTTCAACTAAAGAGCAGAGGCTGAACAATTTGGCACTACAAAGAATGAGAAGTTAAATGTTCTCAGGCTCTGAGTGCATGTGCTAAAAACCATCTTTATCCCAAGCTTAGGAAAACGACGTTAGTGGTGTTTTCACGAAGGTTCACATCCAGTGGGAACTGAGCAGTGCTGATTCACTAAGTGGTGTTTTTGTGGCAGGCAGGCGCCTTTTTTAAATAGAGTCTCCCACCCTCAGCATTCCTGCCAAGTCTCTGTCCAAAGCTAGCTTCTGTCTGTGTACACAGAGTCCAGGGAAGTGGTGTGTCTATATTAATCCTCCGCGTTGGTCACACACTAAGAGAGCTTTAATCTGCTCTACCGAGTTAAAAGATGTGGTGCCAAGAACGATCATAGTTGTCAGGGTGGTTTATCGTAAAGGGCCATCAAATGGTAAATCAATGTTTGATCTTAAAATAAATCACCTTAATCTAAAAATAATCCTCCTCTCTTAATCCGTTTTGGCATAACAAGTTGAAATCTGGCCGCCTTAATGTGAAACTAATGACTTGGAGCGGAAAGCTGCTTAAAGCTGCTGTTATGTAAAAGGACGCAGCAGATACAAATCAAAGCTCGTTAGATTTATTTTTGTCGTCATACAACCAAACAAAATACAAAATAAGAATCTTTATGGAGAATAGTGTCACTCATCTCGTCCTCTTCTTCATCTGTTGATCACAGCAAAGGAAGAGGTGCTCCCCCACACAAAAAGCCCCGGAGCCCATCCGCCTGTCTTATGGAGAGTGTGAGAGCGCTCGCCTTTTCCGGCCCAACTACTGCGGCGTGTGTTCAGACGGACGCTGCTGCTTGCCACGGCGCACGCGCACCATGCCTGTGACCTTTGTCTGCCGGGATGGTGAGCGTTTCCAGAGGTCAGCCATGTTCATTCAATCATGTAAATGCAGTAATGACTGTCGCCACCTCAACGAAGTTGCCCTCCCTCCACAATACTGGATGTATGGCGACACACACAAGTTCATGGACTAGTGCCGAGGAGGCTTCTTTGTTTGAATGTGATGAATTCAACGTTCTTGTTGAACGAACACGCTTCAAGACAAGGGGCCATCTGTGTTACCTGGCTCCGAGTGAGTGAGTGAAGACCACAGGTTTCAACCTGAATGGACAAAATTCAGGCAGCGGGGGCTGCTGCAGTTTTATTCCCAATCATAAAGGCAACCCTTATTGTAATTTGTGTGACCAGAGTGGATTGTACACTTGCTTAGCTGATCAAATAGACATGGGACCCAAATTAGAGACCTGAAGCACGGACTTCCCTCCTTTCTGCAGGATCTTGGGATAAAGATGGATCAGGAATGGAGGATTTTTTTAATGATTGGGTCAGTTTGAAGAGAATCATTAAAAGAGCAAGAAAGCACTTTAGCACTGATATTCACTATGTAAAATCATGACAGCGGTGCACAAAGACCATCTCTGACATACCGCGATGGAACCGACTCCACACACTGTGACTTATTGACAACCAGCAAAAAAATACAACATAGACGAAGACTTTTTAATTCAAAGTTGGAAAATCTGCACATTATAAACACAAACTGCAGTACTGTGCTTTTTTTGGAAAGCCAATATGATAATTAATGAAAAAATAAATTTCCATATATCAATGAGAAACATTTTACTTATAACTCACAACTCAAATCTAACAAACTGTAACAAGTGTTAGTTTCCGATTTAAGACGTTTATTTTTTTGGTTTTACTTTAAATGTTAAGACACGTCTTACAGAATGCCGTTTCTTGATAATGAAATTGCATATTCTTTGTCTATACTATTGTTAAATCAATCCACCTATGAATTGAAACACCACAGTGCAGCTGTCATGTGTTCCATCCATGTGATGAAGCTGGCAGCTAGGCTCAAATTTCATGTGGTTATATTTTAACTCAACTTGTTCCGTTTCCAATGATCTACTTGGCAGCCATTTCAATGTGGCTGTCTTTAAACTATGACAACAGCACCCCCTGCTGGTGTGAATAGTTGCATACAGTCAAAAGTGAAGACAAACGTTGCAAAATGTTGCTTTGCAAAAAGACTATTTGTGTAAGTGTATATTTAATGTAACAATGGATGTGTGGAAAATTAAATCCAGCACCACTAAACAAGATATAAAAAAGTTTATTTCTTTAACCAAAACAATATATCCATGGTTTTAACAAGGAAAACACTAAAACAAACACCCTGCAAATACACAAAAAAATAAAAAAAACTCATCATTATGAACTTCTGAACATCCATTGTGGGAGAGATTAAAGAAAATGCTTTGTTTTTTGCTTTTACCAAAAAACTGCAACACCTATAGGGTCACAGACAACGCTCACTGGACACACGTCACGCTCATCTGGACTGTTCAACTGCAAAGAGAAATGGGACACGTTTTAAGATGCTGTAGATGCCATTTAGATGTTAGATAAACAGAGAAATGTGTTCTGTAACCAAACAAACCGTGTAATGTATGTATGAGTTGTAATGTGAGTGTTTAACTAGATCAAGCGATTGTCACTGACCATATGTCACACACACTCTCACACAGTATCCTAACCAGGTTTGACACAGACATTCTGCACAATGTTTCCTGTGTCTCGTCCAATGGGGCAGAGCAGCAAAAGCAAGACTTAATGGATCCCCAGTGTTAACTGTGATGTATACTCACATAAAAACAAAACTCTCAGTGCTTGTGCACAAAACAAACTGGGCAGTACAGCTACACAAGAACTTACTGTAGGACGAAATGTCAATCTCCTCTGGAAGCTCTGCTACATTGACCTCAAAGCGGTCTTGGACTTCATTCAGGGTCTTGGCATCCGTCTCATCTGACACAAACGTGACGGCCAGGCCTTTAGTCCCAAACCTGCCAGCACGGGCCACCTGTTCCATAAAGAACAACGTTAATACTTTGACATTACTAGTGTTTCTAAATGTTTTAGATTGCAAACATCCATTAAAGATTGTCTCCTCAGTAAAACAGACTCATGTGTCCTTCAACATAAGGCAGCCCGAATGTTATTTTTAACATACACCCTTGACTGACTCATCAGGAACATGCCCAGACATCGGCACACACTGATGTTCTGCTGTTTGATTTTAAGCAGCGTATATTCACATCACTGTTTTTATGTGCGTGTATAAATTCAAACTAGACTGACTCTGTGAAGGTATGTGTCAGAATCCTCTGGCATGTCATAGTTGAAGACAATGTTGACTCGCTCGATATCCATGCCTCGGCCAAAAAGATTGGTGGCGACCAAAATCCTCCGCTGAAAGTCTTTAAACTGCTGGTACCGGGATAACCTGAGGGGGAGCGATGAGAAACGGGGGAAAAAAAGTATTAAGTATTATTTATAAATAATAGGAATGATATAGGAACCCTACTCTACCTTTGAGAGTGTAACTGAATTAGACAACACTTGAAGAGTAATGGAAACAAATCAGCATGTACCTCTCCTCCTGTGCCATGCCCCTGTGAATAGCAATAGCGGGGAAGTTCTGCTCTACCAGCAGCTGGGATAGAGCCACACAGCGATGCACTGACTTCACAAAGATCACCACCTAAAAGAAACCAAAAAAGGGTTTGCATGTTTTCACTTGAAAAGACTGACATTAATTTGGTAGAGGCTGAAATTAATATATGGCTCTCTGAAGTACTAGAATACAAACTAACAACAACTAATAAAACTTTAGGAAATATTGCACATAAATTCTGACTCGTCGTCTGAATTTCCTAACCCGAACTCATCCTACCTGGTTAAATTCAAGCACATCAAGCAGGTCGAACAGTTTGCGGTTCTTCTCGCTGTCCTTCAACTTGCAGTAATACTGCTGTAATCCGTGGAGCGTGAGCTTGGTCTCGTCATCCACAAACACCTCCATAGGCTACAAAACAAGAGAAAGAAGCTCAACGTGAAATGAAAAAAACATCTTACACACACATTAACAAAGTTGTCCTTCACACAATTTTCTGTGCTCCCACCAAACAACTATAAATTGCCCAATGATCACGACATTTGTTCTCCGGGGCCGAAGCAGGGTCAGGAGAAATGACTGTCCTGACCAAGCCAAAGCTGCCGAGGAGGATCACTTTGCCCCTCTGATATGGCCACTTATGACACCAACAGCCACAAGTGGGCAAAGCGACAAGGGGTTTCAGTGCGTGCGTGCGTGCGTGTATATATATATTATATATGCGTGTATATGTAGAGAGAGACATAGACAAGTAATCACTGTACATTAAATATCAGGATGTTTTGCATATAGCTGAAGATGGTGTATTATTTGCAAAATATCAGTAAAACTTACATCCTGCATGAACTTGCGGCAGACAGGGCGGATCTCCTTGCTTAGCGTTGCACTAAACATCATAACTTGCTTCTCGTGGGGCGTCAGCCTAAAGATTTCCTGAACGTCACATCTCATATCTGTAGCAAAAATCAAATCATGATGGCAAGGTTAAATGTTTTATTTTACCCTTTCTAACAGCCCAGTATTACACTTCTGTTTCTGTCACTCACCCAACTGTTCCAGCATCTTATCACACTCGTCAAGCACGAAGTGTTTTATGTTCTTCACACTGAGGGTCTTGTTGCGAATGAGGGCCAGGGTACGTCCCGGAGTTCCTACGACAATGTGAGGACAGTTCTTCTTCAGGACTTCCTCGTCCTTTTTGATGGCCATGCCCCCAAAGAACACTGACACTTTGACACTGGGCATATACTTGGAGAAGCGTTCATACTCTTTGCTGATCTGGAACGCCAACTCTCGCGTGTGGCACATGACAAGGACAGAAACCTATAATACAAGAAATAACAATTTTTGTCTATTTATAAATTTCAGTTAACATATATTTTACAGTTCTATCTGAAAAAGAATTTGAAATAGAGAGAAAGAACTGGAAATTAATGAACCCGCTGCTGTAATCTAAAAACGATAATCAAAGCATATTGACCCATAATTACTATGCATACGGGATAGGCCAGTAAGAACATAACAACCAGCTCACCTGACCATCCACGGGTTCTATCTGCTGCAGGGTGGCTAAAACAAACACTGCCGTCTTTCCCATACCAGACTTCGCCTGACACAAGATATCCATGCCCAAGATAGCTTGAGGAATACACTCATGTTGGACTGAAAACAAAACAATTAAAAGTGAGTGAGATTTTTTTTAACCCACGAGAAAAGTTCGTTTCTGGGGAGATTGTTTGTTATGAACTTTCAACAACCCAAAACTTTCATTCACCTTCTGAGGGATGCTCAAAACCACAGTCAACAATAGCACGGAGCAGCTCTGGTTTGAGGAGAAAGTCTCTGAATCCTGAGCTGTGGATAGATACGTAGGACCCCTTCACCTCCTTCTTGTTTGCTGGGGTCCCACTCTCAAGGGCTCCCTGGGGCTCATCGTCCTCCTCATAGTCCAGAAGTTCATTGTCAACGTCGGTGTCAGCCATCTACGAAAATATGCATGTAAAATCAAAGAATCTGTATCTCACAACATGACCAAAACATCCCCCATGTGTCCCGTCCCAAGTGCGCAAGCTCGTTTTGAAAAGACTTGAAATTAACCACGTTAGAAGGTCGCAGTATCACCCGGTTCACGCTAACATTAGCAGGCCACAATCCCGGTGCTCCCAAAGACGGCTTTTTAGAAGTGATGAGAAAGCTAAAATTAAAATGAACTTACACATATATAGTCTTTAAAGACCTAAGCGATTGTGATCCGTCGAGCTAAAACGATTATGCTCACTTAAACTGAGGATCTGTGTGATCCGACTGAGACAGCGCACTCATAAACAATGGATTCATCGTCATTCATACCGGCTAGTTAGCAAGCTAGCAGCTAAATGAAAGTCACGAATTATTTCAACAAACATTGCCGGTATATTACTAACTTACCAAAGGTTACAACATTAGGTATGTGGACGTTTGTTCAGAAACCTAAACAATCACTCGCCACTTAGAATTGGCTAAAGCTAACTGTTTAACTCAGTTTGCACATTAGCGAAATCAAGATGAAGCTAATATGAAGGCTACAAGCCTGTTAGCTTCCTTAGCTCAAAACATCTGCTTTAGGAAATAAAAACAGAAACACATTTACGTTCTTAACAACTACATATACTCATACATAGACGAATTTCGTGTTAAATGCAGCTTTTACTTACCTTGCTCTGATGTTTTATACCCCGTCGACGACGATGTGCGCGTGTTACTAGCAGGCTAGCGACTATTCACAGCACAGTGACTTCACATGTACGCTGCGTTCAGGAACACCTCGGAAAGAAAAGCCGCTTTTGGTGCAGCTGTAAAGGTAATGTGATAGAATGATCTACTCAAAAACGACTGAATTAATACAGCAACGACTTATTATTGCCTGATATTGGTAATGGTTTCAACACGTGATTATATGGATGCAGATTCTGTTCAGCACAGTTAGGTTAGTTGTTTTTCAAACTTACGATATGTGTGCTGACACAGAAATGCATCACTCAGGGGCCAGCAGCGCCTGTAGCTTTAGGGTCGAGCTTTCCAAGGTAGGTCTCTGACACCAGCTTACAGGGAAGAGAAGTGTGAAGCTGATGTTTATTGTAATATAGTTGTCTTGCTATTCAATTCAATTTATCCTTATTCGTATAGCGCCAAATCATAACAAAGGTCACCTCGAGGCACTTTACATGGCAAGGTATAGGACCTTGGAAAAAGTGTATATACACAGAATAATGGAGAAAACCCAACAGTCTCACTTGAGCAAGCACTAGGCGACAGTGAAAAAGCATGAAGAAGAGACACAAAATGATGACAGAATAACATGGTTACTTGGTTTCTTTTAGTGTGTAGGTTACTAAAGAATGTATGTGTCCTGTTGTGTTACTGGTGAGTGCCATGATGCATTTATGCCACAACCCTTTTTTATATATTAACTCATTACAAAAGTTGCTCCATGACATCGGGTAAAGTTGATTAACTTAGATTTAGTTCTTGTACTTTTATGGATAATATACAGACTTCCAGTTCTACGGCTAATCCAACCCATTGTGTATATGCAAATTAACTAAAATGACAAATATTTAACTGTGACTATATTTTCACTGTGTCCTGTTTGGTTAAATTACAACATCTCACTTTGTTAATGATCCATTTTCTCACTCCTCCGTTATGTGCAGTTATTCTTCTTTCAGACTGTACTGTTCCTCCTGTATCTCAGCATAAGCTGTCTGCAACATTTCATGTCCTGCAGCTATATCATGCATATATGTGTATGTGTCAGTATATGTATATATACATATTATAGATTAGATAGTTATACAGGTAACATGTACACCAACGACTTGATTCTACACCAACGAATTCATCTCAAGCGACCCAGGTGTGAAGCTCCTGAAGTACGCAGACGACACCACCGTCATCGGTCTCATCAGAGACGGTGACAAATCTGCATATCGACGGGAGGTTGAACGACTGACACCCTGGTGCAGTCACAACAACCTGGAGCTGAACACGCTGAAAACTGTGGAGATGATAGTTGACTTCAGACGACACCCCC
>JAUMHF010000001.1:13266950-13284824 GCA_032359275.1 Microctenopoma steveboyesi
TTTGCATTCCGGCTTTCAAGCCATCAGTGTCATTTACTCCTTCTGTTGCTGCATTGTTTCATGTCTGGGTGCAGTAGGCCACTCCACAGAATCTACAACTACAGCTGCTACACCTGAGCTGCTCAGAAAATGAAATGACCTCTGCTCACTTGTTGCTCACAGTCTAAATGTTCAGTCAGGATTACGGGTGTCGTTTTTCTAAAGCAATAGGTAAAACGACAAAAGTAATCTGTGTGTTTTTCTAGGCATACTCTCTGGTGGATCGAGAGGTGGGCTACTGTCAAGGAAGTGCATTCATCGTCGGCTTGCTGCTTATGCAGGTAACGATGGAATCATTTATAATGAGGATATTTAGCCTGAATGATTGGCGTGACCATGGGAAAAATTAATCATTCTGTGGCAGGTTTCTGAAAAAGCCCATTAAGTTGTCTCTTGTGGTAGCAACACAAGCAGGACCTGATTTGTAAGTAATGAGGGAATGTTCCTCACCCATCTCACCTTCTCCAGATGCCAGAGGAGGAGGCGTTCTGTGTTTTTGTGCGACTGATGCAGGAGTACCGTCTGAGGGAACTGTTTAAACCCAGCATGGCTGAGCTGGGTCTCTGCATCTACCAGTTTGAATATCTGCTGCAGGTAAGGAGGAGGCGGAAGGCTTGCAGTGTGCATCTTGTCCACAGAGTGGCAGCATAATCTTCCGCTTATATCTCCAGTGCATCAGTTCCTCTTCTGGAACTCACTGGGTGATTTGAGGTTTTAAAACGGCGCTCTTTTTGTTACCGCAGGAGCAGCTTCCAGAGCTGAACGTCCACTTCCGCTCCCAGAGTTTCCACACCTCCATGTACGCCTCCTCCTGGTTCCTCACTCTCTTCCTCACTTTCCTCCCTTTGCCCGTTGCTACTCGCATCTTTGATATTTTCATGTATGAGGTAGGAAACATTCTGAGCGTCTGTTGATGACTGTATGTTTAGTGCTCGAGAACCTCCTGTAACAACACCTAACGTGTCCGTAGGGCCTTGAGATTATCTTCCGCGTGGGCCTGGCCATCCTGCAGTACAACCAGACTGACCTCATTCAGCTGGACATGGAGGGCATGTCGCTGGTAAGCAGCCGCAGCTTTCTGTCACTTGATGCAGAAATTAGTTTGACAAGCCACACGCTCCATGTCCCACTTTCCCTTTCGTACGCAGGCTTTCTGAACTACTTATGTGATCTGATTTTTTTTTTTTTATGTGCACTCACCTAACCGCCGTGAGGTGTTGCTGTGTTAGTAAACCTTATTTGCTGGTGTGTGGTGTGTCTTTTATGGATTGGTTAGCAAACAGGAATCACCTCGTGATTCATGTTCACAAAACTGCTCAAACATTACGGGTCTCGTTTCTTTCACTCTGTGTGTATAAAAAGGCTACAACA
This sequence comes from Microctenopoma steveboyesi, assembly GCA_032359275.1. NCBI lineage: Eukaryota > Metazoa > Chordata > Actinopteri > Anabantiformes > Anabantidae > Microctenopoma > Microctenopoma steveboyesi. The sequence continues at coordinate 13,268,361 of JAUMHF010000001.1, forward strand.
ATTTATTTAATTATTAATAATATTCAAATTTGATATTATGTCTGCTGTTTAAGTTCCATCTCAGTTAATACACAATTTTGAACTCAAAATAAATAATTCTGTGAGCTTCTAGCATTTTAGTATCCTGATATGTAAATATCATGATGCAGGTTCAATTAATTCAGAATATTATAAATCCATCTTTTTTTTTTTGTGAATCACAGTTTAGCAGCATCAGCGGCTGCCTTGCCACCGCTCTAGGGTAGATCCGTTACTGCTGCTCACTTTACTGCCTGGCTCTGGATAAAATATGAATGACTTGAGCTCTCTAATCTTGTGTTTCCCTCCCGGCATGCCAGCATTTCCAGAAGGTGATCCCCCACCAGTTTGACAGCTGCCCAGACAAACTGATCCTCAGGGCCTACCAGGTCAAATACAACCCCAAGAGGATGAAGAAGTAAGAGCTCGTTACTCAACTAATGACTAATAAGAGCCGGGCTGGACGGGCTGCTTGTAGCCCACTCGGATCTTTACTTCTGTCTTACTAATGCTGTGGTTTTTACGGCGCAGTACATTCACATCCGGTGTTCGATGTGTTGTGTGCTTGTTTTTAATAGATGGTTCACCAGAAAGACTTTTTCCTGTTCTGCCCTCAACAGATGTTTTTTTTTTTCTGAATGCTTGGTAATTAAACAAACGAGGAACCTTGAAGGCTCAGAAACGAAACGCTGAATAAACCGGTGTTGTTTTTCTTTTTCATCACAGACTCGAGAAAGAATATACCACAATCAAGAACAAAGAAATGGAGGAACAAATCGAGATCAAGGTGTGTGCTCAGCTGTAGTTTGTGCACGTCTGGACGTTAAAATAAACAATTTTATTCCGTTTGAAAACAAAATGACAACTTTATCTTTTGTCTTATTGTCTCTGTCCAGAGGCTGCGCACAGAAAACAGGCTGCTGAAGCAAAGAATCGAGACGCTGGAGAAGGTACAGCTGTGATTATCGTTTCCGTAAATGCTCATCTGAATCAGGTTTGAGCTGCGTAATTGAGTAAGAGCATCTCTGTGGGTTTAAACTTCTGTTGCTCTTCTGCTCCTGAGCAGCTTGTTCTTGTGTGTGTGTGTGTGTGTGTTTGTGGGTGTGTATGCTTGTGATTGGTTCCGTTTGAGACGAGGTTTTTCCCCCGTTTGCTCTGCCATTGAGAGAGACTGCAGTTTTTAATCTTCTCCACCTCTGTGAAATTTTATCTGAGCGTTTTCACCGCTGCATCTAGTTTCTTCACAAATATCTTCTCTATCACCTCATTTATCTCTTTCTCCTTGAATTTCCTCTTGGGTTTTGTGGTGTTTTATCCTGCTGAGTGTCCCGCTGTCTTTCACTCTTCATCTTTTTCTCGTCCTCTTGTTCCTCTCCTTCGTTGCACTGTAGGAGAGTGCTGCTCTGGCAGACAGACTGATACAGGTAGAGTACTGGAAACCACTTTCCCACTGACCTTGCTGTCTGCTGCCCTATGTACCCTCCTCCTCCTTCTCTTTTGGCTCTCCTGCTCTGCCTCTCTCCTTTTCTTAACAGTGACCGGCAACAAGTGCATGACAGTAAATTGACATTGTGTATAAATATACATAATAATGTTTAGTCTTGTAATCCCTTAAAGGCATGTCTTGTTATTTAAATATGTTATAATTTGAGGTTGCTCTATCCCTGCATGTGGCATGTAAAGGCTCAGTATCATTATTATTATTATTACTTTAATTAACACCAGTATTTAACTCAAAATAAATAAAATATTTACTATGAAGCTATTAATTAATGCAACACAATCCACTCATCAGTCACAAGGCCATTAATCAAAGTTATACTAATATACATTGTATTTTTCTTTAAACTGACTGTAGTAGTTCTTTACAAAGGGAATAATTCCTCTTTCCAACAGGTCAAATGAATTTTTCCTTCACATAAAAAAGTCTGCTGTGTAATATTTAACACTTATACATAATAATGTTCCCTAGATGTCCACATTTACCCTTTTTCCTCTGTAATTATAAAATCTTAAACCCGTCCTGATCATCTGATCTGTTGTTCCAGGGTCAAGTGACGAGGGCACAGGAAGCAGAGGAGAACTATGTGATCAAGCGGGAGCTGGCAGTGGTGAGGCAGCAGTGCACCACAGCCAGCGAGAGCCTTGAGAAAGCACAGGATACCATCAGGGAGCTGCAGCAACAGAGGGTAAACCCCAACCCAGAATCTGTGCATGAACACTTCACACAGGTAGCAAAAGATAGAATCATTTCAGCACAAAAGATAACGGCAAGTAAAGAATAGCCCCCTGCTCACATGCGAGGAAATTTTGAATCAGTTAACCTGCAAACGCTTGTGTTAATCTGAATGGCTAATTAGGTGATGGTTCATGAAGCCACGTCAGTCAGTTAGATGATTTTTAAGTCAGGACGGCTTTTATGTGAGTCGTCCAGATCATCATAAATCTAAGTAAAGCTTGCTTCTTTGGCTTCACATTTAGCACAAATATGAAAGTAATATTATTCTTTTTATCTAACTCTCTGCAAGAATTCCCTAATGTTGTACTGTTTCTTTCACAAAAAACCTACTTTTATCAGATTGTTGGCGATAGATTCTGACTTTTCTTTTGTAGTGTCTTGAATGAACTAATTGCCAAACACTGTCTTAAGACTTCAGTGGCGTTTATGCAAAACATTTATGCAACCCAGGATCTGTTTTGCAAAGCAATTACAAAGAGGATGTTTGTCCTCAGAAAACAGAAACTCTCAATATTCAGCCTGTTATATGTGGTAACTATGGTAGTGATAATACACAGCAAAAAAGATACCGTGGACTAAACCCACAATATATACAATTATTATGCAGTTTGTCATAGATTAGATTTCTTTTTGTCATGAACGTGATTAGAGATACTAATTTTAATGCAGTGCTAAAGCATGGAAAACTATGCTTTTTAACATTTTACATAAAAAATATCAAAGAAAATGTTCGAAGATTAGATTTATGTTAAGGTTAAATAAATACAGGTTCACAAAACTCTAAACACAAAAAGAAAAGTGAATAACTTTGTCGGAAATCCATAGAAAAATCTCCTGCTGAAACACATCCATCCATGTTCTCTCTTCCTTCTCATAGCATACACACAGCTTTCATGTGTCTCGCCGACGTGATAAATTCAGGGCACTACCGCAAATAAGTGTATTGGCTTTCTGAGGCCACGTTACCCATTTGAATGCATACGGTTTTTCAAAGTGGCGTTCACAGTACTGCATATAGCATGTAGTAAAGCCCAGTAATTTCACCTATGTAGGTACAATGAGAAACACTACAGAAGAAATCAAAGGGTCATTATCGCTTTGCACTGCCATGCTGAAAACAATTCCTCTATTAGATTTAGAAATGGGTAATATGACGGAAGGCTGCGAAATGTGAATTATTGGAAGAGGAATCTTACATCATGCTGCTCTGGTTCCTCTGGTTTCTGTGGGGAGATGAGTGTTAGAAACCTCAAGAAGTGTTCCCGTCAGTGCTCAATCCCACTGGTGAGGACATGGTGCGTTTCCAGTGTTTTTCTAATTGAGAGGAAATAAGTGCCAGATGAGTGAGTGACTGGTAATGAGGGAGTTGAACCCGGTTTACTTAATGATTCAGTTTGTGTTCAGACATTTGCATAACTGTGCTTTAGAATTATATTTACAATTTAAAGTTTAATTCACTCCAACAACAAATCTTCATCACAATATGACGTGTGACAAAACTTACTTTTGTCCATTTACTCTCCTCTCAAATTCACACGAAACAAAAACCAGGCAAAAGATGTCAAACAAGTCTTTGATTTATTACTTGGGCTCTAAATAGTGCTATTATGACGAGTGGTTTTATTCCAGCTCAGATTGCTGGCACCCATCACCCACCAGAGTTCACACACCTCCAGACACTCAGACTCCTCTTTGATAACCAAGACTGAAAGGCCTGATATGACAAACCGAGACTGTTGTACTCACGCCATGTACTTGCCCAATTTCAAGCTTTTGTATTTGGCCTCGTAGGAAGGTATTTTTTCCACTCAACTCTGCTTTTCTGCTGCTCTCGCACTCGTAACTCTGCAGTTTCGCTTTGATGTGGTGACATGAACATGTACAGTAGCTTTCTATTTTCTGACATCATTGTGAGTCAGTGGAGCAAGAGTGTCACCAACTTCATTATGAGCAGCAGCTATTTCGAAGCTGGTTACTACTACTGGGCGTATGAGACAACAAACATCATGAGAGGATCATGGTTAGGGCCATGACACACCAAACCAACTTCAAAGATTTAGAGGCAACTAATTGTGATGTTGTCTCACGTCTCTCATCCGGGCCATCTGCACCAGCAGGGGGCAGTAGTCCGTATTTGTCTTTTAAAAAGAGAAAACAGAAGAAAATAGACGACTGCAGGTAAACTGTATAACCCGTAAAGAGAGCAGTCTCATTTGCTTACAGACATTTGGGTTTATGTCCGATTAGAAGTTGTAAAAGCGCGGAGGTCCTGTGTACTTATCGTGCAGTGATTCTAGGCTCCACAGCCAATCGCAGTGGGCCCCCTGACCGACAGGTCTGTCATCAGCAGAGAAGCCTGGTATGTAACTGATTTGATCTATTTGTTAGAGAAAGAGAAAAAGGTATAACACAGTAAGTCTTATTTGATTTGTTGCTGTAGCCAAAGTTTCCAGGTTTCCCTCAGCTGCCTTCTCCAAATATACGTGTAGAAAACATTTTGTCCACACCGAGACAAAGTTAACTGTGGGGAACAGACCAAAATCATGCACGGAGTCAGATGTCAATGACTAGGTATAAACTCACTTTGATGTTAGAAAATGCAAAAGAAACAGAAAGAGAAACAATACAACAGCAGCAGCTGGTGGCAGAATTGACACCCATTGAAGCACTGTGGTTGTCCTCGCTGAGCTTAACCTCTAGTCGTGACAGACGCCATCATCTGTAGTTTCTGTCTCTGACAGTCAAATGAAAACTAAGCATAACAAGGTTCACCAACCTCTCTGTTCTCAATAGGTAGCAGCACATGCATATAAACAAAATGTTTGCTGTCTGTGTAACACCAGCGATGTTTGTGTCTCAGTACACGGAACAGTTCGTGAGCAGTCTGCAGACCGAGCTGGAGCAGTCCAGACTGCGAGAGGCCGAACTGCTTGGAGCACTGAAGGAAATGCAAGACAAGGTGCTCGATCTAGAGAAGGTGAGCTGAGATGCATTCAGGCAAGATGGAAAACGAGGTGTGAAAAGTAAGCAGAGACACCGTGTGTTTGTGAATGTGTAACAGATTTTTACTGTAAATCGAAAGCGTACAGCACTAAAAGTGTTAAAGGTTTATAAAAATATGACAAAAGTTGTGGTTTCAAGCTTTTGGTTTTATCTTATGAGGTGTTAGGACACAACAGCTCCGTCACCCCCATGATGAGAAGCGATGAAGGTTTTACCGTAATGCAAAACTGAAAGTTTGAGAAGAGGCCTCCGTCATGGTTTGTTTTCTGGTCACAGTGTCCCTAATTCCTTAGTTAGATTACCATGGGTTAATCTGCTGACATCATCAAACAGCAGAGAGCGCTTCCTTCGTCACACAGCCGGGCACTCTCTCAGATCTGCTGTCTGTCCATCCAGAGGAGCAGTTGCCTGCCTGACGAGAGCAACATGGCCGTTCTACAGGAGGAAGTGAAGCAGATGAAGCTGAGGGAGCTGGAGACACTGCGTTCGTTCAGAGAGATGCAGGACACAGTTGCTGAGCTCAACCAGCGCTGGCAGGTAGCACACACACACTCTCTGTACGCTACCTGCATGTGCTGCAACCGCTCCGTCGCAGGAGAGTTTCACTGTCCGCTCTGTGTCTCTGCAGCATCACATGTCCCGCGGCAGCAGCACCGGTGGTGGCGGTGGCCACTGGAAGGAATCCCCAAAGAAGAACGCCATGAACGAGCTGCAGGACAAACTGATGACTGTCAGACTGAGGGAGGCCCAGGCCCAGGCAGAGCTCCGAGAGCTCAAGCTGAAAGCTCTGCAGCTGGAGAGCCAGGTCAGACAAAGTGACCTGACAAAAGACTATTTGTTAAGCATTTAATTTAAAAGGTAGATCATCCCCATATTGCCATAATTCAACAAACTGTTGTGCACATCACGTGTTCTTCTCTTCTCTCTAGGGCTAAAATGAGTAGTCAAATAGGAAATTTGATTTGACTTGATTTATCCTCAAATGACGCATTAATTAAAGAGGGGACACTTTATTTCACAGAGTAATTGTCATTAGCTGGAGCCCCCCCATAAACATTACACACATTTAACTTCCTTCACTCTAGAACCAGATCCACAACAAGCTGATCGGTCGCAACGAGCAGGAGCGCTCAGCCCTGCAGGACCGGCTCCAGATGCTGGCCAATCAGAACAAGGCTCTCCAGGCACAACTCAATGAGATGAAACGGAAGCAGGCCGAGTCTGACTGCAAGGTCTGGACAGAGAGTTAGAACATAAAGGAAATACGTTCATATGAGGGAAAATATAATAATATTTATAGTCAAGTAATAATAGCGTAATCATTCATAACCTTCATTATGCTCCAGAGTATTTATCTTTTCTGTTTTCGTGTAGAGTAAAGAAGAGGTCATGGCAGTTCGACTGAGGGAAGCAGACAGCATGGCTGCTATGGCAGAACTCAGGCAGAAGATCGCTGAACTAGAGATACAGGTTTGTAGCGATATGAGTAATTTGTGTTCGTAAATCCTTTTGGATCAACTGGGTTTGGAAGTACCTTAGCTTTGTCTGTGCTCAATGTGTTTTTCAGAAGGAAGAGGGGCTGATCCAGGGCCAGCTGAATCACTCAGACTCCAGACAGTACATTACTCAGCTCCGGGACCAGATCACTGAGCTCAAGAACGAGGTTTCTTTCCCAAAACCATTAAATATACGTATATGCACAAGTAGAAGCATCAGCTTTTTGTTTGATTAGTTGCCTTGTAATTATATGAACCAAAACAAATCAATCAAAACCACAACTTCTCAAATAGCGTTAGCTTTTTAATTTTGCCTTATTGAAACAATAATGTGAAGAACTTCATATAAAGATGTTGCAGAGAATTTTCACAGTTTCCTCGTGTCTTTAGGACCCAGTAATTACAGAAGACCAACACTAAGTATCCTTTACCACAGACATTTGTAGCCTGATGATCGAACATAATTTCGATTTCTGCGACGTGACGATTTCAGCTGATTCCTTGTTGTTATGTAGGAGTCCGTTGTGTTTTGCTGATGCCATTATTAGTTAACACTAAAGATGTGGTAGGAGATATTTGGACCTTCACGCTGAAATATGTGATTCTATTTCCTTACAATAATTTAAACAGCTGTAGTTAGGTAGCTGTGTAGGAATATTGCATCTACTCTCTTAATCCTGGTTTTTAGTCTCTGGATGGTCGATGCAAATAGTCCCAACATTAGCAATAATATTTCTATTGCAGTTATATGGATGTGCTATAAAGGTGTGTCAAATTCATTTTGACATGTGACTATAAGTCATTAGTGCTAATAATGCTGCTGATGAACGCATCGTTATTCACCCGGCGTCTGCAACAGCTTGAAAATGGCGTGCAGATATAAGACACATATACACGTAAGCAGATATCCTGCAGCCTCGCTAACGACCACAGAAAAAAATCTTGTCATCTAAATGCAGCCTCACAACAGACACCACTTCCACCTTGACACACTCAATGTTGTGTCGAAGTCTTTCTTGTAATAAGAGACCACTGCTCCTCCCCAGCAACTGGATTCTCATCATTTAGTTCTTCGTGAACTTTAGTTCTGAAAGATGAGTGAGTTTCAAAAGAATAAGTGCGTGACAGCATGTCTTTTTTTTTTTCCTGTCATAGGTGAGCCCACAGCTGTCTGATTCGTGTTCACTGTCTCACTCTGTTCCTGTGGGGAGAGTGAAAACATAAAGATTCAGGTTTTTCTTTCATCTCCACATTTTTAATTTCACCTGGAGGCTATTTGTGGTTTGAGAAAATTCAGCGTCTTCTCGGGTTTAAGAACATTTTTCCAAGCTTGCTCTGGAGACATAATTCTCAGCCAGCACACGTTCTGGGGTTTGTTCATTCAGAGAGTGGCAGTGCGTGACTAGTGAGGAAGTGTTTAAGGCTGAGGGGGTGTGATGAGACTGCCCTGCCCTTTACCGCTCCTCTTCTCTCTTTTCTTCGCCTCTCCCCACCTTTTTTTATCAGAGCAGCGGTTTTATAAATGAGACTGAAACTTGCGTGAGTAGTGACGAGGAAGCAGTGAACCATTTAGAGAAATCTCAGTGCAGTCGTCTCACGAGTGAGTAATATTGGTACTCTTAGGACATAATGGCAGACTCAGTAATAATATAGCTGAAATAATTTTACACACGTTGTTAAGTGCGACGCAGCTTTTTATTCACTTAGCTCGGTGTAGGTGCTTCGGTATTTGGGCTTTGTGACGGTTGTCCAGTCATTTTGATAGTTGTTAACCCGTTTCTACTGCAAACAAACAGAACGATAGAAAATGACCCAAAAAAAAGCCAGAGCTTGTGCTCTTTTATTTTGCTGTAGCTTGACGAGCAGTCAGACACAGTCAAAACATTTCCATTGGTTAACCACTGGTTTCCCCCCTCCCCCCCGCCTTTCAGCTAGTCTGGGTGTGTGTTAGGGGGAAAACAAAAACCTCTGAGATTTGTCATGAGTCACTGTGGTACATGCAAGGTTAACACGCCAATAGCATGCATGTGTAGATTAACACGTTCATCAAGCAAGATTAACCGCCGTGATCTGAGAGCTGGACGCAGCAGTGAACAGAAGCACGCCAAACGTTTTCGCTAGTTTAGTGCTTTTAACTTCCAGCTTCTTTCGGTATTATTTTTATTCAGTTCTCTGACATGACAGACAGGTGAGAAACCTCTGGTGCTCTGATTTAGATGTAAAGACCCCATTGCCCTATTTGCACAACCTCTAAATGGTAAGCAAGACACACATCAGTGGGTTTCACAAGGTTTTTTTTCACACCATCAACCCGTAAAATAAAAAAAATTCCCAGCACCTGACATATAATGCTATTGAGTCTTGACAGATTTAACTCGCTGTAGAGAGAATCTTTGTTAATGTTTGTCATTTTTACTATCAACTAGGGCCACGGACAGGGAAGGGTTGGAGCAAAGTATTGAGAAACAGACCGTTTTAATTAATAAGAAATGATACATAATAATGTCCAAACCTTCTTGATTTCAGCAGCAATCAATACCTCAAACACAGCCGCCCTGTGAATTACATCTTCCTCCTCTGTTTCAGATCAGGCTGTTGAGAGGCCAGAAGCCGCTCCCCAGCTCCAGAATCAGCAGTGGAAGTGGAAGTACCAACTACCAGGATCTCTGCTTGGCCAGCCCGGCGTCCGTCGAGGGGGACTACCTGAGCTCAGATGACGACCTCCTTCCTAGCCCGCTGCCTCCCAGTGCCCTCTACCCGGCCCTGTCCGGCCCATGTCAGCCGTCCGCTCGCCTCGACAGCGAGGGCAGCACAGACAGCGAGGCGGAGGATCGAGTGCGGACACACCCGGACCCACAGCAGCTGTACGGCAGCATGATGTGTGCAGAGACACTGGATAACTGAGACATGGAGGGGGTGCAGAGATTTCAGTGGATTTTTGGACTTTAGGAGACACAGGAGCTCCACAGGACAGAGCTGCTGTTGTAAACTGGGACTGCAGTCCTCCTCCTGCTTTTCCAATGTTTACCTTTCACACAATGCAGACATAGCGGCATTGGTTGGACCTTCTCCCATCATCACTACCTGTTGTCTTCACTCCTGTTTCTGTCTCCACACTGTCCAGTCGTGGACAAAGAGGTAATGAAGCTCCTCCCTTTGTTCCCCATGTGTGACTGTGCCAGAAACTGTCCTTTAAAATACATATCCATCCAAATGAAAAGGTATGACGAACAAACTAATGAGACTGGACCAGCAGTCGCTGCTTAAGATCTGGACCTGAACCTGTGATCATAACGAGGAGTGAAACATGGGTAGACACACACGGGGACTAACTCCTCCCTCTCCCTCTAAAGTGACTAATGCACACCTGACACACTGTATACTCTGTCTACCCCTGTATAACCCTCCATCCTGATTTGTTCACAGTCAAATGCATCGTTATCCTTTCTTTTCCCTTCTTCCGCCTCCCTTTACAAAGACGCACATCCATTTTCACTGCCTTCAGCAGAAAAAAGACTCTCAGTGATCCATCCACCTCTGTGTAGACAAGGTGTTAGAAGGTGATGCGAGTGACTGAGGAGATGCAGTGTATGAATACGTACGCACACAACGATAGGGTTATCACGAGATTGCATTCATAAATGAACCATGAACACTTTTTGACAGCTAAACATGTGTGTTGACCTGCAGGTCCCATGAACCAAGACAGTTCTTACAACAGCTTTTGTCAAAACTTATTCACGGTAGCTCACAAAAACAGAAGTAGGAAACTCAATATTGCCAAATCTTTAGTTTTTGTTTTTTTTATTATTTATATTTTGTAATTTATTTTCACGTTTATATATATATATATATATATCTATACATACACATATATCTATAAATATCTATATGAAACCATAAGAAGTGGAGAGATCTCGACAGAGGCCAAACTTTCTCCAGCATCCTTTGTGCCAACTAACAACATCTGTTACAGGTTTACAACTGTGTTTCAGAAATGGAAAACGTGCTGCTATGATTTTGGATCGACTCCTTTCATTTTGTTCGTCCTGTTGTTTTTGTTTGTTTGTTTTTTTATCTTTGTGAACATGAAACCTTCTATCAACTCTGTCATATATCAAATATGAAAACTGAGCAGTTTGACTTGATTCCTCCCTGAAAAAAAACACTAGACACCGAGTGTGGGTTATGTGTCATTTTGACATCTTTGGAAAGATGTTTAATTGCTTTCCTGCTGAAAGTTAGATGGTTACTTCTGTTATCTTCTCTTATGCCGTATGTCAGCTGAGCAGATAGCTTAGAAACAGTCCTGTTTTTACACTCGGCTCTTTTCTACAAATGAAAGCAAAACATTGTAAGTTTTGTTGAATTGTGGAACAAGTGATATATTGATAAATTAAAAAACAAACAAACAAATACTCTAACATTAGTGCTGTAGGAAACAAGTCATAGGACCTGTGAACTGACTCATGTTATCTAATATTGTAGATATATACATGTAGGTACCACATCAAGCCCTCTGGAAGGCGTCAGTCATGCTGCCATATTTGATCAGGACTGGAAAGGCTGTGCAGCTGTTACAGAGATCACCCTCAAAGACAGGAGTGATTAGGGGGATGTGGATTCCCTGATCTAACATGGCACCAATGAACAGAAACAGGTCAGGAGGTATCTATGTGTTTATATGTATCTATGATCTAACATAAACTAAACGTGTGTGTTTTACTGCTTATTTATTTGAGATTAATTTGATTCCTACTTTTAACAAACTTTAAGCTAACATCATATGTTAATCCGTGAGCTGTATACGTCGTAGGTGGAGCGAGCCAGACCAGCTTTTTTACTCCTGGGTCCAGGTTTTAGGCTGAGTCAAGCAAACGTTCCTCTGGCCTTCAAATTTAATATCAAGAGACAGGAGAGATGTATCAGTCCCATCACTTCACTAAAGTGTCTCATACAAGCAGAAGAGAAAATATCAAAGAAACATCCCGATCATTTATGAGCTCAGACTTTGAACCTGGGGGACAGTGAAAGCAAAGGCCTCTGAAATGCTGTCGTCATAACTGGAGAGCATGTGGGCGGAAAATATTTAACAAATCAAACATTACGAAATGTACAGAGGAATACGAAATACAGTCCAACAAGATCGAAAGTATATAGATGAAGTTTAAAGCTGTATCACCGTCAGTCAAATCCTGCCGATGATAGTCAAAACGTGTGTTGTCAACCAATCAGGGTGTCGCGGAGAGAGCAGATTTCTGCGTGATGCACTACACAGAACAAACTCTCATGACGTTAGGTAACGAGAGTGTGTGGATTAATCATGAGGTCAGTTCTTACATACAGCTCCTCACGGGAACCAGATGTGATCTGAGTTTATTGATTATTCACTTCTTATTTTCAGAGTGACATTAGAAGGTCCTCTCTAAAATGAAAGGCTCGCTGTACGCATCACAGTGCTACTGTTGTGCAGTGCGAATGAAATAATGGTAAAGCAGAGCATTATTGCCATTGTCTCAGAAATAAGGAAATTGGATCTTCCAGTAATGGCCATCAAATAGCTAAAGAGGATGTTGGTTTGTCCACCACGCTGTTGCAAATAACAGCTTCTCATTGGTCATTGGTGGGTGTAGCAACCGAAATCTCCACTCTGAAATCAGTGTTTGGATATCATCACACCAAATATATGTTGTGCTAATGGTTTCACTTTAGTTCCTTCTTCTAGTATCTGCAGAATGTGGACTGTCCTGTTGAGTGTAAGTGTTAAGAGGATTTCTCACCGAAATCTTTCCATAAACGTTCAAAGAAATGACAGATAATTGACTGTGTGTGACGTTCAGTATTACTGTGCAGAAAGCAGTAAGCAGGTTTCCATCCGTGGTTGATTTGAACAGTTCTTGCTCAGTTTTTCGAAACAAAATATCGACAAATGAACCGGACACAGAAAGCAGCAACATGTTGTGTGTTGCACGTATTGATGCATGAAACGCAAATTCAATATCTTCGTTGTTTTTTTTGTTTCTTTCCACTGGTTTAAATGGTGCTCTTTTAATTACATCATCTTGCTGTGCCTTCCTCTTCTGCAGTGGTTTGGTGGCACCTGACTGGAGAATTAGAATAGGTTATTGGGAATTAAAAGTTAAAGTTTGTGCCACATGTGGATGGAAACCTGCCTATTGTTGACTGTCTTCTTTATTAAAACTTTGGGGCTCTAAATCCTCTCAGCCCATAAATTGATTGGCTGCACACACATATGTATGCACAACTTGCTCTTTATATGTCTGGGAGCTGTAAGAACACATTTACATTGCCACCAGTAACTACACGTTTTGCCAAATGTACCACAACAGAAATCTTAAGGAATATCGCAGTTTGCATTTGAGTCTAAAAGAGTAAACAAACCATTTACATGCAGACTGCTGTTCAGTGATGGTGCTCTGATCTCACCACTGTCTAAACTCTACTGTGATGAAGCGCTCTGATATGTTTGTAAATTATTTTTTAATATAGCACTAGCTCCAACCCTTCAGTAATTACTTTTATAATTGCCATGAGTTGGGTCATTCTGTTCACATCTTTACTATGAATGATTATTAAATGAAATGATCCTAATGTGCCATACGAGTAGGTAGACAAATGGCTCAGCCGCTGGAGCCAGCCATGTAATATAATGTTCATGCAGTGTGGACTGCCGTATGATCGCACTGTGTAAAAGACTTATCTTCATCTTTACCCACCACATGTTTTCCCTGATTTGAAGCAGGACATGAGATAATGCAGCACTAAACGATGAGCTTTTCCTTGACTGTGTCTGTCCTGGTTCGTCTGGCATAGGATTTCTCAGTGCTACGTGACGGCTGTTTGATATCCACAGCATCACACCCAGGAACCTTGTCTGCCTTCTCTCCTTTTCTCTTGCAATTCAACTGATGTTGTTGTCAAATATATTAAATAACAGTAAAGATTATATAAATTCAAGTATGATGGGGAAAATACATTTCAGTGTCCTGTATCCTATGAATGATACAAAATAAACTTTGACATTGCACCTTTGCAAAGGCCTGTGTTATTATTAACTGAGATGCAAATGTTTGTGCTTCTATAACTTTCATATATACAACAAAGCTAAAGGTAGAGCAAGTGCTAAGTCGCTAACTAAACAAAACTAATGGTGCAAATATAGAGTAGTTCACATGGTCACCAGAAAGAGCTGGAGAGAGAAACACTCTATTTCGGACAAGCATGGATTCATAAAACGTTTAATTCACTTTTGCCCACATAAACGAGTTAGAAAATAAAGCTGGCATCAGATTATCAATATTATTCCAACTTTCAATCCTAGGAAATGGTCAAAAACAACAATGCTTCAGATAGTGTTGCAGCTCTTTCAGATTACCGTAATGTCTGCAGCATTGCGCCTGAAGCCCGTTCGATCAATAGAGAAAATACATTTTTTAAAATGGGGAAAAAATATAATAATTCACAATATGCTCCAAGGCACAGATAAGCTGCAGTACACAGTTAAAGAGGGAACACTTATGATTCAGTATGGTATTTGAAATATGCAGAATACTTCCCAAAATTAAAAATAATAATGGAAATCCCCAGAGCGCCCACTCGTTCACACAGACATACAAATATATTCACATTTTCTTTTTCATTATCTTCTATAAAGTGTGTTTTCATTTAAAGGTAAGGAAAGAAATCTGCTGTTGCATCACCCAGCTTCTTTTAAAGTTGACCTCAATGGTATATTTTGAAACCCAAATATGTCGACACTGCGTGTCAACACTTTCTGGAGAATTTTCAGCACAGTCGTCGTCCACCCTCTTCCTCTCATATCACTTAATCGTCGAACTGGACAGCTTGTGTGCTGCTGCGACTGTGCAGTGTTTGGGTTTGTGTGTGAGGAAGCAGTGTGGTTAAAGTGTCAGCACAGAGGTGTTGGGGCTGAAACACTTCCTCGTGCTTCTTCACTCTCATCACACAGACCTGCAGAGCAGAGAACATCCGCAGCTCGCAGTCCGCCTCAGAGCAGTCTGACCTCACACTAAAAGTCTTTTACCTCTTGAACTGTTGAAGGTGAAGGTTGGTGTGACATTAAGAGACACTGGGAGAATATAAAATTTGGTGAGTATTTGCATACTAACTTATGGCAACTGTTTCTTTTAAAAGACAAGCTATGATACTCTTTACTTTTGATTTGGTTTGTTCATATTCGTTACACAAATATTATTGTTATTCGTACTATGAATGTTTGACTGATGTACCTGTTGTTAGAAATAAACATGTTCTGTTAAATACCTTAAGACCCAGTGATAAATCTACTGCTCATTCATTTATGATGATCAACAAGTTCCGAAATATCCATATAGATGGAGATTATGAAACTTGTTATTATACACATATATATATATATATATATATATATATATATGTGTGTGTATGTGTGTGTGTGTATGTATGTATATATATATATATCTATATGTATATATATATATCTATATATATACATACACACACATATATATATATATATGTGTGTGTGTGTGTGTGTGTGTGTTTGTGTGTGTGTATGTATATATATATATATATCTATATGTATATCTTTATATATCTTTATTCAGTTATAATAAGACTGGGCTTGAGTTAACATTAAGCTGATTAAACTCACAACTGTTTCTGCTGACCCACGAAGCAGAAGAAAATATTGGAAAAATAATGAAAGTTCAGCCACTAGAAAATCTGAACTATCTTCCTTAAACCAGTCGTTCATTCATACTGCGCGTGACAGGGAATGCAAATTATATTTGACTGTTTGACATGTTCATTGCGCTGATGAACTTGAGCTTGTGAAATTCACTTCTTATACAGTCACAGCAGTTTGATTAAAAATATATTTCAACTGAGTTTTCGGTTTTCATGATGCATGAATGATGATGTGAGCAAGAACAAAGAGCACGCATGCTCAGGCAAAATCTAGCTCAATCATTTTTAGCAGAACATGCAAAACACGTCTAAGTTAGTAATAAGGGATAAATATAATCTAACAAATAGAAATACAATCAGATGCATTTACTTTATACTAAAAAACGCTCAGGTATGTTTTCAAGAGCAAAAGAGCACATAAACAAAATAGAGCTACAAAATAAAAGTATCAGTAAAAAAAAGCCAGTAGTTTCCAACCTTTTTGAACCTGCGACCACATATAAGACGTCTGTATCAAGTTGTTAAGCAGCTGTTTCAGGCTCAAAGACATAAAGTGCCCAGTATTTTACAGAAAACAAATCTGAAAGAAAAATCTGAATCTACTACTTAGTGTTGCACAAATATTTTCTGCTTTTTCAACGTTATTTGATCATCTTACAACTTTCCAGATTTATCCTGATGAACTTCAGAATGGGCGCATGTGCCAGGTTAGGAACCACATTACTAAACTACCTAAATGCTTCTGCAGTAGTTAAAATTAGTTCCACCTCCACCAGCTGTATTAATATAATACTTTTTATACATTATACCATTACGGATATTTATACGTTTTAGTTGCAGACGCCATTTTCTTTTAACCTCAGACAATTGCTCAATCCCATAAATAATTAAATATTGCATCAATCCATGTGTTTCACCTTTCATATATTCAATTCAATTCAATTTTATTTATATAGCGCCATTTTACAACAAAAGTTATCTCAAGGCACTTTACAGTGT
>JAUMHF010000001.1:13286644-13358700 GCA_032359275.1 Microctenopoma steveboyesi
ATATATATATAGAAGTATTTTCTGTATTTGTTGTAGTCTCCAATAATACTTAAAATTATTATTGTATATTGAATATAACTTAACACTTTGTTATATGTTGACTTGATTGATAACTTCTGTATCTTTCCGTATCTTGTTCTTGCAGATATTTTCATGTCTGTCTAGTTTGAAGACTCACATATGCAAGAGTCATGGAAGCAGAGCACCTCTGTCAGCAGCACACATCAAGTCCAGCAGGACAAACACTGAGCAGTCAACATGCAGGGGCAAGGTCAGCACCATGTTTCTGTGGGGCTTGAAATATTGTTTTGCATATATGAAACTGCATAATCAATAACCACAGTGGCTGTTATCCTAGGAGAGAACGTTTGGCTGCACAGTGTGTGGAAAAGTGTTCAAGCGCTCCTCCACTCTCTCCACCCATCTGCTCATACATTCAGACACACGGCCGTATCCCTGCCAGTACTGTGGTAAAAGGTTCCACCAGAAGTCAGACATGAAGAAACACACCTTCATACACACCGGTGGGTTTATCTGGAGTTTTAGGTTGTATATATATATATATATTTTTTTTTTTTTTTTAATGTTTCATACATTACTAAAACACAGCCTTGCACGGAAATTCAAATGAAGCAGCAGAAGTAAATGTTTAGAGTGTTTGTACTGTATTTTAACAATATAATAGTTTGCAGCTCACAGTCAACAGTGCTTAGTCATTCAACATTTATAAAAATACATCTTTCTATCAGTACCGGGGTAAATTAAATCCTATTTAAAATGAAACTAAATTGTATGAAGCAAAAGCCTTTTTCACTTTTTTGAATACTGTACAAAAATGTTAGACCAGCGTATTTGACCGTCCAGTAATCCGTCCACTCATGTTTTCCAGGAGAGAAGCCCCACGTGTGTCAGATTTGTGGGAAGGCTTTCAGCCAGAGCTCCAACCTCATCACCCACAGCCGCAAACACAGGGACGACCGGCCCTACCACTGCCCCCGCTGCCTGTACAGCTTCCAGCACAAAGTGGACCTGCGGCAGCACCAGGAGCACCACTGCACCTACCGCTGACTGTGACACAGCTGAATCAACATCTGCAGCCGACAGTAGTTTTATTTTAGATTTACCTGTCTACAGTGATGTAGTGGTGTCTTGCTAGGTGGGTATTGTAGCATCAATGAACTCAACCCTCCCCCCACTCTCCAAGACCACTACATAACGTCATTTTGAAATAGTGTCATTTAATGTGGAATGTAAGTTTGTACATTTACTTTAGTACTGTACTATGCTGGTACTCCAAGTATAAATTAAAATGTTCAAGTTTTAGTACTGTTGATTTGTTTCCACTTTGGCCCACTGGTGCGTCAACATTCAGGGCATAAATACCTCCATCAGAGCTGGGGACCCCCCCCTTCCTGTTATGCCATGGACTGACATGAACCACGAAAGTGACATCTACAGTTCCCTCACCAAGCTGCAAATGCTCTCTAAAGAGAAAGCAGAGAACATAACGATTGTAAAGGCTCTGATCATTACTGCAAATGAAATTTAAGTTGCTTTAGATCTGTCCCAAACTACTGGAACTATCTACATACTTATCTCCTCTCTAAATGTTTGGTTCATTTTGAAAATCGAACTGATGGTGAAGTTAATTGCAAATGCAGCTACAGAACTTATGACACAGGGCACAAATTGCAGAGAATGTTATTCATAATTAATCATCATCATCATAATCATAATCAGCTCTAGAAGTTTTCACATCCATAACCTATTAATCACATCTTAATTATAATATCACCCATATTTCTGTTTTCTCGTCTGATGTTCTGCTAAATACTGAAATCTGACAGCAGTAAAACTGCGTGCAACACATGTGCAAGTGTGTTTTCTTTCAGTTTAACTGTGACTCACTAACTCAGCCTGTCTGAAGGTCCTTGGCTGTATATTGGCAGCGGGCACACAACAAACTGGTGCATTACTACCACCAACTGGTAGACACATGTATATATATAATCTCTAGGTAAGGTACTATGTACATTACAATATCTGCAGTGTATATGTTTTCCTATCTAATATCAACCGATCTCATCTAATGTCTCCACATGAAGCTTCTTGCAGGGAAAAAAATCTATAAAAATCCCAATCTTGTAATTTCAAGATTCAAAACACTTTATTAATCCCTGAGGGAAATAGTTTAACCTTGTTACAGCCGCTCTCAGTTAAGAAAGGTTAGAAAGAACCAGCACCAGAATCAGCCCAGAACAGAATACAATCACACAAAACACAAATATATATGAACAAAAACAAACTCATGGTAATAACATCAGTCTCAAGAATAGATGGGTGATGATGGTATTGATAGTGGTTCTCCTCGCTCCCCTTTACAGAGGCAGGGGAGGAATTGTAGAGGTTGATGGCCACAGGCAGAAATGATCTCCTGTGGCGTGGAGCACGTTTCACTGTGTTCAGATTTCAGTTATAAAATTCCAAAGATGATAAACCTTTCCTTATTCTGCACAGAATTCCATATTTTAAAAAAATTAGAAACCTCCCTTCACTTCCCTCTCTAACAACATCTAATGTGAGCTTTCTTGGACACATAACATCTGGCTTCCTTCTGAGATCTTTGATAAATCCTTTATAACTTGTAGTGTTGTAAAATAACCAGTGTGTATTATCACCTGGTTCACCTGTATTAGCATGTTCCCAGGAGAAGTCTTTTATTTAATATTTTAATTCCTCATCTCCCTTCACTATTATCACATTTTTTATTGCATTGATCACATACTGTAGGCAATAAACAGAATCAGTTTTCAGTGCTGAACCACTTTCCTCTCTTTGATCCATTTAAATGCTTCTTTTTGGTAAACTTTGTAGTTTCTTTTCTTGAACCTTCTTCACGGTTTCTGCGTGTCACACATATAGTGTGTCCACCAGTGTTGCACATTCTTCAACATTATGGTCGCCTCCACATTTGGGGTCTTTGTTTCCCTTACGAATTGCTCCTATGCTCCCATACTTTAGAATAAATACCGGGGACGTGAAGTAGCGCCGCTATTACTGCGGTGCCTTTATTCTAGTAAGTAGTGGTTTGGCACTTAGGCTGTAGTTGCAGATGTTAGTTGCAGATGTTAGTTGTGAAAGTGCAGTTTTCTCTTTTTTTTATTTTCTGTTCAGTAATAAATTGATATGTTGTGACAAACGATGGCTTCTTTTAACTTTTTTTTACAATTATTGAGTTATTGGTTATAATTATTGGCATTTAGACCTTCCTAAAATTGAAAAATGAAAACAGCATTATACTGGTTATACTGGTCCTATTTGGCTGTAAAAATGGTTACATATAATTAGATATTTAATACATGTTGACATATGACCCATAAGAGTGAATATAAGTAAAACTAAAGCAGAAATGATCTTTCAGTTAATAGATATTGGCCTTAATCACTTTTTGGCAACCTGAAAACAGCATAATACTGGTTATACAGGTCCTATGAGAGGAGGTGTGAATGGATGCTTAATAAATGTGTAGATATAAGCCACACTAGTACAATAAAGCCAAGCTGAAGGAGAAAGGGGCTTTCAGGAAAAAGATATAGGCTTTAATGCGTATTTGGCAATGAAAAAAACTGTATTAAACTGGTTGTACTGTAGAGGGGTTGAAGTGGTATAAATAGACTGGGTGGTTTATGCTGCAGCACTGAGCAGCAAAAATCCACTGACTCGTGAAAATGCCTGAACATATTCCTTTATTAATATATATCGTTGTCATTATTCGTGTAGTGAAACACAGGTAGATGTAGGAACCTTTACAAACGCAAATATACATCAGTAGTTCCGTTTATCTAAAGTGTCAAAATTTACGCTCTGAGTTTTTCCACACCCTAATCTACAGCAGTGGTTCTCATTGTAAGGTTGGATCCAAAGCTTAAAAGAAGCCATTAAAGATATGAGGGAGATTAAGGTTTGGATTGGCCAGAGGTGATCAAAGGTCAGAGGTCAAGCATGTCTGAATCTACATTGCGTTTATTTTTGTTTAAAATAAGGGGCAACCTCTCTCAAATTCAACTTTGTACCACTGAGCTCTGGCAACAACATCATTGGAGTAGTCTCGGCCTGTTGTGTTTTCGTCCACCTTTTCATAGGACTTAACGTTTCCGTCCCCCATGTTGTAGGCCGCTATTCCTCCTGGAGAGACAAAGAAGAATCAGAGCAAATCTAACAAGTGTCAGTGTACTAATCCAGTAAAACAAACCTTTCAGCTTCTGCTCCTTGGTCCAACCAGGGAATTTTCTGCTGATTCGTCCAATAAAATTAACCAAGATCTCCGTTCCTTGTTTGAGATGTTCCTTACTGTCCCATGCGCCTATTGGAGTGTGATTGCCTCCTTCTGGAGTAACATCAACCTACAGAGGTTAGATTGACATAGGAAGAACAACACTGTTCTTGAATTCGAATATGAATCTATAGACAAATCCACCGGGAAACGTGTGGGCGCCGCCATTACTGCAGTGCTATAGAAGAGATATGACCTTCTGCACCCTGATGGCTTTAATGTGCCTCTGCTATGGATACTATCGATTATCTATTATTTTATTCTGAACACACATTGATCTAATCGTCTCTGAAGAATATGACTTCAATACTTGATATTGATACTCATACGGTCATATATTCTACCATTCAATCGTTTTCTTTTCAGCTTCATCCATTTCTCCCAATAGTCTACATACAACATGCTAATGTATTAAGATGTGTACAGGAAGCTTGGTAACTTGGTCTATGAGCGTTTTACAAGACGAGCAAGACTTTTTTATTTGATGAAGGCGCAACGTTTTATCTACCACAGCTTCTCTCTGCTGCGTATAAGATGACTGAGACTCACCAATATTGTCTTTTCATTCCAGCATAATCCGAGGTATTTCAGAACATTATTATTAATACTTTACTTTGCTTGGCAGACGCTTTTATCCAAAGAGACTAACAGAAGCTAGTGCTGGGTGTCTGGCTCAGGGACACACCTGGTAGGAAATGGCTTGGGAGTCAGACGGGATTCGAACCTGCGACCTCTTACATCTCAGTCTGACGCTTAACCCATTGAGCTACCAGGCCACTGGTACAATTAATAATAAATTATGATGCAATTTACTGTGTTATCGATGACAACGAAACTGAGCGCTGTCAGTATTAGTGTTGTTGCTAATGTAATCATGCACAAGCGTCACAAGTTGTACATAACCAACTATGTTCTTGTTGGTATTCAGGTTTGAAGTTATTATTATTATTATTGTTGTTGTTGTTACACTTCTGTTAAAGCAGCCGAAGTTCGCCAATAACCCAATAATTGTAACAAAAGTTAAACGAAGCCGTTTAAATCAGTCATCATTTGTCACATCATATCATTTTATTACCGAACAAAAATTAAAAAAAAGAGAAAACTGCACTTCCACAACTAACATCTGCAACTACAGCCTAAGTGACAAAGCGCTACTTCCTAGAATAAAGGCACCGCAGTAATAGCGGCGCTACTTCACGTCCCCGCTATTAGTGTAGTATTTGAGTAAATCAGTAGTATTTGTTATGACCTGCATTAAGCCCCAGGCTTTTCTGTTGTCTCCCCAGCCTTCATCCAATGTGTTTCCAGCTCTGGACTCTCTGGAGATGATGGCAGCAATGAGAGCTGGTTCAATTTCCAAATCACGTCCCACCTCGGTAATAATAGACATGTACACTCTGACTCTCTCTAAATCAGTCTTCGCCATAGTGTGTGAGGCTTTCACACCTTTAAAGGAAAAGTTAAACAGAAGAAAGGGTTTCAGCAATGCACTGTCAGTAAATCCAGTTTACTGTAGACGAGAAACAGAGTTAATGATTCTTTGATCAAATCTTATCCCGTGTTTCTCTCCTGCGGTGTTTACCTGAGTATGGCAGCTTGTCCTGCTGAGCAGTTTCCCATGAAGCTCCAGTAGTTTCCACCTTCATGATGTCTCCGTAACCTATAAAACTCCACTTAATAAGATTTTTTTTAACAGCTTTACATCAACATCAGCACAAAACATGAGAACTCCAAAGGTCTTCACAGTTACCTATATAACAAATCCTTAAAGAGTGTTTGACATGTCTGACACTAACACACACAATTAAACCAAAGCTTTAAAGCAGACAAGGCAAGTAACACAAATCTGTGTAACTCCAGTTTGTCAGGTAATCGTAACAATAACACCGTTACATCCAAAACAAGTCCAGTTGCTGTTGGTTAAAACCTTTTTGAGATAACTATGACCTGGATGACTGAGAACCTCACAGATAAATAACATTACACTGCCAGTAAAACAACACTCACACACACACTTACACATATTTCTGTTTTCTCCTCTGATGTTCTGCTAAATACTGAAATTTGACAGCAGTGAAACTGCGACACAAGTGCAAGTGTGTTTCCTTTAGTTTCACTATCACGCACTGACTCAGCGTTTCTATTTATCCCCCACCCTTCCCCTTCCCTTTCCCCTTCCCCTTCCCCTTCTCCTCCCTCTCCTTCTTCTTCTTCTCCTGCTAGTGCATTACTACCACCAACTAACACATACCACATACCTGAACATATGACAAGCGCTTTACCATTTAACAAGTATACAGGATGGTCAAAAGCCTAATTTCGAATAGTCATAATTCAAGTTAAAGATATCTATAATTAAACCCATTTAAAAGATATATAATTTATCTTTCTGGATGTCCTAAAGTGCGATATGACTAATCAAAATTCATTTGCAGATATCTAAAACGTTTGGATACTCACATTGTGAAATATCTAGGATTATTTTTAGTAGATATCTCAAATTCGACTTTTGACTAGTCACATTGTAACTAGAACTGACACCACCCACTTGTGTGGGTTACAGGAGCTTACAAAAGACATAAAATGACAGTTTTCTGTTTGTAGTTCCTTTGTAGTTCACAAATGTAACAGTTTATATACAATACGACATATACAAATACGTTTTAACGATCATATGTTCAAATGACAAGTCGCGAATACTTAATACTAAAAACGAGTGCCTGTTTACAGACGACATATTTTTGTGCTGCAAACTGTGCGCTCTTCATCGTATCACTGTAATGTGCACTGACAGTCCTGTCTCCTAAAAATTCACACGTAATGTGTAGTTTTTAGGAGACAAATGCGACGGAGTTATACAGCAATACTCTCATGAGTGGGTTCACAGCCAAGTGAACCCAGAACTAACTGTTACACAGCTATTTATCAACTCTACATCCTAGCTACGCTGTCTATCTTTATGGTCAGAGTCAGAGGCACCTGGTTCCTGGTCGTCTCTGTCCTATCTGCTGTCCCAGACAGTAAAGCAAAACAAAGATAGTCTTACAACATCTAAAGACATTAGGAACTCATGAACTTTAGCTCACACTAAATCAACAATTTCCATAACAGTAAATATCGAATTGAAACGTTTGTAGGACAGAATCAGCAACTCCATCACGCATTTAAGATACAGGATGTAACTGACTTACTGTATATAAAATACTATTTTTGTGCTCCAATCTGTTTAATGTACATTAAACAATTCGAACAGCCGTTGAATCCAGGTCTTCCTCGGGTCTGTGCATTGCTCTTTGTTTTCTGTAGTATTGGTGGATTGATATTGGACCAGTAGCCTGATGCCGACCCTGATATGAAATCCACTGTGGCCTCATGATATCCCAGCCTGTTCTAAATCTTCTGAACATAAACTGTTTTTCAAACCTGCTCTTCTTTCCCTCTGCATTTGGGTTCAGCCTCTGTGACACTACCCTGCTTAAAGGATGCACAAAGGTTCACTGTTGCTGCTGTTTTGTTTTAACATAGTCACGAATTAGAAAGATCAGAGTTCACACTGAGCCAAATAAAACCAATCATGTCTGTTTAGGCTGTGCATTAAGTTTATTTTATTCAACATTTCATTTAATTTGCAGATACTTTCCGTTAAAGTTATTAAAATGTAACATTGGTTTTGTACCACTGAGCTCTGGCAACAACATCATTGGAGTAGTCTCCACCGGTGGTGTATTCATCCATGTTTTCACAGGAATAGACTCTCTGGATGCTGGTATTGTAGGCCGCTATTCCTCCTGCAGAGACAAATATCAGTAAGAACAAAACTAAACAACGTGTCCTGGTAATAATTCAGTAAAACAAACCTTTCAGCTGTTGCTCCCTGGTCCAGTTTGGAAATTTGGTTTTGATACTGTCGATGTTATAAACCAATTTCTCCGTACAATTACAGAGATGATTCTCACTGGCCCATGCACCCTGTGAGTCTCTGGAGATGATGGCAGCAATGAGAGGCGGTTCAATTCCATATTTTGTTCCCACTCTCTTGAAGACAGACGTGTATGGAATAATTCTGGCTGCATCATCATTTGCCAAAATGTACGATGCTCTCAAACCTTTCAAAAGAAATCCAACAATTGATCATTTTTTAGACCAGTTTCTCCGTAGGTGTGTGATGCTTTTACAGTTGTTAACTGCTTAAACTGAAGATGTTGACGTATCAGCATACATTTCTCTGCTGCAGTGTTTACCTGCCGTTTGTGGAAACTTCTGCTGAGCTGTTTTTCTCGAAGCTCCAGTGGTTTCAACATTCATGATGTTTCCATAACCATAAGCTGAAAACCATATAAAAAAGGATTAGTAGGTTTAGAAAACTTTGTATACAAATAACAGATCAACAACAAAGACAGTCTCATTCACACTTGTGGTTAATGTAGAGTCACCAGTTAAACCCAACTGCATGTCTCAGGACAGTGGGAGAAATCCAGAGAACCCAGAGAGAGAAATGCAAACTGCAAACTGTGGAGTCTAATACTCAGTTCAATTTAATAGGTAGCAGATCAGGTTATCAGAAACTACCAGTGAATATATATGACCTTTGAACCCTCAGGCCCCATTGCATGAGAAATCTGTAGAATCAAAAACACAGATTGAGTGGATTCACTTATAAACTGAGACGAAAGTCATGTCCACATGCAACCAAAAAAAGAAACAGACGATCACAGTGTCTGTCATTTAGTCTCCTCCCTGCCTCTATTTTTCTCCTGTCGTGTCATGTTCCACCTCTCTCTCGTTATTTTGCTGTGCCTGCTCACACACTCAGCTCCTCCTCCTCCTCTTTCATTTCTCTTTTCCCTCCGACTTTGTCTGGACTGCTGCCCGTGAGCATTCACACACATTTAGTGCCTATTTCCAACAACATTTTTGCTCTTGTTGTCTGGTAGCCGTGACGTGTGTCTCGTGTGGTTCTCAAACATAAATGAATAAATTATGAAATCTTAGTGTGCAGCCATCTGTTCCTTATTTTTAACACACAAGTAACCACAATGATACTATGAGGAAAGCCATCGCCACTTACTGTCGTACTTTTGACACATAAAGAAAGGTTAGAGCACATTCCCCAACTTTTCTTGTCATGTGTTTTGTAAGATCATACCACATAACATATTTTCTAATGAATACAAAAACACGTCTGTTCTGTATGAAGATGAGTGTCATAACGGACAGAAAGATCACTGAGCATCACAGACATATCATACTTCTCTTTTAGCATATGACACATATAATAGAAAACAGAATATATGAAAAGAGTCCAAAGAAAAGTTAGTTACTTTTCAAGTTCTAGTAAATCCAAGATTAAGTCCTAAACACCGATAAAACTGCAAATCATAAGAAAAGTAGGCTCTTACAGTTCCCCATTTTCTCCGGAGATCGTCCGCCTGGAGCCGTATTAAGATCCAAATACAGAGCTGCCGCCTAATGTTGAAGTTTCACTATCGTTTCCCACAATTTTTCTTCCCTACAGAAACCCTCCTTTTTCAGGACAGCATAGTCTGCTGATGAGTAAACAGCGGGAAGACACATGTGGTTTTAAGTTACAGCCTTCTCTGAAACACTCAGTAACTTCATTCATTCTGATATTTATCTACATATATATTTCACTGGGCCATCGTTGAATTGGCGGAAGAAGTGGAATTTACATACTAAAAAACTGAATGTGTTTTTTAAGTAATTTTCAATAGAACAGTATTCAGTACAATGAACTTACAGCCTAACAGTTCTTTTTTTCTATCATACACACAGGTATTCTGCAGGTTTCCTGTGATTATTCATCATCATAAATAATAACTTCAGCTGATTATATCACAAATAAGTGAATATTGTGCTTGTAGGTTAAATGGGTTGTAGATCTCACACTCTGTTTTTTTGACCATCCTGCTGCATTGATTGTTTGTGAAACCTCTGGTAGCTGGTTAAGATGCATACCTCATAACCACAAAGTCCATCATGTCTGTCTCAACATCAGTTGAGCTAGTTGTGCCAGAAGACAAACACTCACTGCTTTCATTTTCAAATGATGTGCTGCTTCTCTCATAAATAACATCTGAAGTATTTATTTATACAGCATCAGCCACAAGATTAACAAAATATAGCAGGTGTATTATGTGCAGTTTTCTGCATTTCCAACACTTTCCAACCCCTGGTTGATGTCAGTGGTGTCTCTTCGTGGTAACTTTGTTTTTTGCTCATTATACTTTGATTAAGTATTAACTACAACATTTAATATCTTAGTGACGTATCACAGGTGGCAGCAGTGGTGGTGGCTGTTATTCACCACATGTAAAAATGACCTGTTCCCAAAATACAAATTGTGTATGCTGTTACAGATGTCAGCTGTATGAAGTCTTACAGTGATACATACAGTCACTCTGACCCCGGTTCACCACAGCAGTTTCTGTCAGAGCCAGGTTGTTGCTTCTTCTTGCTGTGAAAATCCAGCCTGTTCCAGCTGATTTCCTTATTTCCAGCCTGATCATCAGCCCTGGACCAGTTCTATTATTACATGGATAATTGTGTAAACAGAGGTGCTTTTGTGGATGGAGAATTAAAAAAAAGAAAGATTTCCTAATAATACGTATGATATGAAATATGTTTAACTGTTAATATGAAGAGGATTTATGTGTGACATTTCCCACTATTATGTTCAAAAACCACAGTTATAATTCTTTGTTATTTTAACATACACATCTGCTGTTCTCATGTGTATTCTTTTACTATATTTACTATATACAGATTTACTGTATATAGATTTAATAAATCTTGTTGAGTACTCTTTAGAGCAAACCGTGGAAGGTCCCACGCTTGTGAGAGACTGTGTGTGTCCTGCCCAGACCCCACTTCCTGTTGAAAATCCAACTTTCTATATCAGAACATTTTAGTGAATTCTCACTCACTATTTTGAAGAACATAGTAGTAGTAATAAAACAACAACATGCCATCCAGATGTTATTCATACTGTTCATATTTCTAAAGGACATCGTTCAGTCTGTTAGACCCCAAACTCTTTCCAATATTATCACCATCTGGTCTGTATCTCGTTTTGTTCTTCTGGAGCCCCCCTTTCATGTGGTGGATCCAGAGGAAATTGGAAATTGGAATTCAGAATTGAACTTAAATTTTCACTGTTTTTACAGACCAGTTTTTGAGAGTGAGATGTGCACTGTATCTTGACCGTAGCTGGCTTCTTTTACCTAGTTTTATAGTTTTTTTATGTTTTATAGATTGTTTTTGTTATATTTCATTTTCATCAATTTGTTATCTCCTTTTATTTTTACTTTAATTTCATCATTAACACTCTTGTTGTTCATGTTCTTATGTTTATTTATTTGTAAAGCACATTGACTTGCCTCTGTCTTAGAAATATTTCCTTGCATTCATTATTTAGTGGGTGTAACACATTCAGATTCAAAACTGGTTTGACTGGTTTGACAAAATTTCCCCTAAAATAATAGTTGGTAATTTAGAAAAACTAAGAAGAACAACTTCCTCATGAGCATTGACAGCTAAAGATCCCCTCCATGGCTGTCTGTTTTGCTTATCATCCACCAGACTTTTCGTAGATTAATAACCCAATTGTTTGGAGCCGGGATTCAAGTCGAATCATGTTTAGTGTTTATTTGAGTGTTGACACCCTTTGATTGGAAAGTGCAAACAAAACAAAAAGCTCATCTCTGATTTTGATTACGTTTATTCAACATTTTTGAAATGAAACACGTTACAGAGATTTTCACTCATAATTTGTAGGAGACATTTTTTTATTTTTGTTATGGACAGCTCCAGCTTTTTAAAAACCAGCATTGTTTTTGTACCACTGAGCTCTGGCAACAACATCATTGGAGTAGTCTCCACCTGTTGTGTGGGCGTCCACACCATCATAGGACTTAACGTTTCCGTCCCCCATGTTGTAGGCGGCTATTCCTCCTGGAGAGACAAAGAAGAATCAGAGCAAATCTAACAAGTGTCAGTGTACTAATCCAGTAAAACAAACCTTTCAGCTTCTGCTCCTTGGTCCAACCAGGGAATTTTGTGCTGATTCGTCCAATAAAATAAACCAAGATCTCCGTGCCTTGACAGAGATGCTCCTCACTGTTCCACGCGCCTCGTGCAGTGTGTCCACCTCCGCGTGGATTTACATCAACCTGCAGGTGGTAAAAGAGTTTAGTAAATACTGTTGTTCTTTTGTTTTAATGATGTTCCTGTGAGCGTTACAGTCCTGGAGCGTCCTGATAGCTGAATGATACATGCCACTACATCTACATTTAGCTTGGTTGCTCTGTCGTGTTGAACCTCATCTCTTCTCTTGTGTTTCCTGTTCTCTGCATTTGATTCTATTAAATAACGACAAAAATCATTGAAATAAAAAATTGCTTGTTATTACCTGCATCAAACCCCAGGCGTTACCTGAGTCTCCCCAGCCATTATCTAGTACATTTCCAGCCCTGGTCTCTCTGGAGATGATGGCAGCAATGAGAGCTGGTTGGATTCCGTACTTATGACCCACTGTGTTGATCATAGATCTGTACCTATTCATTCTATTTGCGTCAGTCTGTGCCATAGTGTGTGATGCTGCCACACCTGTTTAAGAGAAATCAAGGAATCACAGGTGTGGATAGATATAAACAATATTTGTTCTATATGTTCTGTTGTAAAGCTTCTCCTTCTCTATACAACAATGTTTACCCGAGTATGTCAGCCTGTCCTGCTGAGCTGTTTTCTGTGAAGCTCCAGTAGTTTCCACCTTCATGATGTCTCCTACAAAACAACACTTCATTCAATTATTTCTCATCATCTCACACACAACACATCAATATCTGCATGTTGGAACATGAAGCATGAAAGCACGAAACATATGCAGCCTATCCTCATAAGCGACAGACAACTGAATCCCTGACGCTGCAAAACTATAAATAATAAATATCAGTATCAATAAAACAGAGAAAAATTACAGAAACTTACCCATTTTCCTGTTTTTTCTTGAACCTGGAACGTGACTGTACTACTTTTATCCTCGCTTTGGTAAAATGAAGTGGATGGTTTTATACGGAACACTTTTACTTTCGGTTTCACTGTGACTTCCCCCAATTGTCTGCTATTCTGTTTTTCACTGGCAGGGATTATTTTAAGGAGGACAGGGCATTCGTGGAAACAATTAGAGGAAAGCAGCTGATTTTAAAGAAATTGACAGCACTTACTGTAACAGTCACAGGACTCTTTGTGTCAAAATAACTGCAGCTAGTCAGTCTGGTCTGTGACTGGCTGTGAACCCAGGCAGAGAGATGAACAGAGCTATCTGCTTAGTCATGTAAATGCCACTGGGGGAAGTTTGCAACTTCAGTTGCATAACATTATGATCCAAATTACATTATGATCTTTAACTCTAGTGTTTTTTTAGTGCTTGCAAGGAATGGATCTCGTTCCAGAAACAGCTGTGCATACCCGAGCCAGGTCACCAGGGGCACACTGTTAGTGAATAACAGCCCTGGACATCTTGTCCCACAAACTACAATACTATACAACTCCTACTCGCCAAGGAAACAGCAAAGTCTGAATTGACATAACATATTTCACATAACAGTATGATCACACAATGTTTATAATTAAAGGAACCAGAAGTAGCTCTAGCTTTAGAACGTAAGACGTTATCTGACTTAAATCTGAATGATTTAGTGGATTTTGAGGTTTAGCTTGAGGTTTATACAGACTTGCTGTGCTTTGTTCTATCCTTGCTGTTCTTCCTTTTTGTGTGCAGACACTGAAACTATCCAGCAGCCATGTTTCTAGTACCACACTAATTTGCCACAGGGTGATGTCACTTTCTTAATTAGCTGCATTGATTCTACTTAACAGTTCATTGCAACAGCCTTGAAAATGCCCGTAGCAAGCAATGGTGGCACAGAAATCAATCAGTGTTTGCGTGGCACACAGAAATTGAAGGACACCACTATTATTGATGTGTTTGCATGTGTCTCTGTTGTTCCAGATTTAGCTTAAAATGAGTCATGTTGGTGGACGGCTTGATGTAAATCAACAAGGCAGACTTTGGAAACATTCACATTTATTACAGTTGGCCAGTTTATTCTTCAGTGTTTGTTGGTTTATTGTAAAATCACAAGATGAGAAATATGATTATTACAACAGGACTGATTTATTAAAGGTGCTTTTTGGTATGTTTGGGTTTTTTTTAAGGAAAGGATTTCATTGATGTGGAGAAGATACAAACTCTGAGGTCTGGAATTAAATCAGGAGCTAAACAGTTAAATGTTTCAGAACAAATAAACAAGCAAGTGATAGCTCAGTGGGTAGAGCAGTCGTCTTCAAACCCAAGGGTGAGCGAGTTCGATTCCCGGTCCCACCAGGTTACATGTTGAGGTGTCCTTGGACAAGACACCGATACCCTGTAGCGCTGACACAGGTCTAGCAGCTGTCCAAACAACAATTTCCCCAAGGGGATCAATAAAGTATTAATTATTATTATTATTATTATTAAGTCAGTTATCCTACTGTTTGCACGTCTTGTCATTCCCTGAAGTGGTCCCAGCTCCTTATTTCTGAAAACAAGGCGTCTCCAGGGCAGCTGGTGTAGTTCACCACCTGTCTGTGACCCTGGATGGTGAAGTTGGCTGCCAGTGCTCCTCTAGCTAGTGCACAACGTGCCAGATGATGGCGCAAGAGATGCATGGCATGACGAGATGGCAGGGTGGCGGTGTAGTTTCCAATAATTGACACCCCTAACCCGATGTCATTGTGGCCCCTGGTGTGTCTGCCAAGCTGGTACCAACCTCTGCCTTCATAGATGTTGCCATCAGAGCCAACCACAAAGCTGAGGGGACATAGTAACATGGCCCATGGCTTCAAATATACTCAAAGATTTATGCAACAATTAGTGAGGTGGTGTTGAGACACAAAATATGTCAAATTTAATCTTTCAAAATCGGACCACCTGTATCCTATGTCGTTCCAGCCGCGGTCCTCCTGGTGGAAGCGCTGCATGGCTCTCATGTCACGAGAGCACTTTGAGAAGGATAAACAGGGTGCTGAGGGTTCATAGGTGTGGTGGACATACAGGTATTGAAGGGGTAGAGACAGTGGGATAGGTGTACCCCTGTAGGCCTTTGCCCCCCACTGACAGCGAGGGATGATTTGAGGGCAGTCTGGAGAAAAGAGAAGATATGATACTAAATCTTTACCTACAGCACAACCATCTGTTAGTAGCAGAACTGGTATAGACTGTAAGTTGAGTTGGGAAAAATTAGATGCTATGTTTTGCTAGAAAAAGCCACCTGCTATAAACAGGACAGCTGGTTACAACCTTCTGAAATGTGCCAAAATAACCATCAGGTTTGAATATCTAAACACACTCTGGGAACCATTTTTTCTTCCCTTCTGTGTGTCAGTAAGTAAATTTGATGGTATCTTTAATGGACTCTTATTAAGAATGTTTGTTCATGTAAAAAAGAACATCAGCTTAGTAGCTGCCTCATTCAGTCTGTTCCTCTGCCTGCTGACAGTTCCCCATTAAGCCTCCAGATGTCCCTAAAGCCTTTCCTTTACTTTGTTGCAGGTGCCCACCCGAATGACCCAACCACTGGATCGCGGACTGATACCAGTCCGTGGGCCGCACAGAAAGGCAAAAGTTATTTCATTTGTTTTGATTTTATTTTATTGTGTCTTTTATTTTGAAACAATCACAATTGTATTTTATTTTGAAAAAACGGATTCTGAGAGTCAGTTTCTGGAGATTGCAAATGGTGGTAACCTTAAAAGTAAGTCTGAGACTATCTCTGCGTGTTAATCAGAACAAATAGGCTTTTCAATTCAACTGCACATCCTAATGTTGTCCCTGGGTATTTTCCCTGTGTAGTCACCAGATTGTAACTGCAAACTGCTAAGTTTTGATTATTCACTCCTTCAGTGTGGATATTTATTTTTTTTTTTCTATTTGTCTATGAGAATGAACAGAATTTCTTTGTGTCGCCAGTGTATCAGGCGACTGCTCAAAGATATTTTACACAAAGACAAAGACATGGGTTTTGGTAACTTTCATAATTTTTCACAATTGATAACTTACCCCAGTACCTGTGCACAAATGCTTCCAGACCATCCTGCACTGACTTTCCCACGTTAGTGTCCAGAGCGAACCATTCAGTATTCTCCAACTTCCAGACCAGTGTGAGAGTCTCCATCACCTGGCTGTATAGATCTAGCGGGTCCAGAATGGATCTGGAGATCTCCCTTCTCTTTGGGCTAATGTGTCTAGTCACTGCATCAAAACCTTGTCCCTCATGCAAAACAAAATTATAGTATCCTTTTAGAATCTCACTGAGGGCCTGTGGCTGTTCAGAGACAGTAAGGTCGCTGATGTCCGTGCCCAGTACGATTCCATCTATGGCCCCATTAATAACAGCATCAGTGGCTAGGGTGGCAGCCTGAGACAGCTTGAACATCCTGGGGTGGTCCACACTGTCCCAGCACCCATTAGGCCCCAGTCGTTGAGAAGGGGGGAAGTCCTGGAGGCTGAGGAAGGACAGACCCAGTGTCCTACCTAAGGTCAGAGGGAAGATCCAAACAGCTGGCGTCCCATCTACCTTGGCTCTTAGTCCCGATTCGATTCCTAGCAGTAAAGGTGCCAAGGCCACTGTGGTGCCATCTGGAGCAAGAACCACCCCTCGTTCCTCTCCATGGTCGGTCACAATGTGGTGGATGGCCTTGTCAAAAAAGCTGAACGACGAGGTGTTGAGAATAGCTGTCTCCAGGGTCGCAGCATGAGTGAGATTATGTGAGGCACCCAAGAAATGGATGGTCATCAAATCATCGTGGCCAGCAGTTCTCCGCAGGGCCCTGACCAGGGCAAGGGGGGACAGGCCGGGGTTGAAGTCTTCAATCTGTTTCACAGCTTGGATGAAGCTGTCCATGTTACGTAGGTGGACAACTGGCAAAACACAAATTAAGAGAAAGGATGTGAAAAGAACCATGTAGCACATTTATGTCCATTTCATTATCTCAAAAGAGTCGATACAGCTTTACAGTTACTAAAAGCAGCAAAGCATCTTCATTGAAAGTTACTCTCATGTTGTAATGCTGCATGAATACATCAGTTTGGTTCTGGCTGGAGACCTTTGTTGCATGTCAGTTATCATGACAGTTATGAAATCTATAGTGAAAATAAAACATAAGATTCTAGCTTCTCTTGAGCAGAAACAAAGTCCTAAATATAGGAAATTACGAAACACTGTTCATGCCTTACAGAGCAGCTAAAAAAAAAGGACTCCGCTGTCTGTGCAATAGCTTATTATATTTATAACATGTTCACCTAAGACCTCCTCCAGTCGCACATGCATGAGGATAAAATAAAGTAACTATAACTACTTTACATAATTCTTATCATAAACATTTTTCATACCACCTGAACACCAGAACCGTATGTTGCCTTTGTACCTGAAGGACAATTGGCATAATTCGCATCGATTCTTTGAGATGTGAACACTAAAATGTCATGTAACCTTTTTTTGAACCCAACCCTCATCTCCACCTTAATCTGATTTGATTGTGTGGCAGACATATTCTGTTTCTTTAACAACTGATTTTATTGATAGGGAAAATAACTAGTGAACAGATGAATGAATGTGCTGTGACATGTTTGATGGGTGAATTTGCACTTTCTTTCTCAAATACAGATTTCACATTCCAGGGAACTGGACAATCACAACACGATAGGTTGCCAAAACACACAATAGCACACCATGAAAACTACAAAACTCTGTAACCTTGCTTTGTATTAATCTCAAGATAGGACAGTCTTTACATATTCCGAATAACTGAGCTTACCTGTTGGTCTGCTGTAGACCGTGCAGAAGTGGAACAAAGCCAGAACCAGACACAACAGTCTGAACAAAGTCATGTTGAAACTCTTGGTTGTTGGCTCGAAAAAGGTTTGTCTGTTAAAGAAAGTAAACAAACCTAAACAGGTATGAAGGAATCAATGATCCTCAATATGCTGAATTTCCAAAACTGAGAAACACATATGCAACTTGAACAGCTGTGTAGTATTTGTGTATGTGCATGGCTGCGGTGTTGTGTAATGGCAGAAGAAAGTACACTTTGTACACTGATGGGTGCAGATATTGATTTAGCCTACAGTACATTTCTGCGTGACAGCAAAACATTTGTAACTAAATAAGATTATATAATAAGATTTAACTGGCCACTGCTGTTGTATATGAGTTCATAAAGTGTTGTTTGTAAACATAAAGGTTATGTGACTAAACCATTTAAAGCTTTAAATCATTGTTTTGAGGTTTATCATTCCTTTTTTTTATGATGTCAGAGTTAGTCAAAGGGTGTACTTGTAAACCAGAATCATACCGTTTAAGAGGTTTGATTTGAGATGTTACAGACAGAATTGTAACTTAATAATAAATTATATCACAGTTTTTACTCACTACGTTCACTTTTTTTAACGACCCACCCACAATTTAGTCGAACTACAGATGTCATGTGACACACTGACGTATACAGTCGGAACCGGAAATAAAACATAACAGAAGCAGGTGCAGTAAGAGATCAAATTAACTCTGGTTGTAGTTTGGGTGTGTGTCTGTCCAAGCTGGAAGACAAATAGACATTAAAGTATGTTCGTCGCGGTTGTTATTTGATTGTCCTAAACTTGGCGGCAGTAATTTACGCTGGCTAGCATTAGCCTGTTAGCCTGAGGTTGTGCTTATAAATGTCTGCTGTCTTTCTCTCTGTGCTTCTGCAGCTGTTATAAAAGGACTATGGAGACTCGCTTCACCAGGGGCAAGTCTGCTATTCTGGAGCGGCCTCTGAGCCGACCTAAAACCGAGTTGAGTGTGAGCGCCTTCGCCCTGTTGTTCTCAGAGATGGTGCAGTACTGCCAGAGCCGGGTGTACTCCGTATCCGAGCTGCAGGCTCGTTTGGCGGAGCTGGGTCAGCGAGTGGGAGGCAGCCTGCTGGACGTGCTGGTGCTGAGAGAGAAGAACGGCAAGAGGGAGACCAAAGTCCTGAACATACTGCTGTTCATCAAGGTATAAACACTGACTAGAGAACCATCACAGACGATCATCATGTTAGGAGTAATGTAGTAATTCCTGCCATCCAGACTTATGCTTTAATCATCTCCCTTTTATTCCACAGGTGTCTGTGTGGAGGGCTTTGTTCGGCAAGGAGGCAGACAAGCTGGAGCAGGCCAACGACAATGACAAGACTTACTACATAATCGAAAAAGAGCCTCTCGTCAACACATACATCTCTGTTCCCAAAGAGAACAGCAGCTTGAACTGTGCAGCCTTCACTGGAGGCATCATAGAGGCCATCCTCACCCACAGTGGCTTCCCTGCCAAGGTTACGGTCCACTGGCACAAGGGCACTACGCTTATGATCAAGTTTGATGAGGCGGTGATCGCCAGAGACAAAGCACTGGAAGGCAGATAGAGGAGAGGGTGGGTGCAAATGAAGTTGCAAAATACAAGGCAAATGAGAATAGCACTGCAAGTAATTTTTTTACATTATTGGTTTATTTGCTGAAAATAGTTTTTTATATGTGAAGTGTGGCGGTGCATTGCATGAACAACCAAAAAACTGGACATCTGTATATTGGTGGTGCAGGACTTGGATTTGTTCTTCTCAAACAAACAGTTAATAGCTAATGTAACATACTAAATATTCCCAAATGTAAACAAAACCAAGTGTCAACTCGCTGTAAAACGACTTTCATAACATCATTATAGCTTTCAATCCTGCACCATTTATTAGTATCTTATAATTGTGATTTACTAATTAAAATACGAGAATATGTCTCCATGTGCTTCCTTAATAAAGAAATAAAAACGAAAACAAAAGAGACTAATGCCCACTATACCTCCTTAGAAACCAACTTCTGTTGCTTGTCGGTTTGATCAACAGTGTAAAACTCTACCTTTCTAGTATGAAATTCAGAGAACTGAATGTAAACACAACATCAAATGTCTGTTTGACTCTGTAACACAGTTTCATAGGGATGTATTCAAGAAGTGAGCAGCTTTACTGGTGTGACATGTTACGTGTTTTATTTAAAATAATGTTACTTCTCTGATAAAATGTTAATAAATAGATAAAATTGAGTTTTTCCTGTGCAAATGTTGGTATCCAACATAAGAAATCAGGAATGTTTCGCCATATACGATGCTGCAAATGGAAAAAGAAAGGCGTGAATGTGAGTCACTTCTACCATTGCCATGTGATGATACAGTATTAGACTAAGGCTAAGCTTATGTCAGTTGCATGAGAAAACCTGTTTTTCAGATTGAACCAAATTTAGATGTGGGTGATAGTGATGTTTACTGGGTGATCAGAAAAATAGAAACAACTGTATTATGTAACAACTGTGCCATGATTATTATGCTTCTAAAACGTAAACAGTGGTCGCACTGTGTCCTGCAGGTTTAGAATATGTTTGGAATAACATTGCAGCTGGATCGGATTGGATCCTGACACATTTTGCATCCCAGTCTGATGCTTATTGAGCTACCAGGCCGCTAAATAACTGTTCCCATGCCAGGAGTCAAACCCGGGCCACCCTGGTGAAAACCAGTAACTTTAGCTGCTAGTCCATATGGGAGTGAGACATAATCCTCCTGATGAGTAGACAGGGGCTTGTAGTTCAAACAACGGCCATGTGCAGCAGTAAAAGTGAAGAACTGTAAGCGTAGCTAGAAGTTGAGTGTCTGGTTGAAACATTTTAGATTTTACTCATCTGTTTTAGCAGCTAAGATCTTGCAATGCTGGGACCTATCCTACTGGGCGGGATGTGGGGACACCCAGAGCAGGTCACCAGTCATCACCTGGCTTACAGAGACAGACAGTCAGACAACATTTACCCACACATTCACACCTAGGAGGGTATTTAGAGTCACCAGATAACATAACATGCATGTCTATGGACAGTGGGAGAATATCAGTATCATTGTAAGTATTTGGAGAAAACCCCTGCAGGCACAAGTAGAATATGCAAACTCCACTCAACTCCACACTTTACTTTACTTTACTTGGCGGATGCTTTTATCCAAAGCGACTTACAAGAAGAAGACACCAGCATTTACCATTCAGATTCTCGTAAAAGCGGAGATACTACAACAAAAAACCCTGATAAGGCCTAACTTGTCAAGACAAATTGACACTCAACTGACCCGTGGGTAGAAACCAGCGTCATCCTTTCTTTGAGGTGACGGTGACCATTGCTGCACATTTTTTAAATGTATTTATTTTATTTTATATACTGACTCATATTTGAGAATTGTGTCCCTCTTTGTTGCAGGAAACAATGAGATAAATAAGCAAAAAGGATTTTTTTTATCTAAATCTAAATATTTTTTAAAACGTTTTTAGTTTTTTGTCATTCAGTCAGATACATACTGAATAAAACTAAGTGGGATACCCTTATGTCCTGGCTTGTGTTTTAACTCCGGACGCTGAGGCCCCGGCTCCTCTCAGCAGTTCAGTAACGAGGTCACATGATGTGAGTCACGTGACGACGCGGCGGAAGTGGGCAGACAGCAGCTGCCCGTAGGTCGTACTGGGTGGTTTCTGTACGAGCTGAAAACACCTACTACTATCTACTACTGTAAAAACAGGTGGATACCTCCAGTTTTAGCTACATGATTCAAATAATTATTGATTTTAAACGCCTAACGTCATGGCTGCGCCAGGTCGCCAGGACTCCCCGGGTAATGTACAGCCTAAATTTAACTTTTAAAGTTACTGTTAAAGTTACTAACGTCAATCCGTTGTATTTTCACAAATGGAGGGTATTTAGCTTATCAACAAATAGTACCTGCTTCTTAACGCAATTTAAGTAGTTTTAAGCTACGTTTTAATGTCTAAATGAAGTGTTTTGGTCGTGTAATGCATAATTTACGTTCACCTCAGTCACAAAGAGGCATTTTCCCAGTTAACGAGCTGTGTGTTCGTACAGATCCTGCAGAGATGCAGCTGCAGCAGTAACACGGAGCTTCTCAGTAGCACACGACCTCCTTTGGTTTATTATTCTCCTCTGAAAACGTCTTTACTTCAAGTGCAAACACAGCACGGTATTTAAAGTTGGTTCGTGCTCAACCAATATCTATACTTTCTCTTTCACGTGTGTTTCCATGGGAGATAGGTCACAATGGAAATAGGTTTTTTAGGTGAAATCGTCAATTATTATATTGTAAGTTTTACATTTTTAAATGTGACTATTTCCTCTTTCTTTCCATGTATTTATCTCTACTTAAGTATACCTCGTTTTCCTGTAATCAACTAACAGAATTCAAACTAAAACTCATTGTTAGTTTCAACCTAGTCATGTGTACAGCAGTTCATTTGAGTACCTTAGTGTTAGTACTGACCACAGACCTATTCTACTACATACTGATTCTCAGACGTTACAGTCATTGTGTGATTTCTTTGTCTGAACAAATCTACAGGATTAAATACATGTAAATCTGAACAACCTGGTTGTTCCATGCATCATAATTGCCCCATGTTCGTTTTATAAGCTGCTCTCGTGCGTGGTTGGTTTTCTGACTGTAAGATGTGATTGAAAGCCGAAAAACTAGTAAGAGAACCTGGGGAGAAAATGTTTTTGTGCATGTTTCTGAAGAAAGTTAAATACCCTCTAGAGTCATACAGACAGACAGAATTCCTGCTGTATGTAGCTTTACACACAATATCTGTTTTTCTGAAATCTTCCCCAAATTCTTATATAACAAGTAACATTATTTTTCTGCCCTTCTTCTAGTGTCTAACGAGGCATATATAGTTTTTTCCTGCATCATGCAGATTACTTAGTAATACATCCTAAACTACCTTCAATTATGGCATAACTAATAATTCATACCTGACAGAGGTCAGTGTCTGGTTTAACTCCCCCAGGAGTTGGGTGTGAATACTCATCTTCAGAGAAGAAACGGGTAGATGACTTTATCCTAACTCTACCTTTCACCCTTGCACTAATCTTTCTATTATTTTGCTGCTGTTGCTGCTTTTGATAGTTTTAGTGGGTTTTTGTTGTCTGTAGGCTGCTTGGTGCCTAAAATCAGGAATTTATCTTCTACTATTTATCTATTAGTACATTTTTTCATACAAACTTAAAACAACGGTTTGGTTTGGGATCCTATACTTTTGATTACTGACACCTGCCCTGAATGGTTTCGTAGATGAACAATACAACGTCAGGGTGATTTCTCCTACCCCCTTTTCAGTGGGTCTTTAATTGCAGCCAACTGGATAGATGTGTAAATTTGGCCTGATGTTTCTTGGAATTAATAAATTGATGGCAGGGTGATAAACTGAAGAGAGGATAAGTCTAAGGCCTTCATCGCTGTTGAGTGAGGGGTTAATTATTTGCACATACAAAGCCTCCCGCACCTCCTGCATCTATGGATGTTACAGATCCCACCTCAACAGCCTAAAACTTTCACATGTTGACATCAGGTGTTGGTTAATGTAGGAAGTGATCACTGGTTTACAGCTGGGAAACACGTGCGGTTATCATAGAATCTCAGTTTGCAGCCTTTTTCTGTGGTTAATTATTTGCAGTGGACATTTCAGTCAATTCTGGCGTATTGATTGGTCAAGCAAAATTAAGTAAAATATAGGAATTAATCAAATGCATTAAATAGAAATATATTTACTGATGGTTAATGATACTTAAATAAAGGTGCGGGTGTTTGTCCTGTTTTGTTTTTATGTCATATGACTTCAATCTGGTTTAGTCATTTTAATCTGTCACAGGTTAAATAATTTGTTCTTTTCGCAGTTGCAAAAATGATCCTCCTACAAAGAAAATCTTGTCTATGAAAGTCTATGAACATAGCATTATTTTAAAAACCAGGAAACCTGAGAGCCATTCGTCTTAATGTTTGATTGCTATGCGTTGTCAGGAATCGGAGATCTGAGACCAGTGCCAAACTTTTCAGTGTGATATTTTCCTGTTGAACTTTCATCTTATTTTCAGTTAGTGCTGACTAATATTGAACACCAGCGGTACATTCCTTTTTTTCACTTCTCATTTCCATTGGACTCTGCTAATCTGATGGTTTGCTCTGCTGACTCACTGTGTCTGTTCGGATTCATCCTGACTCTGCATTTTATCCGAACCTGCATGCACTCACTCTCAATGTGTATTAACACAAGTTTCAAGTCATATTTAAATGTCTCTCGAGTTTATTGCCATTACAACAAGACATTTATTTAATGTAGAGCGAAAAACAAACTGAGTGACCGTGTTCATCATTGTTTCCTTGGAGCAGCCGGGTCTTGTGAGCTCAAAGCATGTGACTAAGATTAGCCACGATTGGCCCTTTTTGTAATTTGTGGCTTTGCAATGACTGTTGTTGATTCCTGACATGACACATTGACCAGCTTTGTGTTCAAATATAAATTGTCTGCTATGACGACCAGTTTAGTCATATCTGATGACAAGAACGTCAGTTCTAAACACAATAAAAAAGATTCCTGTCCCCATGTCTGAGGATCCCTTCAATTTGGCCTTAGACACTTCTCTTCTCTATACTTAAAGAGAAATTCTCACTACTGTCTAAGGTTAAAAATGCAGCAGTGTTTTTGGTTCATAATAACTCACAGATCACAGATCGGCTCCGCACAGTTTCCATTAATCCCTGTAGCTTTGATGTGAAATCATATGTTAAGCACGTGTTCGAGAAGTAAAACCACACACAATAAAAAGAAGGAAAATGGTGAAAGACGAAGACGGATTCAGGCATAGATCTGCTGCTGACTACTTGAAGGACTGTGTCAATGAGACAGTAGAGTCATGTTTGGCAGGAAATGACCAGAAGGCCTCAGTACTTTGAGAGCCCAGCTTGGTTCATGTGATTTGATTTCTTTCTCAGAATTAACTGAGGCTGCACAGTAGAGCGTTTGTCCTGGAGCATTTGCTCTACATTTAGCCATTTCCCCCGTGTCATTTTGTTTTTCTGGCAGTTGCACACTGGTGTGTGAGTTAGAAGGCATAATCCTAAAGTGTAAATGTATGACATATGAAAACACGCCTAACTATTGTTTTCTACCTGAGCCCCAGCCACACCTCACACCTGACCAGAGTTGGCTAATTGAGTGAAACAAAGGCAGGCGGTAGATTTAACAGTTCAACCCCCGGCAGCTCCTCCTGCACCCATTGGGTGGGTAGTTAAGTGAGGCCAACCTGGTGGACGTGTGAATTGGGCCTGATTTTCCTGGGGATGGATGAAAGGGCAGCATGATAGGTTGATGATAAGTTGTGCCTACTATTTGTATAGCAAAATAAATGTTGATGAATGTTGTGTTTCTCAGAACGGGAAAGCCTGTCCTGTCCAGTGGTTCACTACGGCTCCACAGACAGCAGCAGCAGTGGTGAGCATTACCCCCAGAGTACTTGCCATGGCGGCAACCATCCATTTCCCAACGTGGCAGCCGGTCATTGGGTCAGTGCCGACCTGGATGACGAGGCCCTTCGCAGGAAGCTGAAATACTTCTTCATGAGCCCTTGTGATAAATATCATGCTAAAGGTCGTAAACCTTACAAACTGCTGCTACAGCTGCTCAAGATAGTGATCGTCACCGCGCAGGTACGTTACGTCTTACATCGCCTTACAGTGGTGCCTCTGTATTTCCTACATTATATTATGTACAGTTATAAAGCTGTTCTTTGTATTAGGTTATCTCTGGTGTATAATATAATGTTACGTTACTGTAGATCTTATAAATCTAGTATCAGTGATTTAAGTGTTTATTTAACTGGATCTTAAACAGGGCGTGAGACTGTCAGTGATTTATGTGGTGTTTGACAGTTCAAACACAAAGTCTGCTGTCAAACATGTCGCCTCAGGGTTTTCCTTTATCTCTTACACAAGTCACTCTCTTTTTAAACACCTTCCCTTTTTCGCTCACAGCTGGTGCTGTTTGGCCTCAGTAACCAGGTGGTGGTGAGCTTCAAAGAGGAGAACACGATGACCTTCAAACATCTCTTCCTCAAAGACTACGATCAGTCCACAGGTGACTCCTTCGCTGTTTACACACAGCACGATGTCTACGAGCACATGTTCTACGCTGTGGAGCAGGTAAGGTCTGAGTAGGATACAACAACACCGATCAGCCACAACATTAACACAAGGCTTTTAATGTTGTGGTGATAAAATACTGATCGTATGTGAGTTGTCAAAGCACATGGTGCATCACAGTTCATGGGGCTGCCCCTGCAGACTAGCCAGTGCTCATGCTGACCACCATTTATCACAACATTAAAACAAACAGATGGATGTTAATGTTGTGGCTACTCGGTGTATATGAAGTTTCTGCTTTATCTAATGGTCACTATATTATTTTCTATTGGCATCTACAATGTTAGAATAATTAATTAGTTGATCAGTTGAAAATGAGTTGTGCATTTTCAAGATATGGAAGCTGTGAGTTACTGAGAAAGTGGGTTTTAGATCATTTTCTCGTGAGCAGTCAAACAGCTCACTTCCTGTTTCTGGCTTACCTTATTTCAGTGTCAGCCAAATGTTAACATGTGCCAGTTAGCTAAACTAACCGGAGCTCAGTACAGTTTAATCTGTGTTCGACATGATTTTTTTTACCTGAAGTCATGGGAATCCATCCAATAATCCACATTCCGCTCAGTCACGCTGGTGCTGGAGCTGAACAGTCAAGGGTTCACCGACGATGCCAAATGTACAATCCATCCAATAGTTGTGGACCATCTGATGTTAACAACCTTAGGTGAAGCTGTAGTTGTTGAAGTTGATTCTGGGATAAAGCTGTAAGAAAGGACGAGAACAACGAAAAAAAGTCAGTACACATGATATAAGTTGGAGAGGTGGTTGTTTGAGCGTTAGTTAATGCCCTCACAGAAACAAATGGGTACCAACACATCTTCTGTTCTCAGCTCTTGCTCAGAAAGATCACCGATCACCAGTGTGGCCCACGGCTCAGCGAGGCTGTCGTTTACACTAGATTAGATGTTTACGCAATAACCTGTGAGATATAAAAGCCTGAATCAACACTTTAAACTCGAAAAAGCTGCAAATCAGTTACAAAAGGAAGATAATTTTATTGAGTCTCCATGTGGGGTTTGGAGAATTCACACTGTACGCGCTGGCACCATAAGTAGAGGTCACAGATACAAGCGGAGATCAGAAGGTGACCTGGACAATGCTGACACCAGAACATCTGAGTT
Organism: Microctenopoma steveboyesi; assembly: GCA_032359275.1. Taxonomy (NCBI): domain Eukaryota; kingdom Metazoa; phylum Chordata; class Actinopteri; order Anabantiformes; family Anabantidae; genus Microctenopoma; species Microctenopoma steveboyesi. Next base: position 13,314,238 of record JAUMHF010000001.1, read on the forward strand.
TGTGGGGAAGACAGATGAGTGTGAAAACAGTCAAGTTATTTTGGACATAACACAAAACTAGTTAGTGTAGAAATAGACTAGAATAGAAGTTAAATCTTTCAGTTCTTGAATCCCCCCCCTACATGCATGTTTATGAAGCTTCAGTTCAGATCACATATTTCCCTCTCGTTCCCTCTGCAGTTCCTGGCCTTACCAGAGACCACCGTGGGACGCTACGCATATGTCTTTGATGTTGGTGTGAATGGCAGCGCGCTCTCTCTCTGCCAGCAGTACTACAAGAAGGGGCACATTGACCCAGCCAACGATACCTTCATCATAGATCCTCACATCATCACAGGTACATGAACCACACAATACCATCTGGAAAAGAAGCACTGCTGGCCTGTAATTATCATTAACATTTCAGATTGTGGTAAAAAGATCTTCTCTTCTCTGTAGTGCTGATGTGTACATTTTCTTATATCCCTGACAAGTTGGTGTTTCTGTGAAATGACACTCGGCCACTGTAGCTGAGTATGATTACCACCTAATTTGAGTTCACGGGGAGCAGTTGTGCCGCTGCATGTTAAACAGAGCAGCCGATAAACGGCGTCAAGTTTGCTGAAAACGCAAGCGCATGCTTCAGTTACACACTCCAACAAACACGTGATATATGAGGCCAATGCCACAGAATCAGGAAAGTTAAAATTGTTCTCTTACGTTGTGGACAGAGAAGACAGGTGGCACGAGAGTGGCGTGAAAGAACCGACCACTGTATCTTCAAGTTAAAACTTCCTCCCTTAAACACAGTTTTTCTCTGTACATGCTGCCCTTCATCCATCCCCAAGAACATTAAGACCATCACACGTCCACTCCTAACGATCCATCTGTAGAGGTTGTAGGAATTGTAACCATGAGATCCTAATGACTCTCTTCTACTCATACCCTTTGTATTGTCCACCTAACAAGCCTATTCAGGTCAGGTGGGGAGTGAAACCACCGTGGAGGATAAATTTGAGATCTCCCACCAGCTTTCCTCACACAGAAGAAGCTACTTGGATGAGTAGTGAAATGTTTCGTCCTAACAAGAAAGAAGCCCAATTGCCGTGACTCAACATCAAGATGCTTTCGCGTAGTTTGGTTTTATAAAGCCAGAGGCCGGACACGGTACAGTTATCTGCAGACTATCCAGGTGTTTCCTGAGGAGGTAACACAAACAATGTGACAATGTCTTTTATTACTTTCATCACTATGTGTGAGTAGGAGGAATATGAGCTTCCAGAAGTGGAGTGTGGATAAGAATAATTGTGACACATCTCATGGGACTGCTCAGGTGGAAAGCACACTCAGACCTGCTGCAATGTGATCTGTGCTCAGAAATGCAGAGTGATTAAACATTATTATAGGAGCAACTAGAGTAATTGTCCCTGCTCAGTATTACATTTCAGAATATGATTAACAGAATTTAACATCTGATCTTATAAATAAATTATTACTAGAAACAGGAGTCAGAAGTAGCTAAACATCAGGTTTTTCTATGTTAAACATACTTCTATAGGTTACATCTTGGTAGAAGACTATGTAGAATGGGTAGAAACGTTTTCCAGCAAATGTTTTTATTATTATTATTATTATGTTGTCTCATGATAAGATTTCAAATGAAACATTTCCCTTTTGTGCAAAGTAACGAGAACAGAACTGAGTGTATTATAATTATTAAGAGGTGTTTGTGATTACTCCTTTTTAGCTTTTATAAGCAGTATAAAAATATAAGTGTTTCTGTATTTGTCAGCAACAACTATAACTCCTCGTTGTATGTGGCTGCTGCTTATAAAATGACCGCATGATGATGCAATATAGTAAAACTCAACTGACTGAACAAACATGTCATTCTACATTACAGACTGTTTAATAAATGTTTACATAGGGCTCAGCAATGATAAATTGATAAACCCTGTGTGTATCTGTATATATATGCTGCATACTGTCAGAGTTTCTTATTTCCTCATATGTCTTTCACTGAACTCTAACAACACTAAGAGGAAGTTGAATTAAAAGTGAAAATTACCTTTTTGTTTTTGCAATCTACAAATGCACAATGGCAGTTCCTGAGATTAGAAATAAAGTTTTTCCCTTTTTGTTGATTAAATGTTAACCTAAAATTTCTCTGTCCTCCTTTATCTTCAGACTGCGTAGGTGTGAACCCTCTGTCTGTCCCTACGACATCATTCGACAGCAGCTATAAAAACTTCACGCTCAAGTTCTACAAGTACGGCCTTATTTTTCACTTAGCTCCATCTTTTCCTTGTTTTCCTTGTAGTGTCTGATAATGAGAATGAAAATGTTTTAGTCATCTTGTTTTAATTCTTTGCTTGCTTCCCTCTCTTTCCTTCTATCTGCCTGTTTCATCTCTCCCAAGGCTCATTAATGTCACTATAGAGTTCCAGTTGAAAGCAATCAATTTACAAACCATCATCAACAACGAAATCCCAGACTGCTACACTTTTTTCATAAGGGTGAGTAAAAATGAAAACTATTTCCTGACAGGTCATACAGAGAAGGACAGCTTGTTGCCAGACAGTCAGCTATTCATTGAGATATCTTAAATCTAATCTACTGTGCTCAGCTCAACAAATCCTAAATGCTGTATCATCGTCATTAGTCCGATTTTGTGTCAACTTTTTTGATTCATTATAACCGTGATGATGTCTGAATAGGTACTTACTGTTAACATTGCTGCTCATGTGGTCATTAACGTTCTAGAAAGGCTCTCTAGAGAGTCATTATGTCAATCAGATTCTACAGTAAATTACTAAATGTGTAGAAATGTAGTTTACTCCCTCCAACTTAACATTAAAACAGGAGGTTGAACCACTGGCATTGTTTGATTATAATTACACACCACTGTTTGTGTCCTTGAGTGAGACACTAACCCCCAGAGGGGTGAGTTAAATCCAGAAGGATACGTTTTACTGTATAATTATGTACGTGACAAGTAAAGAATCAACATTATAAATGAAATAATTACAATTCTATTAGCCTGTCCGTGGTTTTACTTTCTGAAGCACATAGCTTCAAAGGAGATTTAAATGACTGTTGGTCTCTCCTGCAGATAGTTATGGACAACAAGGCTCACAGTGGCAAGGTGAATATCCGGCTAGAAAACCAGGCATCAATAAAGGAGTGTAAAGACCCGAGCGTCTCTGGACACGGTGAGACACCAGATGAGTGGATTGTTGGGACCCTTGAACCAAAGACAGAGCAGCAAGTACCCTTAAAACCAAACTGCAGCTGTAGCACGCGCGCTCAAAAGCAGCTAGCAGAGCAATAAATACGTTTGCATACCAGCAAATTACATTTGAACTCACAGCTGTTTTTTTTCCCACCCCTAGCCGAAAGCTACTCGCGTTTAGCTTTTGACGTGATTGTGGCTCTGGTGTGTCTGGTGTCGCTCATGCTCTGTGGACGCTCCATACTGCGAGGCATCTTTCTGCAACAGGTAAGAGAAGACGAAAAAACAAAAACAAATTACTGTTTTGCTCCAACAATACTGACTAACATCATGGGAACAGGTCATTTCACGGTTTTAGTTAATGACATATATGAATGTACAGCAAACCTTACTGCGCAGAGCCATAGTTTGCTCATTTCTCTTATTCTCACTCTGCTTTTAAGGAGTTTGTGCAGCACTTTAAAGAGACTCTGGATCGCAAGGTTTGCTGGGCAGACCGCATGGAGTTCATTAATGGCTGGTATATCCTACTTATCATCAGCGATATCCTCACCATCACTGGCAGTGTCATGAAAGTCGGCATTGAGTCGAAGGTGTGTCCTGCTTACTGCCACCTCATCCAAACACAGTATCTGCTACAGTATTTCTTATAGTTAGTTAACCACAAACACATAGTGTGTAAGGCCAAGAACCACCCAAACGGGCTTATTGAACCATTATTTTTACTTTTCTTTAGTTGTTGCAGCTCCAGTGTCTTTAACTGAGGCTCAGCTGTCCTTACCAACTGTTTAATAGTGGTGCATTCATTTAGAAGCGCAAGTTCAGAGGTTTCCTTTGGCGTTTGATCATTTTTAATGTGTCACTTGCAAAAGTTGCACAAGTATATGAGGTGAATATGTTTTTGAATTTTTCTCTTGACAGAATATGTCCTCCTATGACCTCTGTGGCATCCTTTTGGGGACCTCCACACTCCTGGTGTGGGTGGGAGTCATTCGCTACCTCACATTCTTCCAGAAATACAATGTAAGTCACAGACCCAGCAGGTGTCAGCAGATGCTTTTATAGCTCCCTGCTAACTTAATGCATTGTCAACATCAGTAACTGATGGTGTGATGTAGTGAATCTAGCTGATCTAGTTTCTCTGCTCTCTCACATGATCATTTGCTCCAAAGATTCTGATCATCACACTCCGAGCAGCTTTACCCAACGTGATTCGCTTCTGCCTCTGTGTGGCCGTCATCTATCTGGGTTACTGTTTCTGTGGCTGGATCGTCCTGGGACCTTACCATGTAAAGGTGAATAAAACCTACTTATTTGACTGAATCACAGTCACATATCTGTGTTTTCACTTTTAAAGCACTTTATATCACTCGTATATGTTTTTCACTCCCTCAGTTCCGCTCCTTGGCCATGGTGTCGGAATGCCTGTTCTCCCTTATTAACGGGGACGACATGTTTGTGACGTTCGCGGAGATGCAGGAGAGCAGTACTCTGGTTTGGTTGTTTAGCCAGGTTTACCTGTATACCTTTATCTCCCTCTTCATCTACATGGTGCTGTCACTGTTTATCGCTCTCATCACAGGAGCCTATGAGACCATTAAGGTAGGACGGTTGTCTCTTCTGTTTCTCTGGCTGCTGAATAGCACTAAAGAGAACAGGGAATAACAGGTGTGTTTTTTGTTGATTTACACAGCACCAAACCCAAGAACCCATGCACATCACGGACCTACATGCCTTCATAGCAGAGTGTACAGACGCACCAAACTCTGGGAAATTTAGAGGTCTGGAGACTTCGCCGTGCTCTTTCTTCTGCTGCTGTGACAGGTGAGGCGGGCAGATGCGAGAGAGGATCAACAACACTGATTTCTCTCTGTTCTGTTCCAGTAGTGAATAACATAATTACCACAGTTTTAAATTATAAACTTAATTTCAAAATAGAGTTGAGTGATATGGCCAAAATTCTATATCAGGGGATTTTTCAAAATTATTATCTTTCATTAAATCAACAACACTGTAAACCCAAGAGAAACACTGGCAAACATATCTACAAGTGATGTCTGCCTGGAAACAGAGCTTTTTCAGTTTTTCCGGGGTTTCATAAATTCCTGATACTCCACGGTATGTTTGCGACTAAGGTTGTGCAGCACATTGCCAGTGTTGCCATCTCTGGTGACACTCTTCAGCTTGCCAGCAGCAACGTAGGCTGTACCTGTGTGTTCTGAGGACTGTAGGGAACGGAGAGCCAGTGATCCTGAACCTTTCCTCCAGTATCTAAATAACATCTCAGAGGACTAATAACAGACGGCAAACAATATTTGTGATATCTGGTTCTGTCAGGTAACAACCCTGTTCACTGTTCTAGATAGGATCACAGCTGTTTTTTCTTGTCCTGCCACCATTCTTCTTCTTGAGCTGATCACAGTTTGGGATTGCAGTACACCGTTCTTAAACTAAATAAACCAAGCAATTGTGATTTATTTATAATCAGAATCGACTGTAGCCAGATAACAGATATACGGATTCCAGTTATTATGTGTGCCGCCTAACTACAACATCATAGAGATCGTTATAGCTGTATTTCCATCTCTACTCTCTCTATCCCAAAACAAAAACAAATATTGAAGTTACAAGGTTTTTTCCAGACAACTTGATTGAAGTTGTTAAAGTCAGACCCACTGGAACGAAGGGCAAATGTCATTAAGGAGTCCACATACCACTGAAAAACCTTTTTTGAGTTTCTACATTTTCTTTCTGTTGCGATATAAAAAATGCAAAACGCATTTGAGTCAATGCCATCGTTAATTCTAAAATTTGTTGTATGTGTTAAATGTTACATGTGCCATCTTTTCCCCATCTTCCCCCCCAGAACTACAACATACGAAGACGTCCTGCTGGTGAACTGAAGTCAACCTTTGTCACGGTCGTCTCTAGCCCCCCCCCTGCTGTCAACAGGGACTGACTGCACTCTCCTGACGGTTGGTGCTTCTGTACCCAACATGCTGTATCTGGGTCAGATCTCAGCATCAGTTGACCCAGCACTCTGTGGAGGGAATATGAAACAACAGTCTTTGTAGTAAACCTATCATTTTTGTTTCCTGGAACCAAGTGTGTGAAGAAGAAACCGGGGTTGATAAAAGACTGGACTGTCGCCATGTGGAGGAGAAGAGGCCTGTGGAACGACGAGAAAGGACAAGGCACAGACATTTCTCAGATCCTTTTTTTTTTTTTAAAGCAAAACAGTATTTTTATAATGTATTTAACGGTTCACAGTGCTGAACTAGGAACAGGGCCTGTTGATGAGGACTGCAGTCCTTCATATGTGGTGCTGACTGATTTTATTTTAGTTTTTTGTTTTACTTTTATAGTTTTTTAATATTAGTTACCTCTTGCGGAGAGGTATCTTAAAAGAAGTTGTTTTATACATTTAACATAACAACAGTTCCTCATACCTCGACATTGTCCGTCCTAATGTCCCTGCACAAATGACTTGACAGAAGACATTAGAATCATTTATTTGATTGGCATTGAACAATTGAGACACATTCAGGTTGACGACTTCAACAACATAAGCAGACATGCAGTATGAGTTTCAGAGTGCCTTGTTTGCTTTTCCTGTGACTGGCACACAAACAGCTTCTGTAGCTGCCGTTCTGCAACACAAGCATCCCTTTTCACGCAGATGTTGATCCTTGTGTTGTTTCTGTCTGTGCGCTCTGCGGTTGCTGTAGTGCATTTGTTTGAGTAATGATCGAGACAATGGGATGCACTCAATCGCAAATTAGGCACTAGGTAAAGCCTGTGGTTAGCTACAGTAAGGAAAGCTTTTCTCCAGAAACACATCCATGTTTCTCTAATGATGCCAAAGTATGTCATCTGTTCAGAAGGTAGAAGTGGTGCCCATTTTCTCCATTTTTGGATAAGAATGATGGCCCTTAACAAATTATATATGACTTTTTAAAATAAAAACATAAAAACTTGAATTGCCTTACAAAATGGAGCAGGTTTGTTTATAACAAGGACACTTAAAGGTAGCAGTGATCATTCCTTTTTATAATAAGGTCCTTTTTATGTTTGTTTTGTTCATATTAGTGTTTTATCTATGCTGTAGCTCTGTAACTGGATCTTTGGTGGAAACTTGATTCACTTAAAACACACAATAGTTGAGGAGTCTCATAGTTGGGCCTCCAGAAGAATTACTTTACTAAAGAGACATAATTATAGGTCTCAACAGGTTAATAATCTAATATTATCTTCAGTAAGCAGTGTCATGATTAAGCTACTCTGGATCTAGATGGCATTTGTGTGCCAGATGTTAATTTAAAATTGTATGCATGTGTATATTATCTAATATTACCTGGGCATATTGTTCCTTATTGTTTTGTTTTGTTTAGTCTCCAGCTATTTTTGCAAATACAAACATGAAGTCATCTGCTGTTATATGTTGGCAACCTGCTCATTAAACATTTATGCATCATCTTTTATATTAAAATCTAGTTTAATTTCATTACATGTGTTGATCTAACTTAAGGAGGTCTCCTTCTGTCTATGAGACAGTGGATGTTGATGATGGTGGGCATTTACATGCAGTTGCTGTAAATAGTCAGCAGAGGGAGCAAGTAGTTAATGTCTCTGGATACTTAACCAACTCTGTAATAATAGACTACTAAAAGTTTGTTCTTCAACTTTTCAAAAAGTTTATTTTGTTGGTAGATGTATATGGTAAATTAAGTATTAGCATGACTCTTAAATACAATATAAAATACATACAAATACGGCCTGGTAGCTCAATGGGTTAAGCGTCAGACTGGGATGCAAAAGGTCGCAGGTTGGAAACCCCGTCTGACTTCTAGTCCATCCCCTACCAGGTGTGTTCTTAAGCCAAATACCCAGCGCTAGCTCCCTGTAAGTCGCTTTGAATAAAAGCGTCCGCCAAGCAGAGTAAATTAAAGTAAATATATATTTCAGTTAAGACGGCAGCACCGAGCTGCAGAAAGACGATTACAATGACGCTCTGCTGTAATGAGTTCATTTCCTGACCATCAAGCTTCCTCTTGTGAGCCTTGGCAGTTGATGCAGCACATCTTTGCTTTCCACGCACTCAACCTAATATGATCATACATTATGTACTGATCTCACTGGGCCCTGATGGTTCGTGTCCGAACGCGTGCGAGCGAATGACAGGTAGAAGTACCAGTTTAAAGCACCTCATTGGCATGGTCCAGTTTATGTAGGGCTATTTCAAAGCTTTTGAAGCACAATGGAAGCCCAGAGATAAATCTCCCTAGATGCTGCTAAGCTCATGCCCTGTTTTCTCCTTTTGTTTATTCTAGTTTGATCTCTGCTTTAACGGAAATGTGCTGGAGTTATTTAGTGGTGATCTGCTGCTCGACTTGAGGTCCTTTAATATTAACATAACACCTTATATCAAATATGCCATCCTGCAGCAGCAGCAGTTTCCTCTTCCTGCCTCATGTCTCGTGTACTGAGGCAGTGAATCTGCAGCACTCTTGAGTTTATGTTTGGTGTGTGTAGCTGTGCTTATGCAGCATGTGTTTAGTTCCACAAGTAGTATGTGCAGCTGTCTGTACTAGGAGGTGTTTATGCCGATTGCTGACCAGACCACACCAGAAAAACAGATTTAAGTCAAGTCCCTGAGTTAAAGTCCCTCAGATTTCATTATATCTATCTTAACTCTGTTAAGGATTTTTACCAGAGCCCAGTGCTGAGCCACACCCTTGTGTAACAACATTATGAAGCAATCTAAAATGGGCTAGCAGGATGTGAGGGGATTTAGTAGCCTTTTGAGCTCTGTCATATAATGACAGAAGCCATTAGTTTAGCCAAATAAGAGATGGAGACTAAAATGGTTTGCTTACATTCTGGTGCATCCAAACTTAAATTTCTTTCTCGAGTACCAGTTGAATCCGATCCTGAATTTGATGAAGCAGCTAATCATTGCGGCGATGCAACTCCTAAGCAACAGTGAGTTTAAGCTGAAGAGTTTTGGGTTTTCCCCCTCTGCTCTGGCACCGGGCCTCTAGCTGACTGGAAAGGCTGACAGGCTGCTGATGAAACAACTGCTCGAGTTTTGTACAGAGCAGGGATGGAGAGAAGCAGAGCTGAGACACATCACACACACTCTCACTCAGAGGCATGTTGAGAACGTGTGAGCAGAAAAGTCTGCGTTTAATGATTTCTGGTAAGCCTTCATTCTTCCCTTCAATTGCAGAGTTTTAAATTTCTCTTTGTCCGAGGCTTTTTCTTTTAAATGTACATTCTTTCTCCGTGAACACAAACAGTTCATGTTTGCTGTTTTAAACTATTCACCCTCCCTCTGTGGGTTGCAGTAGTCTTTGTATGTCTTCTTCCTTTTCATTGATTTCTATTGTGATGCCTGCAGCTGCAGTGCAACATTCAAAAAGAACCATTCAACAGCATGCAGCTATTGTGGGCTTGTACTATAGGGAAGTGTACACTGTACTTAACAACAAACACAAAGTTAAAAACAATCTCACAATTACATTTTTTATTAGCTTTATCCACTATGCTCAAACCCACGCGAATCACAGGGAAAATCTTCTGTCCATGTGAGAAGAAGAATTTGTGCTTCTTGGTGTCTCAAATTTCATTTAAGTGCAGAGACTAAATGTGCGCATGGCAAAAACGGGGGAAGGAGTGTGTTTCTAGGGCCAGTCCAGTCACTGCTGTTGAGCTTTTGATGTGAAGAACCAAAACTTTTGTTCTTCCATCCTTCAAGGGCAGGCTATTACTAATCCTAATTACGTGAAGCAAAGACAGGTGGATGTGAGAACCTGCGTATCATAACCTTTGCATGACACTAGACTTTGAGAAAATAGTTTCCAGAATCAGAGATGCCTAAATGGCCTGTAAGGTGCTTTTTACAACGTGCAGAATTTATTAAGGTGCAGCTAGGTTTTCCTTATGGAAAATAAAATGGAGAAGCGGTACCTTAAATTTGTACTTAATGACTAGAGGAGGTGCACATAGTTACGTTAGAGCACAGCCTAACAACAAAGGAGTATCAGAAGTCACGTTTGTTCCTCTCTTTCTAGTCGCCCCGGACTCCAGTTTTGGACCGACCCCCACCCTGAAACACACACACACACCGAGCACGGTTTCGGTGTGACGTCGACGCTGTTTTGCATAACCACCAGTCTCGCGCGCGTGATTGGACGACTCGCGGGATTTAACCTCGGTTCTCTTTAGCGACCACTACCGCGCGTCTCCTCCACCCGCCCCCCCCGCCCGGCTCCATCCTTCATGTAGAGGAGGCAGCCCGCCGCCGCCTGTCGCTGCTCAAACGTGGAGGGAAGGACGCGGAGAGGGACGCTCGCCGCCGACTACGCGGCCGCATTTTCAGACCGGTGAAATTTACGGCTGTGTCGACGCATTTCTGGCTCCGTGCTGGAGCGAAAGGGAGGAAGCGTTTGTTTCTCCCGGAGTCTGCTGGAGCAGAGTCGGCGGCTGAAAGGTACGAAAGACTTCGCAACGTGTGTCGCGAAATGATTCAAGTGAACGTTGTTCCTTTGTGTTATTTGACCCATAAAGTGTCCCCTAATGTGGCGTGTTGCTCGGAGAGGCGCGTTTTCTTCCCCGCGTCTCGTGAAAGACTCCTCGCTCGCGTGTTCGGGAGCCAGACGCCTTCGCTGTAACGTGACCGGCTGCGGTTGATGCGATGATGGATGTGAGGCGCTAGTTAGCATGGCACCGTGCGGCGGGGCGGTGGTTTCCACGCCGCTAGAAGCAGTTGTTTGGCTGTGCAGCGGTGAAACGCTCAACCGGCAGGATGCTAATAGTATCGGGTTGAATTTATTGACTGGCCTCATGTGTTCCTCTCCCCGAGCTGTCCCGGCGTGCACTGCTATTGTTCTGTGAGGCTGACCCGGGCCTTTTGCTAAACCAGAGATAATTCAGTGTGTTTGTTCCCAGAAACAAATGGTGTTATTTAAGCTCCATTTGATGAAAACAGGGCTAAAAAAACGCAGAGAAACCCCGAAACTCTCAGAACAATAGATCTAAATATAAAATCCTGGGACCACCTATGGGGTCATTGACAGAATCCCAGAACCACATGAGGAACACTCTTTAAGATATTGGACAGTAATGTAGAAATAAAATCTTAATAATTTTATCAACTCCACACATGTACTGATCAAAAATGACATTAAGGTGCAGGAGGTTGTGTTTTGTACATTAAACATAACAGAGTAGTTTGCTCTTAGACTGCATACTCACTACACCGCGATGTCTTCTCAATTGTTCCATGCCAAGATAAGTATCGTCTCTGTTTTCATATTTACATTCATGCACACAGTTATCTTAGGATTGAATTGACAGACTGGTCTGAGAACAGATTTGTGCACAGACTATTACTGTGTGAGACTATTATCGAGCGAGTTTCAGGCAGCGTTGTCTGCAGATCTCTATGATAGATGGATGCTGTTCATTATCCAGCTTTGGCTCGGAGTCTGCATTACATAATCGGTGTGTTTTGCACTGATTGGGTGTGGTGGGTAGGGTTTGGGTGTAGCAGCAATGACACTATACTTCAAAATGGTATTTGACATGTGCAAAATTCTTACGTAGTGTCATCTTCTGAGGACATCTGTGCCACTGCTACCAGGGTGTGTAAGTTATATCTGAGGTTCTTGATGTCACCAGCGTGTGAAGCATCTGTCTCTCTCACCCGCCAATTGCAGGATGGCTGTTGCAGTGTCACATTTCAGGAGTGGATTCCTCTAAAATCTTCCTTTTATTCAACCCCCCCCATGTACAATATAATTCCCAGTTGATATGTAACTTATGTTGGGGTCAGTTGGGCCCTAGAGAAGTTTAATTTATGTTAGATTCAAATTTTATTTGTCACATGCACAGTATGATATGCAGTGAAATGCTTAGCAAGGAACACTGGCATCATATTCACTCATGTTGTCCAGGTGTTTCATTTTCAGTAGTGTCCTGTGTTAGGGGGCTGTCATGCACTCAGTGATGTTTATTGTTTTGATATTGCTAATATTTTAAACAATTTCAAGAGACAATTAAAGAGGACCATTGTCCACAGACAGATTAAGGTTTATAATAACAGGTTAATTTAATTAACTAATAATTTATTTTTCTGTTTGACTGAAAACTTCTGTTTTGGAAGATCGGTGTCAAGCTCTTTGAAAGACATGCATGCTTTCATACATGCTTTTATACAGCAGACCCATACCATGTTCACACCCGTTTCCCCTTCCTCTGCCTTAAGGCCAAAGTAAACGATAATTCCAGCACATCCTGTAACCTTGATATGGTTCAACGAATTTGATAGATTTTTGTACATTGCTCTGGTCTGAATGTAAAGCCTACTTTTGTGATTCTGACAGGTCTATGGTATGTGCACTTGTTTGCGTCAGGCATGGAGAGTACAGACACATGCACTTATTACTCCGAGTGAGGAGTAATAAGTGTTGTTTGTCTCCATTAAAGTACCATCTTGTCATTTACTTCACTTAACCAGCCAATGTGTTCGTCTGTTTGTTTTCATCTCAGAAAGTGTTTGGACACAAATCGAAACCAGACATCTGCTATTGTCAGCTTAAATTTCAATAGTGTGAAATGCTGTAGGATTAATATGTCCAATGACTGATTTGTTCTCTCTATTAAGCTTAGTCTGAGTTCATGTGCTACAGCTGTGAGAGATTAATATATAACCTCTTAAAGGTTTTAGATATCAATGTCGGATCCCTTTGTTGCGACAATACAGTAAGAACAGACTTGACATGGCTATTCTTCACTGAAATCTGAGCAGTAATTAAATTAATTTAAGATTTGGGAAAAAGGGCATCATAGCAGTATAATGGGTCCAATATCAGAATGTATTGTGTTTAATGTTAAGTAAGATTGTGGCGACTGTCGGTCAGAAGGTAGAGTAGTTGCCTGCCAATCATAGAATCAGTTGTTTGGTTTTTTTTCATGGTGTCCTTGGGCAGGACACTGAACCCCAAGTTAACACAACCCAGGGAATTTGCATCTGCTTGGACGTCAGCTGCTTTTACTGCCTGCAGCCAGTGTCGGCTTTTCCCACACCAATGTAAATTTCAACCCCAGCTCCCGCCTTCCCTGCATCTACTTATGAGAACTTTCAGGAATAAACACTTTGTCATTATTAAGCATTCAGATTTGTTGTATTATCTCCTTTAGTGCTTTTGGTTCCTCATCAGTGGGATGGTGAGATGGTGTGGTTCTGTAACTCTCGTCAGTGTGGTTTGGAGGCTGGCACTCTCCTGGCTATTTGGATTAAGTGGTGGACGCTGGCGCTGCATTTTTAGACACCGTCTGTCTGGTACTGTGAAGCTGGGCTCAGTGCACTGTAATTATTGAAAGCATAATTCAGCACTGTTCATATTCTGTTTGTTTTTTCACTTTGGTAACCTTGAATGCCATCCATATATTACTGTGCCTCTAAATTCAAAGCAGGCATGTAAATTAGTAGTGGCACATAGGGCAGCATTGTAGCCCATCATTTTTGCAGGTAATAAGGTAGGAGTTAAAAAGAGATGCAGCATATTGTGCAATGATGTCTACTTTACAATTTGTTGTATGTAGCAACTGCCTCTGTTGTAGCAGTAGTGTTTGTTTTGTTCTAGTTGGTTATTGATCCAAGTCTCAGGACTCAAAGTGCATTGCCACTTTAAGTGTGTATTTGTGTTTGGCAGGCTGGGCATATCCTGTTTTCATTATTTGCTGTTCCTTTTAAATGTGTTATGACACCGTCGGTCCTGTGTGCATTTGACACCGTTCGGGGTGTGTGGCTGTCAGAAGCAGGTGGGCGAGGTGTGGGGTCAGTGTCCTGAGAGACCTGAGATCATCCTGCCCATTCAGAGACATGGTAACTACTCTTGAGCTTTGTATCGATTATCTGCCAGTTTGTCTAAACCCAACTGGCTTGTGAACAAGACGATCCACTAGCTAGCTTTAAAATGCAATGTTGTTAGCAGAGTTTCCTCTAGAGTAGTCCTTAAGCTAAATGTAATTGTTTATTGTTGTATTTATGGTACGAATTCTTTTATGAAAAGATGATAAAGGGATATTTTTTTGTTTGTTTTTTTCCTCATGCCCCCAGTCTTCAGCAGCTCCAGTAGTTGAAAGCTGAAAAGCAATGGGAAATGTAAAAAGAATAGAAGATAACACCGCATGAAGGTTGTTGGTGGAAAAGTGATATGATGATTTTTTTGTAAATGCTTCATTTGGGTGTTTATATTATGTAATTACTGCGTCCATGTTTTCTGTATAAATGTCACACACCCATCCCGCGTTTACCCTACAGCCTGCTCGATATCCCAGGGATGCATTGGTTAGGTTGCCCGTGCCAGCTGCTCCTCCACACTGTTGCATTAATTTATCCACTCAACACCCACCCCCACTTCCTCATGCACCACGAAGGAGGACATTACATGGTGCATAGTACAAACAATAGTGCTTGTCTGCCCTCCCTCTCCCCCATTCTCAGTTATGCACGCAAATGTTTAAGATGTTCATGTTCATGTTGTTGTTTTGACCTCCAGCCCTGATCACAACAGGGTATGTCCGGTGCCTTCTGAAAAACCTGCCAGTTTTTGAACAGACTGTAACCCATTCCCTGCAGCATTCAGACTGCACTGCCAGTAGCTGCAAGCCCATCCCTTTTTTACTGCCACTCCCTTAAAGACCAACTGGCTTAGTCCATTTAACTTGTAGCCACACTTAACCACCTGCTCCTAATGGCCTTATTGAGTAGCTTACAGTCACTTAGCACATGTTAGGATCCCGTATGGAATTGATTAGAATAAGCTGCATGCCCAATCCCTCCCGATGAAAGTGTTTCTGTTGCTCTCCTAAGAGCATTAACTGTTGTTGTCCCTGGCTGGTAAAATGACTTGCCCTACTCCATTCGACTAGCGGGGACTATCACCACCAGGGTTCTTAGTTTGTAGAATTTACAGAAACCAATTGGGAATTGCTGGTGTCTTCTCCTTGTAAGTCGCTTTGGATAAAAGCTTCTGCCAAGTAAAGTAACTATTGTACCTTAGGACAGCCATAAGATTTATATTTTTTTCATCTGTCCAGGCAGTGAACAGAGAATCATGATGCTATTCAGTTCCTTTTGAAGCTTTGCTAAACCAATCAGATTAAATGTATAGTCATAAGCCTGTAGCTTGTTGCCAAGCTACAGTTCATTTAGTCTAGCTTTACAACACAGAGTTTGACTTTGAAAACAAATCTATATTATAAGGTTAGATTTATTTAATGTCACCAAGTGCCCTTTTCTACGAGCAGTAATTTAAAGGATATGTTAAGGATATGTTAACATGGGGGGTGTGGTCCTATTGCTACTATATTCTAGCTACAAAATCACTGCATGATTCTATTTCTTTATTGAGGTACGTCAAGTTTCCATCCATCCTAATTGTTTTCTGCTGGGGCCTCTGTAGGCAATGTGAAACAGGAACATGTTATGCACTGTTGTGGCTTTGTGTGATGAATTTTTTTTCTGTGAGATTATTTAAAAATGATCAAAGATCAATATGAAGTAGTGCTTTGACAAAAATGCTATGAGAAACTTATTCAGTACCTTTTGCTAAATCTTTAATAACTTAATTTAAGAACTTAATTTATTATTTTGCTAAATAATGCAATGTCAGAAGGTTTAGTCATGGCAACTGGACTTCTTTCTTATTATTTCAGACTAAACCTTCTGACCACTTTCCCTGGATGAATGAGAATCCTCAGACGATAAATAATGCAATATACTCACAGTATGTTTTTAATTTTTCTGGGGTTTTTTTAAACGAGAGACACTGTTAATGTCCCTCCTCATTTAGAAGGTCTACTAGTGTGTGGGTGTGTGTGTGTGTGTCCTGCGATCTTTCGTGAGATTAGAGTGGGTGTTGTAATGTAAACCGCCATCTCCAGTTTTCTCAGCGTATTAGTGTCTTATCTATGTAGTAGAACAGGTACTAAAATCAGGTTAAGAAACGAGTGTACCTGACAGGAGGCCACACATCTTTAAGACTAATTATTGAAAACCAGAACAAGAAATACATTTCGAAATTATAATTATTAACCTATTGTAAAACCCATTAGCTGTGAATGGAGGCCAAAATGCTATTTGCAAATGGATGCAACCAAAGAGGTCTGGTGACCTGTCTAAATAACTACCTATTTTCAATTGTCTGACATCTACGGTTTGGATAGAAGAATCTGCCAAATGGCTACATTTAAAGTAGCTAAGTTGTTTTAATGGATCAGGTTAATCGATAGACTGCTAGATTTACTATAATAATCAATAGCTGCCGCTGTAAATGATACTACCAGTCCCACAACCACAGAAGAACTGTACATATAAAATTCCCTCTGCGAGAGTCTGGGTGTGCAGAGATGGAGTGAACTATTCAGCAGTGTGGCTTGTTGAGCTGTGGTCACATGGCATCACTCAGCCTCTCCCTGCTACAAATTGTACATGTTCCAGCAGCAGATTGAATTTCTCATCTTTTCTTTCCCTCTCCGCCACTATGTGTGTGAAGTAATACTTGGTGATACAGCAGAAACGGCACTACTACCATGTATAGTCAAATGCAGCTGCAGCTCTAAACGCACAACCGCTCAATCCTTGGAAACAATTTAAGTACCACAAACATTTGCATTTAGAGTCAACGATAATTGAATACTTAATCTTTATAATTTATTGATAAGATAAGACTTGGACACATATTAGAGGAAGGCTGAACAAATAGATTTTTGTCAATGGTGAGCCATTCCACACTTAACTCTCCTACCTGTAAGCTTGGTCAGGTTTATCAGGCCAGTGTTTGTTTATTATAAATGTCTAAAGGTGTGTCTCTAGTATAAACGTAGAGACAAATGTGTGCCTGTGGTATTGAAAGAATGCAGGAAATGACAGTGTAGGATTTCTAGGTGTAACTTTGTGCAAGAGGCATTTTCATACTGAGACTCCTAGACGCTTTTTACTCGCCTCTTATATAGTGCACATAGGTTATTTAACCTCCCAGTGACCTTTTGCCTTCTGCTTGGTCACACAAGAACATAAAGAAAAATACAGCCAGCCAGCTGTCACTGAACCCCTTAGGAGTCTTGAGGAAGCCAGCAGAGCTGGAATGCGGAGGGGTCCGATGTGCTCTTCATACCACTTCACTTTCTACTACTAATCATCATGACGCACATGCAGCATTCACATAAATGCTGTACTAGGAACTTGACATCAGGCAATTTAAGAAGCTAGTTGCCTGTTTTCATGCAAACCATAACTACAAAGCTGCACATTTGCATAATATTTACCAGTTAGATCAGAGTCTTCTTGAAACTAGCAGTCCACACCCAGGGTATTAATTTGTGTAAAGAAAGCAGCAGAAAAACACTATTGTTTAAAAATGACTTGAATAATTACGAAGTGCTCGAAAGTGTTGCCTCTTTTTTCCTGACTTATAATCAAACACATAGGGGAACCTAAATCTTGAATGGCTGAAATGTTTAATTGTGCTTCACTGTATTTACATTTACCCACAGTGAAGGTACAAAATCAACCTGTTACACTGTTAATGGGCATTGTCTGTTTGCAGCATTGTGACAGTCTAGGGGTAAATCTACTGGTGACATTAAACCCCAGCATCAGTATCAACAGCCCCCCTCAGCCACCTCCTCCAGCAGTCTGTACAATGCATTCCAGGCCCCTGCCAAGCTCTCAACGCAGCTAAATCCCTCCCTGCTTGTATTGGACACAGTATTAAAAGTGACCTATTTTGTCAGGCACCACTATTAATATCTGGATGTGTGGAGTAAAAGGCTGAGACATGAGATACAACAGATGTAATTAAACTACTTCAAGACAGGTCAGGGGTAAGATCTAATGACGCATAAGGCTGTATTTCTTTATTACGAGTGGAATGTAAATACCACTGAGGTCACTGAGTTCTTTCTGTCTAGACGGACTCCATCTAACAAAATGATGGCTGCATTTATAAACACACTATTCTGCTGCTTATACCAAACATACAGTACAACAGTTTTCAGCTTCCAGTTCTTTTGTTTTCATTATCACACACTCCAGTTGTTACCAAATGTACCAGAGCCAAGCTGCTGTAAAAGAAGGGATGGTTGTTGATGTCTTGAAGGAGTTTAAAAACTAAGTCTAGTAATGTCAAGTCGCATTTTCTGCTGGAAATGAAAACAAGGACCATCGCTGCACAGCAGAGATCAGGCATTTATGTGGACAGAGGGGATTCGTCACATGACAAATGTGATTCATGCTGCTGTCTGCTAAACCCATGGCATTAGTAGCTGGGCTGGCAAAACTCAGTTGTGCCACTTTGATCAGCTCCTTCACATCTGTATGAACCTGTTACTTTGCAAGAAGCAACCAGCGTGTTTGCCACAATTCTAAATAGTTTTGACAGCATACCATCAACGTTGTAAGATTTGAGAGGATTAGGTAGGCAGCAAGTTTAAAAAAAAACTTTGAATACCAAGAACTAAGTTCACCTTGAATTTTTACACTGGTGATCTGAGGGGTCGGGCTTAATTAGGGGATTGGCAACTTGTCCAAGGTGTATCCTGTCTCGGCCAGTGACAGCTGAGACTGTATAAACAAGTGAGGGTGTGGGGAGTTGTGAAGTTGTTTATTCAGTGGTTATTAGTACTAAAGTACCAAAACAAGTGTTGCATTGCATGAATTTGCCCTTCAATTGCTGAATTCCTGTTTCTGTAATAAAAGAGAGTAAATACTTACAGAAACCTCATCTTTAGAGAGAAAAATAACAAGGTAGTGCATAATATCAGATGTTGACGTGTACCTGGTAGGTTTCCTGACCTTTAAACAAAAATGTGTGCTGCTTTTTCAAAAAGCCTAATTGTAACCACATCCTAATTCTTCAGTTGGTGATGAAAACAGATGCTCTAAGTAACTACATTTACCACTGTAAGGGCCAAGCTGTAGTCCTATAATCATTTTCCAATATGTATCCAGGCATTGGTTGCATTTCTGTGGAAACTAATTTTCCTTCGATGTTTTTAGTTATAACTTAACAGCTTAATAGCACATAATCTGTGGCCATGCCCACAGAAGAACAGAGCCCGATCTCGCCCTAATTTGTTGTGGTTTGTTCAATCTTATTATTCCTTCTTGTCTTACTTTGTGCTAACCGAAAGCTGTCAACATCTGTGTGTACTATTCACTGTGCTCCTTCCACTTTTATAAATCTCTTAAACTATCCCTATGAAGCCTTTAGGTCTTTGATTTTATTTCTATCTACCTCAATTGTTTTTTTTTCTTCTCAAACCATCCCTTGAAAAACGTGTTCTCTTGCCTAAACACAGTTTAAACCATCTGTGAAGCAGTTTCCAAGATATTGGAAGTGGGAATATGGGACCCAGGCTCAAAGAGAAATGAATAGGGAAAAGGGAGTACTCTGGAGGGGGCAGGTAGTGTGAGTAGAGTGAATTTTCTGAGATAAGAACTTGACTGAGGATAATAAGTAAGAACCTTTGCGACGCCACTCGCATATCCTGCCCTTTGGATTACATTCTCCAGCTTTTGTGCACTGTGTGTTGATGTAATCTTACTGCACACAGATTTCTTTAAGCCACCATGCAATGACTTTGATTACCATCTGCATCTACTCAGCGGCAAGTCAGTGACCGACAAATGGACCATTTGGTGTTTGTTTTCCTCCCTCTCCAAACTCTCTCTGTGGGCTCTGTGTTGGGAGATTGAGGGACTTTCACAGCAGTTCACTTTAAATTTCAAGATGTTGGCTCAGTCTCAAGTTATCAGGGTTTTTGTTTTGTTTTCTGGTCCATAAAATATGCAGTTAAAACAATCCACTGTTCTTTTACTGTGGTGGTTTTTTAATAGCAATTCTTGTCTTATTTAGATGACATAGACATTATGATGCCTTACTGTCATTTCTGGGTTAAAAGTGAATGGCGAGTGACTGGTTTTGGCATGTCTCACTGCTCTCTTCCTGTTATTCAGACTCTCCTAAATTCCACAGGGCCTTATTACCATAAATAGCATTTCCTTTGGCTGACAGTGACATGGTTACCATATGACTTCATGAGCAGAGGATTATACTGGATGTGTGCTTTTAAGAAATGTGCACAAGGAAAACCGTCTGTATGTATTAAAAACTGAGCCTGGAGATAATTCTTTGTTTTGTTGTTGTTTTACAGGAAATTAAAGTGTGAAAGTGATTGGCTATTCTGTAGAGTGCAAACACCTGGACCTACTTATCAACTGCAGCATCAGCATCCACACCTATAGCAGTAGGGCATGAAACCGGATGGGGTTACCATGGAAACCACAGAACCCACGGAAGCTGCGGAAGTATCGGAGCAGTTGTCATTGCAGGACAACATAACCGAGCAAGTCCCGTTGCAACCAGCAGAAGCTGCCACTGATGAAGCATCTGAAGCAGCTCCAAAGGCCAATGGCAAGTCAACACAAGCAGACTCTAAAGTAAAACCAAAAACCATGGAAACTAAAACACAGTCCACAGTCAAAGCTACTGTGTCTTCTGGATCCATCTCACGACCAGGTCCTGCCTCGCATCGCGTGGTGAATGATATCAAATCCTCAAACAATGTTTCTGCAGGAGTCAAGAAAATGACTACAGTGAAAACATCAGCAGCCGGAGCTGTAGCTAAAAGACCTTTGGGGGTTGCAGCAGTTTCCACCACAGTCAAGAACCAAATCAGAGTGCCTGAAAAGAAGCCCACTGGACCTACCAGGACTACCTATGTTGCTGCAGCCACAGTTACAAATGGCACCAAATCAACGCCCTTGAATGGCACTCCTAAAAAAAGACCAGCAGCTGAGACTGTTAATGTAACTAAACCCAAAACCACAGGTGAGTCTAAATTCTTCCCAGTTTGATAAAGTGTTTCAACTTTTCAAATAAGTTTTTCTGTCCTGACATCTTTTTGCTTTTGCTTTGTTTGGTAGGTACTACAAACAGGCCATTGGCGTCCACTGCTCCGAAACCCAGCACTTCAACCACAACAAAAGTTGGCGCCGCTGCTGTTTCAAAAACCTCAAGGTATGCATGCCTGTTACAAATGGGAAACTAGTGCTTATAGACCTAATGACACTAGGTTTTGGCATTGGAATCAAGTAATGTGGTCACAAAACCTCTTTTAATCAATACCCTTCTTTTTTCTTAATTGAGTTTCCATCTGTCTTTGCACATTTTCCTTCTCTCTGAGATCTAAACTATGTAACCCCCTTTACAAACTAGATGAGAGGGTGACTTTGTTTATCTTGATGCCCTGAAAGGGATGTCCATTGTGGTCTTTGGGCCGTTATTGAGTCAAGTTTCGCTCAGAGTGTGACTCATGCTGGCAAAAATAACCTGAGACAGAGGGCCTTAACAGAATCAGCGATACTGAAGAAGTACTGCTTTGTCTCGAACACCCCCCCAGTAGATACCAGCTCCACCTCCCTAGGGCATAGAGCTATTGACTTGGACCATAATCCCTCTCATACTGGGCCAAGTGGTTTGGATTGGCACTGATCAAGTTATCCTGAACTTGCTCAAAGTGCTGCTTTCAAATTATCATTTGGCTGTTTCAGAAATTCATTGGTGCCTGTTGCTGCCATTCGAACTAGAAAGAGTATCACAATAATTAGATGAAATGTCTTTAGAATCTGTTGGTAAACCTTGTCAACTGTAGACTTCCAAATATTTTTCATTAGTTTCTGAAAAATCTGACACATATTTAACTTGATTAGTCCCATATGGACGTTCTCAGCTGTTGTCTAAAGTGCTGTTGTTAGGATAATTTTGATTTTAACAAGAATGACTTTTCTAGTCTTCTCTTTCTAAGTAATATTTAACAGTGTGCTGTGTAGCCATCGAAGTTGAGTGAGAAGTGGTTGTTCTGTGACTATGAATAGCATTAAAAGATAAGTTATAGTTATAATTTTGATTAAAATTAAGGTACTGGTGGCTTAAGCTTCTGTAGGTAGTCGGCAGGCATTAGAACCTAGGAGGTCAGAGAATCACCTCATAGACGGATTCTGTGAGTAGGTGTCAATGACTGTTATTTGCTTAACTTTATTTATGTTTCCTTAAGCCTACCTCCAACTTTGGCTCAAAAAAATATTTATGTCAGGGGGTGAATTGGGATTAAAAAAACAGCCCCGGTATTCAATAAAGTGCACAAACAGAGACATATTGCAAACCACACCCCAAGAAATGTCTGAGGACATGCCTGGGGCGCTTCCCGTAACCAACTCTGGTCCTTGTTAAAATAAGTTAGGACACCCCTGCCTTAAGTGAAAGAAAAGACAATGTTGCGTATTTTAACACTAACACATTTTGACTAAGTGCAGCTGTGCAGCTTTCTTTTTGTATGTTGACAGAATATTCGTGCTTGCGTAATGTTGTTGAATAAACTAATAATTGCACTGCACCATTATCATCATATCTTCTTACATACAGCACTTGCTGTATGCGCTAATTCGTTCCTACACCCTGGGTGCTCAACCCCCCCTTGTCTTTGAATCCTAGTGATGCCCTGGTGTACATTCTGTTAATTAAATGATGCATTTTAGATGTAGGCGTCTGATTACAGCAACACGCTATTCTTACGTGACATTTCCACATTAGGCACTTCTGAGCTTGAGACACGGAGAACCACAACAGGTGTCTGCCCGCGTGGTGCGCGTGCGTGTGTAAATGTGTATTGAATCCGTTGTATAGCAACTATAGCAGTGGTGTGTATTTCAGTTAGCACTGGTGTTTGTGCAGCCTCTTTGGTAAAGGCCGGTAGAAACGCAGACTTCCCAGCTCAGGTGGTGAACCGTGTCCCCAAGCACAATAGCACTACCCTTTCATAGCAACTCACGCAATTCAGAGGTGATAAAGGATTTGGCAAACTACCCAATGAAATGATTCAGTTACAACACAATAGCTGCATCACCTCTTCCTTTTAATTTGGCAAGCACATCCTTATTGTTCCTTACGTTGCTGAGACTACAGCAGTCATTGGAGGTAAAGCTCATGCAGACCTGCTGTGGTAAACTGAATGGGCAGTAATATATAATGTAAGGGCAACAAACGCATGAAATTGTAGCAGCGCACTCAACGGAAAACCAACTTCTCTCACGATGTGTTAATGTTTATTGGCCCATTCGGGGAAAATTACCACATATTTGGCTTTTAAAAAATGTCACTTTTACCAGAGTATTATTTATGAAGGACTAATTAGATATTGTATGTGTTTGACTCGAAGATCTTGGTAATAAGATTTGTGCTCAGGGATAGTGGTGGTAATATTTGATAGGATGTCATAGAAAAAGAACCAAAATGCCAGACCTGTTATAGTACACAGGCAGGACTTTTTCAGCTGCAAGTCGACGTACATACTGTCTGAACAACAAGAGAATTCCTTTGTAACCCTTGATAACTGATGTCTAAGTGGAATGTAAAGTATAGTACCTGAACCGCTCCGATGACGTTATGCTGTCCTTGCAGACATACTGAGCATTCTGTTTTTGCACATACTACCACCCCCTTTTCGATCTCCCTTAACCTCCCTCTTATCCCTCCTTTCTGCCGTCTGTGCATGTTCAGTGCTGGGCATTTGGCCAGGATCTCCCCAAGTTCTCCTTACAGCCAAATTATATCTTGTATTTTAAGTCATTATTGCGCTACATGCAGAGACTGTCAAATTCAGCATGTAGTTGAGTGTCGTTCAACAGAACCATCTGTAAGTTAATTGGTATTCAAAATATAATTGTAGACCGCACAGATTTACACTTGTAAACTTTGATACAGAATTTATCAAAATTACACAAAGACCACTGCATTACCCAGACAAAAATGGTTTTCTCAGTCTTGTCTTCCTATTTCTTCTGTGTCCATTGGGCATGTATTGTCATTTCTTGGTAACCGTCTTGGCAGGGAGCAGGATTACTGTTCTAACAGAAAAGACCCATGACATGCATCACAGTGACGGCGAGTGCGAGGGACCTCATAAGAGCACTGTGCACGCTGCTATTGCTAGGCTACAGAGCGTCGTCTAAATTCTCCCTTGTGCTGGTTCAGCCCTCCACACCTCAATGAGAGAGACCAGAGTAGAAGAATGTGTACTTAAAACTGCATTTTAGTTGTAGGACAAGCTTAATGCAATGAGATGATGTGTAACTCCAGCCTAAGCCTTATTTTTTTATTTATATGATTAAATTAAATGTAATCTATAGGAATAAGGGAGCCTACTCTCCAAGCAGTGTTTATATAGGATAATGGGGGAAGTGTTGTTTATGTTCAAAACAGGTTCTGTTGCTGCTCAGCATCTTAATGTCATGGGTGTGGTGTTTTTGATATGACAAACATATCAAAAACACGGCAAATGTCAAAAAAGACGCCTACCGATGTCTTTTTGCTGACTTTTGCCCTTTGAATGACCTTTTCTCGTTGTGTAGTGGCTGTCATTCTCCCTCTGAACTGTGATTTCAACCCCATGTTGGCAGGAAGAATAGTTCATAGTAATAAACAATAAAAGACTAAAGCCAGTAATGCACTTGCCAAGTAGAGGTATGGGTTTGTCTACTTCTGTCTGTGCTGTCCTTCTGGATCCAATCTTTGAGCTATGACTCATCATAAAACAAAGGGGTAGGGGTTAACTGTGTCTCTGAACAACCCATACCCTCTTTCTCCCCATCCTTTACTTATATTTTCTCTGTCACATCACAGTTTAGAGAAAGTAGTTCATTTTGTTTTGTCTGCCTTCACACTGCTATAATTAAGTACTCATGTCAATTTACCTTTTTCTATACCCCAGACCCCCATGTCCCCTCACTGTATAATCCTTCTTGTTTGTATTTGTTTGTACAATCCAGATCACAACTTAAATCTTCTGTCTGATCACAGCCAATTACAGTATCCCCTAGCTATGAGTCCATGTCTCTACATCTCTGGAAAACAAATGGTCATTGTAATGGTTATAGTATTGTGGGAACGGCATCTGTGTGTAGGCATGCTACTTCACTGAAAGCCATCAAAGTCAGTGTGTCTTTGTCCGCTACCAGGATAGATGACGTAGAGATGAACCGATAGTCCATTAAATACAAAATGATGTCATCTCTCTAAAACCATTAAGTGATGCATAAATTCTGATTTCACCATCATGTTCACTGAGTAAAGTTTAACTTGCCTGAAGTTTTGTAACAAAAATTCTTCGACCAGTGTTATGAAGTATGTTTAAGGTGTGGGGCGTGTTGTTGAAACATTTGGGTTTATACTGATATCTGTAAAGCCTAGTGAGAAGTGGCAGAGCATAGCAAATATTTACATTAACACAGTCCACAGTGAATAAAAGCAGTTTGTGCTCTTTACAGCTGCAGTTGGAGTGATCACTTCCTTCCTTCCTCCCCCCCTGCTGTATCTGTTCTCGACTATTCTCTCGGTTTCCTCCTCTGTAATCAGTCAGATTGAGCTCTTTTCTCACTCAGTTTTCTTTGATCATCTTTCCCTTTTACCTCTTTAGTTGTTGCCCTCTATTTTTCATTCACCATTCATTTAACACACTTTTTTTACACAATATTCCTACCAGGATTACATATTTTATGTCTATTTTAGCTTTCTACTGTAATACCATGTACTGTACTGAAATGAATTATTATTTTTTAATCTATTGGTATTGTTAAACATTTTGCTGCTTCTCTTGTACTGTCCACTTTCTGCCGCAACAACTGAAATTTCCCACATGTGGGACTAATAATGGATTATCCTATCTTATCTTCTAATGGGTTTCAATTGCCACAAGTTTTTGTGGTTTACATTAGAGGTGGAATATCATGTTTCATGCCAGCATGCTTTTAAACTTTTCAGTGTGCCACCAAAACATGTCTATCTTTATCTGCCTCCAGACCTGCTACAGCTCCCTCAACCTCTCGACCTGTAGCCACCACATCTAGACCCACTACAGCAACAACCAAGTCCTCCACAACTGCAACTGCAAAAACCACAGCTTCTAGAGTCACCACAGCAACCTCTACTGGAAGAACCACAGCTGCACAGCCTCCAAAGACGGCTGCTGCTAACAAAGGTTAGATGTTGTTTTCTGTTGTGAACAGCAGACTAAATCAATGAACTGCAGCGATGTGTCTGTGCACAAAATGAATGCCGTGTTCAGTGTGGTTCTGTAGTGGATGTATAAATATGTGTAATGACAACTAAACTAAAGAGAAAACAAGGCCTGTGACTCGCATGTATAATTTGACTGTGATAACTGATACTAAGAGCTAAAATTGAGATATTCACATAATTATTTTAACATTTAAATTTGGAGAGAACTGGTATTTATTGATTTTCTCTTGATTTCAGTTGTCAGTCGACCACCTTCTGCGGCGATGGCTAAGAAATCCACAGCAGCTACATCATCGGCTGTACCCAAAAAACCTGAACCCTCCAAACCTGCAGCCACCATGAAGCTAAACTCTGCTTCCAAATGGTCTGCAACAGCCAAGACAACAGACTCCAAGGTGCAGTCCAAAGCTCAACAGGCTGCAAAACAGGCTCCCACAAAAAAACCTGCAGCTGGTGTTAAGCTCACTGGTCTTAACAAACTCCCTTTTGGACGAACCCCACCTTCCTCACCAGCCAACAAACCTGCAAATGGCAGCACCTCTCAGGCAAAACATGGAGCCAAACCCACCCAGGCTGTCCCACCTTACGCTTCCACCAAAAAGACGGGGAATTCAAATAATACCACACCTGCTGTAGAAGCACAAAGTGCTGCTGGTACAGTGGTAGCAGCTGCCACAGCAGTGACGATACTAGCAGAAGTGCGGGCAGAGACAACAGTTGCTTTACCACAAGGGCCAATTCTTGCCGCCTCGACACCAGAAATCTCTCCCACAGTCTTGTCTCAGGAGGTGGTTCCTCATGAGTCTGTGCAAAGCCAAGTATCTGCGCCCTCTCCTCCACAAAGCCCTGTCAGGGTAGCCTTACCACAAACGTCGCCACCCCAAGAGCAGCTAGAAAGTACCGCACCTTTGATAGTGCAGGAGCAGATCCCTGACGCAGGTGAGCTAACATTACCACCTGTAGCCTCCCCTCTAAACCTACCCAAGGAGCCTGTTTACTTGTCAACCGATCAGACCCCATCTACATCGAAATCTCTCCCAACAGCAGCAAATGCCAGTCTTCAGATAGTTCCTCCTACCAATTTAAATGAGGAAGATGATGAAGAGGAAAGGGAAGCAAGCCAGCTTGTGTCTGTGTCTGAAATGAGTGGTACCACACAGCCAACTGAGGAGTCTCGTCCCGAGTCGGCTGGTCCAGTAAGTGGATCTGCTTGGCGAGCCGGTGGTGCCTTGCTCTCTGAGCTGGATTCTGAAGATGTGAGCGGGAGCCAGCAGGGAGCATCTGAATTAAGCGCCCCTGGTGTCCTGGAGGGCACAGAGAGCATGGACGATCTGGGAGATGGCAGTCTCAAAGGAGCTCTTGATATTGCTATTGAAGGTGCCTCAGCAGGTTCACCAGACTTTGAGAAGGTTCCTGACATACCAGTGATTGATTTTGAGGAGGAGGAGGAGGATGATGACAATGATCGAGTGTGTGATATGGATGTGGGCTCCGAGCAGACCGATGAGCCGCAGAGACCTAGGCATGACAATGATGTGGATGAAGAGGAGGATGATGATGATGTTGAAATGGCTAGTGAAGGAGTGACAGAAAGTGGGCTGGAAAGCTATGGGAATGCAGATGAGGATGACTTTGCTGAGGATGAAAGGTTGGATAATTTGAACAGAGTGGTCCAGCCGCCACCTCCCCCTCCTCTTCTACCCTCGGCCCCAGCTGCTCAATGGGACCAACCAAACCCCTTTGCTGATCCATGGGCAGAACCTCTTCAGCAGCAGGTTCTTGAACACGTCTTCCAGCCTGAGCAGATGGCAGGCGCAGCTGCAGCTGCAGAATGTGCTTTGGAAGACCTCTGGCAAGCGGACTTGAAGACCCCAACACAGAGCCCAGCTCAATCCTGGCCAGAACTGGGTACTGCTTCTTGTGTTTCTGAAGATCAAGAAATTCCCCTTCATTCCTCTTGCAAAGATAAGCCACAAAAGTTAGAGGACCAAATGTATTTGGATCAATCTAACCCAGTCCCAATGCAGACCATGGCTTTAGCTCACCTCTCTGCACCAGGAATGTCTCTGTCAAGTACCCTGAGCAGTGAGACCAGCACACCCGAGGAGCTTGGTGACTACAATCAAGCTGCAAAGTTTCATGCTCAAGATTTACAAGGTTCAGGACTTTCTCCCCAGCCTGACCCAGTCTATCAGAACTTGGAGGGTGGGGATGGGCAGAGAGAGGCAGAGGTAAAGACCCTGTCTGCTTTTGAAGTACTGGGAGGCCCTGCAACTGCTCCCACTTCCAACCCCTCTTCATCCTCAGTTACTGAAGACGAGGCCAGCGACACCGAAGGAGAAGCTCAATTGAACGACTCCTTGGAGAGGTCAGCAGTCAACAACATCACCTTCACTAGCCAGGCTCCAGCCCAGCGCTGCCTGTCCACTGTTGAAGAGGCTGAAGAGGGGGATGTGGAGTGCGTAGGAGAAGACGCCACCCCACCTTCGGCTACTTCCTTGGCATCGTACGGCTTTGACACCATGACCACAACCTCAAACTCTCATGCCCAGTCCTCAGGGGAGAGTTGCATTAAAAGCCCTGGAATCTTCTCTCTGGAGGAGCTGCCTGAAGAGGCCAAGGAACCCTGTGTCGCCGAACAGCCTCACATACAGCCTTGCCTTGCAGAACAGAAGTACATCGAGTGTGGAAAGCAGGAAGCGGAATTAGATGAGCATATCGCGGACAAAGCAACAGGGTCAGTCGAAGCCCTGGATCCTTCAGCGACTTTGAGCGCTTCACAGCCACAAGAGGACATCCCAGATGACATCCAGCCTCCTTACTATTCTGCTATCTGTGAAAATACTGAGAACTTTTTTGCAGGTAATGTATAGCTCATCTTCCTAACAGCCTCAGTAATGTCCCCTAACTCCCTCCGGCCCTGCTCCAGCTTCTCAACAATATCTCAATGTTGCAGTTCTTGTTGTCAACCTCAGGGGGTGGATATAGTCACGATTAAAGAAAAACAGAGAGCAAAAAAGGAAGAAATAAGAGGATGGCTATGGCTCTATCCTCGGATGTAGTATTTCCATCAAGAGTATATGGCTTAAATTCCTGTATGTGCAATAGCTACTACTATTTACTCCTAATGTGTGAGCGTGCCTGGGTTTTGGCTTCTATTTTATTTAACACAAGATTATGTGGTTGCCCTGAACTGACATGGATTTGACTTGTGTGTTTTGCAGCTCTTAAAGAAGGAAATTAAGAAAATTAAACATGACAAAAGAAATGTGGAATAAACAGTATAATCTTCCTTCATGTGTATTTATCCTAATACTTTTTACTAAACACTTCCATTGAAAATAAGTTTTGCTTGTATATTCATGTTTGACTTCACTCTCCTTATGATACAGGTAATTGTCCTTTTTTAATTCCCATCACTCTTCTTGCACTTTAAATTGTATCCTAGCTTTTTTTCTGTCTCTCCATCTTTGGGAGTTATAAACCTTAAAACTTTAAATAAAGATTAGATTTTTTTTACCATGATATACTCTCCCTGTATAGCTTTATTAAATGGGCACTTTTGGGGGGTTTGGAATTTGAGGCGTAAAACCTACCTCACACTCAGTCACCCATGAAGCCTGCTGTAAATACACTCATACACGACAAACATACTTGATCTCTAAGACTTAACTGGTCTGAAAGCCACATACCTGGAATGAATTTGCCATGATCATCCACACCACCAGAGCGTCTCGACTATGGATCAAACTTCAGAATCTCAACCAATGAAGAAGTTTGACATCTCATTGTGCAGCCTGAAGAAGGACCCTACGCTGCACACGTTATTGCTTTTCCTCCAGTCCACTCTGGGTGTGTTGTTGTAACTTAAAACATTCCTGCTGCACTATTCTACAGCACTGTATTGTTAATTGAGCTCATGCATGTCACTTTTGCACAATGACTTTCATCGCATACTTTGGTCTGTTCAGGGTCAGCCAAATAGCTTGGCTCTAGGATTGTATTTGGGCTAGGAATATCTATCCTTGTTTTCTAAACTTCTAGAGCCAAGCTATTATGTCAGTTTTCTTGTGCTGCTGAATGTGTGTAAATGCATGAAGAGCTTTTGCATGTATCACTGGTTGACTAACTAAACACTCTTTCATGGGTGATGACTACATAAACTCGCAACAAGCTTTTCTGTGGTTCTTTCACCTTATTTAATAGTGATTGCATATACAGGAAGTTGGCTGCTTTTTATTTACTTTTTTGCACAAATTTTTCTGGGTTTCATCTGGATTACATGTAGTGTAGCAAAGTCGCATCTAATTAAAGCAGTTGCTCTCTGCAAATTTCTCTACCTTTGTAACTGTCACCACCCCCAGTCACCTTATTTTGAGTCTATTTGGGATTATTTTCTGGTGTGTTCACTGTTTTTGCACAAATACTGTTGCTCGCCTGCACTGAATTCTTAGCAGAATATACGTGTTACTGCCGTACAGCTCCCAAACCATTGTTCCAAGTATAAAAATGAAAAATAACAGCTGGTCAGTTTGGTGCTGTAAGCTACTAGCTGGTCTTTGGGCTTGGTTCACAGTGCTTTCTTAGGCAAGTATGAGCCTTTGGAGCCAAACACACAGCCCACCCCTTCCCTCTACACCACTATGCTTGTACTGACACTGCACTGCTGTCACTGTCCTGCTGCCTGCAACCTGTTTTTATAACCTCACGCTACTGTAATCCTCCTTCCCGCTTCCTCTCACACACAGGCTTTACTGCACTACCGCACCCTCACCGTCGTGATCACTCGGCACTTCCCAGAACCTACTGCATCATCAAACCTCTCAGCGCTGCCGCTACAGCGCCAAAGCTGACCTGTGCCGACCTTCCACCCAGGAGCCCTGGGCAGAAAGCGCTTAGCCCACAGCTTCGTAGGCTGGAGCAACATCAGAGACAGCTGCTAGAGATGCAACAACGCAGGGAGCAACAGAGCAGACCACTGGAAGAGGCAGAACAGGAAAGGAAGATGAGAGAAGAAGAGGAGCAGAGAAAAAAGAAGGAGGAAGCTGAAGAAGAAATAAAGAGGAATAAAGAAGAGGAGGAGAGAAATATGAGAGAGCATGCAGAGCTAAAGAAAAAGGAAGAGGAGGAGAAAGTAAAGAATGAAGAGCAGCTCAAGCAGAGGAGAGACCTTGAACTGCAACTACAGCAGCAACAACAGGAATTGAAGCAAAGACAGCAGATCATGCAGTGGCAACAGGAGCTGCAACAGTCTAACAAAGGTCAGACAGTGTTGCTGTCTCCTTCCTCTGGCCTCTGCACCATCTACGAAGCCCTGGAGAACAGTGAAGAGGAGGCTGAAGGTAAAGAAGGTATAAATGAGCTAAACGTCACTAAACACAAGAAATCACACAAGCAGAAGATAAGTGGAACTGTGTTGTCAGATAAACACCAACATAAAGACTCGTCACCAAACACTGAGAAACCCCCTCCTCACCCAGACTCCTCTCAGACACCCAACAAGCCCTCTCAGGATGATGATGACTCCTCCCCTTTTCCTCCTGAGTCTCCAGAACGACCTCCACCCCTGGACCTGGAGTGGGGTAAGAAAGTGGACATAGTCCAGCAGCTGATCAATCAGACGCTGCTGCTGAACAGAGATGGCTGCTCCTCCCTGCTTCTGCTGCCAGGAGGTGCAGGAGGCACACTGAGCCCCCTGGAGAGCAGCCTGTGGCCTAGTCTTTTGCCTCCACTCACTCCTCCCTCTGCCACTGTTACATCTGTTAGTAGTTTCTCCCCAGAGACCACTGGGAGCTCCCCACAGGGGGAGTGGACAGTGGTAGAGTTGGAGACACACCACTGACAGATGGGCCAAGTGCTGGTTATACACAACAAAATAATCTATATGCAGAAAAGCCTACATTTACTGAAAAACTGTAGATAGGTAAACAACTTAATACTGTGGAAACCTGCTTTACTGACTCATTGAAAAGAAAAAAAAAACATGGCAGTTTCTGCAGAAAGGTCTTTAATGTACACATCATATAATAACTAGGCCACTTATTGACTGTCAATGAAAGAAATCAAATAGCTTTGTAGTGGATAGATCAGCGAAACGGTTAAAACGTGATCTGCTCAGTCCTGTATGTAGACTCAGTTATGGTGCTGTAAAAGAGTGTCTCTCAGTAAGGGAAAACTGTTACACCTTCTAAAACACTTTAATGCTGCAAGCTAAGAAGGAATAATCACTTTAGTTAAACTGGTCACAACGTATAAACAGACGAAACCTGAGAGCGAACATTTTGGGAACTTCTGCTAAAGATGAATTTGACAGGGATTTCTAACTGCACTGGTAAAAACAAGCACAAACAAAACAAAGACCAATGTGTAGTGGTGCTACAGTTAAACCACGTTTCCAGGTTATTGATGCAAAAAAATACGATGGTCTTGCTCTGAATTAGGACTCTCAGGTACTACTTTTCTCCGAGGTAATAACCACCAACGTGAAAAAAGGTTGTATAATGTAAAAACCCTAACACTATTGACTTTTAGAAATACTGAGGTCATTAGTTCTTTGTTAATTGGAATCTCCATGTTCTGTTCAGTTTGTGCATTTTTTTATTTAACAATGTGAAGGTCTAAGTGCTTTGTTTTTTTAATCCCTTCCTTCTCTTTAATGAGCAACTGACGACCAAGCAAAATGACACATTTATGTACCTACACATTCAAGTAACTAACATTTATTATTTTGATATTAAAACATTTTACTTTTGATTCTTTGAGTACATGTTTTAACACATATCCATTGAGTAGTTAGTAGCAATATAACTCGTATTCCCTAATAAATATTCCCTAGGAAACAATATAACAGATTTTTTTAAAAGGCTTTAAATTAGTTCCTTTTAAATGTAGCATTTCTACACATACTAGAACCCGTCTGTATAATTAAAACTTTGGAATTGCAAAGTATTAACTTGCTCCAGTAGCCAAAACCCCCGAAATTTACGCCAATAACACAATACCAGAAATAACCTCACTTTTTTTAGTGTAACGATTTTGCCTGAGAGTCTGCACCATGCGTCCAGTGAAGAACTTGAGTCTCATTTCAGCTATACAGAAATACAAGAAGAGAGACACAACACCACAGCGAAACTCGGCACCTCTCTCACCTCACGCTGGACATCCTACACCACTGCAAACAGACACATTACACACTACACTATTACATTACATTTCAGTCCTACATGATTGCAGACAGACTCCCATGACTTATCCCTGGAAACAAGTTGGAACTTGACACTTGCCAAATCTTTGTGCCATGAGTGAATACGTGTACACACTGCACTGATGGTGCCAACAGCCCCTATCAGTCTAAAGCAAACTGACTGATGGGGTCTGTACTTTATGCTTTTCACACTTATCTGCTTAACTGCTTTCATTAAAGCCTCAGCTGTTTATACATATATAATGTAAACGTTACTGGTCTGAGAATACACTGAATATGTCTTGCTACTGAAAAGTGATGCTACTGATTCTATGAGTACTTAAATCAAATTCTGAACTCTTACATATCCATTCCAATATATTCATTATAGAAGCTTTGACAATATGGCTAGGCAAAGATATAGCTCTTGTAATCTCTTCCAACTTATTTTTTAATATATTTTAAATGTATTTGCAAACTTGGGTCCAAGAAATCATCCCTGTCAGTATGATGAGTAAGAACTTTCTTTTTAAGTCATCGGTGTTGATGAGGCTTTAAGGCGTGTGTTGGTAATTAAATACTTCTGATAGGTATTGTTTGCTGAAAATGTCTTCCTTAGACTCTCATGGCAACATTATTTCAGTCACAGACTACAGACAGATGATGCCTACTATACAAGACTGTTTAGTCCAGTTCAGAGACTTGGACGTTAGAATTCAACCAACTCTGGGTTTTAGCCGACGCTGCTGTGAAGTTCCGGAGTCACTGTATTGAAATTATATAAATAAAATTGGAGGGAGGGGTGTTTATGAAATGAAGAGAAATGTGGGAAGGCTGGGTATCAGGTCATTATGTGTATTGTTAAAGCTGAAGAGCCATGGGATGGATGTGTGCGTTGCTGTTTTTAAATGTTTGTGGGTCTGTTGTCTGGGTACTGCTAATACAGATTAAATGTTTTAACATTCCTTTTTAACTGGAGGACACAGCAATCCTGTGACTGTAAGAGGCTGTTGCTGAAAGTTGGACGTTTGAGTTGTTTTTTTTTTAGTTAGTCCAGAGCCCACTGCCTTGTCCTCCAGTGTTAAACGATATAAACACCGTATTGTTTATGAACTGAAGCTAAACATGAAGAGGTTTGGTGTCCAGTCTGTTTCTTTAGTCTGAGTCTTGTCCTTTTCCATTACTGGGTCTAAAATGTTCTCCTTATCTAGCTTTTCCACTCTGTGTTTAAAGTGTTGAAGCTGAGAAGCGAACACATGCTTAACGTATGTCTGTGGTCCTGCACAGCCAAACAGGACACACAATGCTCACTGTATCTTTGACAAAGCTGGACTTTAAATGTGCTATCTGTCTGCGTAGTGTTTGTGTGTGTGTTACAGACTGATCACTGTAATGAAGGGAAACTCCACTTTAGTTTTGTACTTTAGAGATTTAGAAGTATAGCAGCCCCGTCAGAGACGTATATAGATTTTTACTGAGAATGACATAATTGGAGAATGAATGATGTAGGTTGTAAATGTTACATTTGAAAAACGATATATGTAAAATGCCTTCCTTTGTGTCCAGAGAACGTAACTGATGAGCTGAATTGTTATAAGGTCAAATTGAACACACTTGGCTCAACACCTTAATTTGATACTTGGTCTTAAAGTCTCCTTATTGAAATTAATTTATTAAATTAAATTGAGGTACGTGTACTAAGTAATGGCTTGAACTTTTTGAAATGAAGTAAATGTGGTGTTCTCAATTGTGGGGCCCACATCATGGCAGCTTATTTTAAAGGTTTCTTATTGTAAATGACTTTCTGAAAGACAAAAATTGGTGATTGTGTGTAATTATTTCAATGCAATGTTTAATGTAAATAAAATGTTTGTTTTTTTAACAATGCTTCTGTGCTTTTCTGAAACACAACAGAATGAACTTTGTAAACTCTAAAACATTTAAACTTATTTTTTGAAATTAAAATCTGAAATCTATTAAAATGTCAAATACTACCTCTAAACACACTGAACAGACATGTGTATGAAACGTCACAGTCAAATGATTCTGATTTAAATATTTAGCATAAAACAGTTTTTACATAACGTGAAGCAGTAAACTTATATGTTAAAGAAAATTAGGAGATGGTCTCTAACCTTTATCTCCAGAGTTAAGTTTTAGATAAAAGGCTTTAAGTCTAGTCTGTGCACATTGAACATTAATCCTGGACACTTGTGCAATAACACACACATCCTGCAGTGCGCAGAATTAGTCTGTCTGCTGTGACAACAGCAGCTGCTGCAGGCAGTCCGTGGCACTGCAGGTAGACGGCTCTTCACTGCCCAGAAGCAACAGCCTGTGATAGGAGGACCAGGGAACCTCACACAAGATCCTGAAACACAGGAACACACGCCAACTAATACAGTTCACTGTAACATTAACAAGCTAAGATTTGAGTGATGGGACATACTGATGGTGGTCAGTGAGGAAGCTAATTTAGACTTCTATGTTCGAGAGTTCTTTAATGTTCTCTAACATTTTACTTGTCTATATAAATATATATGTATTCAAAAAGGAAAAAAGTACAGTAAGTCAGTATACCAGTCATTGATGTCTGTAGTGTTGGGGTCAGGATACACCTGCACCCACTGACCGATGGACCAAATCCTTATACTATTACAGTGAGGGATCCCATCTGTGTCTGTGTGTACATTTGGAGTGTCCTCATAGCACAGGAAGTAACTTTCAAGGGACACAAACAAAACAGATGTCGAGGTTCTTGCTAAGATAATGGGTCATTTTAGATGACAAAAGCTTTTACTCAGCAAGATATGGATACTGGAGGGTGGAGAAACTATACAGTCCAGACTCACTACTCTATTTCTGTATTCCTCTCCTTGCTCTCTCCACTATGCTTTTCATCTCTCTGCTGCTCATCTCGAAGCCTCTCCACATTCCAGCGCATGCGTTTGTACAAGCCAGTATCGGTCTGTGCCAGGTAAGGCATGGGCTGACAGTAGCGGAACATGGTCAGCCTTAATGGACCACATTGCCTCTGGCCAATGCAGAAATGGGACACGCTGGGATTGCAAAGGGAAAAGTGGAGAGAGTTAGACCATAAGAGAATATGAGAATGGACAGATCCCTGAAGAGAAATTACGCAGTTAAGGTAGCAACAGTCACAGAATTATTGTTTATGGACACTGCAAAACATCTAAGGGGAATATTAGTCTGATGTCATTTGTATTTCTTTTGTTTCTCTGCTTGAGTGTGTGCAAGTACCTGTTAGGCTCAGCCTCGTCCAAACAGAGAAGTTTGTAGCTGGCAAAGGTCAACACCAGCTGCTCTAACCTGTCACACAGCTGCTGAGAGAGGTCTAACATCTGCACGACACACAGAGTCAAAGGTTATTATCAAGATGTAGCCGTATTTCATCCATGGCATGAAAATAATCTGCTCACACAACAACAAATGATGTTCAGATAGAAAGCTAACTATAAACTACAAATCTGATTTTTTAAAATTATTTTCTATTTAATCAACACTAATTTTTTCAGTAAAGAATATGTTAAGGTCCAAATAAAAACCACGTATTTTAGAAACATGGGTAAATTAAGTTTACCCTTGTGTAGATGCTAAAGGGCAAAGGGGTGTGCTGCGTTCTGGTGTTCCAAGCTGTGGATTCCAGGTAGTTAAAGTAGGGTTGACAAGTGTACAAGAGGCTTGGTACTTCAGCAGCAAGAGTTTCCCTCTCTAGATCACCTTTCCTGACAGATCACACAGAAAAAACGTCAGGAAATACTCCGAAAGAATCAGTGCATTTTGAAAAACTAGGCCACTACCCATTCACGAGGCAGTCGTGTAAGTGATCCGCTTTGTGCATGAAGAACTGGAACTGCAGCTGCATGGCCTGGAGGCTCCTCTCTGTCTTTCTGACCTCCAGGTAGCTGCAGGCCTCACAGTCACAGCTGCAGGGCGCAGCATCGCCACGGTGGGGAGCCAGAGCAACGCTTGCCAAAGGCGACAACGACTCATCATCCACCTCTTAAACACATAATTATAACAATATACTATTTTAGTTTGCTTCGAATATAATGTTTTTAGTTAGCTTAGCACGTTTAAAAATACAAATGCCATTGACGTTAACACGTTGAATTTATTTTAAACAGTTACTAAAAATTATGATAGAGTATTAAGTTTAAAAATATATATATTTCGATACTAGTGAACAGATATATGATCCTTATTTGACCTGTTTGTCCACAGTGTTGAAGGCTCTCCCTGCTGTCTGGCTCCTTCCCACCACCACCACCCATCTCCTCATGCTGTGCGCCCCTAAGTGAATATTGTCCTAAAGGCACGTTTTCCAGCTGAAGCTCAACCTGAACATTAATATCTGACATGCTTTACGCTAAGGAGAAAGTCTTGGGATATCTATTAAATACACTGCACTTTTGGCGCTGTCATACCCTGGCACATGTTAGCTAACTTTTATTAAGCTAGCTAGCGTTTAGCGTATCAAGCTAGTATTGCTAGTCGCTAGCAGCACACCCAGATTTTAACAAAAAATAAGCAATTTGAGAAAACGACTGTATTTCTGTTTTTCTATCTTGTATGTTGATCACGTTAACATGAATTCACAAGGTAATTACATATATTCATACTGCAGTATTTTGGTTATAGATAATTACAGATAACTTTAGCTAACATTGGCTACCTAGCTAACGGTTCGCTCACGGTCATGTTTTTTTCTCGTTGTGAAAGGTTAAAGGTTACAGTGATACAACCAAAAAGTTTAAATGAAATGTATTACAAAACTACATTTTTGTCCTTATCGTGGCTTTCTTCCTGGATTTACTAATCTTAATAGTCTGAAAACACTACAAAATTTTGATAATCAAGTAGATAATGTTTCATGTTGTTAGGTCATTATTTCTGCAAGAAGACCAAATTTGGGCATGTTTTGACTTTAATTTTAAATTGATATGATTTAATAATAAAAATCTATAAAATCATAATTGCCATTGTGTTACTTAACCGGTTACTGAACTTCATGGACTTGCACCAGGACCTCTGTGTCAGCAAAGCTAAGAGGCATAAAGTTATTAACATTTTGTTCAGTTTAAAACAGGAAATAAGATTTTTCTTATCAGCAAGTGAAGCACAAGTGGATGTCCCAGGCTAAATGTAAACCTTTAAAGGAAATCTTAGTTCTGTAAAGCAGGTTAGTTAAAGCCCCCTGTAAGAATAGCTTTCAAAATTCTCATTGGTGAGTTGGTGAACTGATTAGACAAGTGAATTTGAAATCTACTTTTACTTTCTGTATTTAAAAACCTAAATACTATAACTTTTAATTAAGCATCATTATCAGGACAAAATGTACTTTACTTTATGTACTTATTTCTCAGTTTGCTTCGTTTCTTTAAGTGGTTTATTTGGTTTATTTTGTGATACAGGACAAGCATGCATGTCATGTTCTTTTTTCAGAGCCAGAGAGACGTGCATACAGGAGCCATGGTTTCTTTGTCTGTTTGTCTGAGTAAATATTATTATATAAAACATGCTCATAATCATGTACTGAATCCACCCTTTGCATTCTGGACTTTTACTTGTAACCAAGAATTTTGCATTTATGTTTTACAACAACTTTTTCTACTCCCTGTATTTAGCTCTGTGTTTTTGTTGTTAAAATGTACAGGGTTCAACAGTTGGTTCATCATAAGTTGACAAAGCCGCTGCTGCAGGTCACATGACATATCCGGGCGCGCCCCCGACGCCATGCCCTGGACCAATGAACGCTCACCGGGCGGCATTGTCGGGCGCGCGCCGCGGGGTCTGCTTGTACCAGTGGTGCGTGTGCTCCTCTGCCTCAGTTACACGCTGTTTGAGCGCGACGAGCGTGCTCTTCATCCATCCTGTGACCGCAGCGAGCAACGGCATGTTTTTGTCTTTGCGCTTTTGACAGTAGCAGCGGGATATTTCACGGAGGGATGAGCGGTCCTTTGTCCTTTGTGTTGACTGTGTGAGCAGCTCGAGAAGCACTGACAGGCAGCTTCTCGTCTGTGTGTGTGTGTGTGTGTGTGTATGTGTGTATGTGTGTGTGTGTGAGAGAGCGAGAGAGAGAGAGAGAGAGAGAGAGAGAGAGAGAGAGAGGCGTGCTCATGATTCACGGACGTTACCCGGTGCTGAGGGCACAGGAGAAGGGGCTCGCTCGTGCTGTGCGTGTGTGGATGTGACTCTCTCCCGCTCGGCTCCAGCAGGACATGACGGAGATGCGGCTGCTGCTGGATTTCTGGGCTGTCGCTAGCTGTTGAATGGCGGACACCCAAGTGACAAGAGGAAACAACGACTGCCAACTCAACAGTTTTATTAGGATGCTGTGATGCGATTGAGTTGAGTATACAAAACGTGCAAACCTCTTGGTTTGCGTGGAGTGAGGGCCACCGCCGCCCAGACACCGCGAAACGGGCTCGGGAGGATCGATTCAGGCGCGGTCAGGGCAAGCCAACAATGCGGATTACCTCTCCACCGTTTGCCTTTGTGTCCGCGCACGGTGTTTGAATGCAGTGGAGCCAACACTCGGGACCTGTAGCCAGCCATCGTTTCTTTTTACTGCTCGGGGACAGGAGACGTGCGTCGATCTGAGGGACAGACCCCACACGTGCGCGGGTTGTCCGTGAAGACGGCGGCAGAGACGACGATGGCGAACGACTCGATACCAGTAAGTTTGTCAGGGCAGGGTGTCCTGCAACCTGTTCGCACGGTGCATTGTAAACTTTTGGTCTCGGTCGATCATGTTGCAGGTCATTTATGTGACTACATCAGTGGTTGTAGTGTTTAAGGCCCTGTCTACTGGATATATGAGACCATTCAAAACATGACTTAAGGGGTTTAGAGCTTAGTTCTAATCAGGTTTGACTTGAAATGTTTATGAAATTAAATGTTTTGCAATGATTGAAAGTATCACTAACAAAACGAGAGAAATAGTCTGAGAAACTCAAATGTACGAGCAGGTGTGCATGTTAATGTAATGCTATTTAAATTACACCCCTGTAAGTTTTGTGACCTAAAGGAGAAGGTTGCAGCACCTTCATGTAACATAATAACATGCATCATCTGTGGGTCCATCTATATGTGTCTAGGTGTATGGGGTTGTATGTGCTGTGATGCTTGTCCTGTAGCTTTGTTTTGTCCTGTGTTTTGTGTTTCAGCCTTATTTCGCGTGTGTAGTGTAAAACACGCACCATTCCCATCTCCCACATGACCTCTCTGCTTCAGGAAGCCTGCTGCTTGCTTAGCAGTTACAGGGAGTAGTTTTGTACCAAGGTAAAACACCAACAATCATTCATGAAGGAGAACAAGGACGCAGGAGGCCGCACAAACTCGTACCATTGTACCAGTGAGCTGTTCCTGTAAAGCTTGCGACATTTAAAGTCTAAACAAAAAACTGGAAAGCAAGCATCGGGTATCCATTGATATGCAATTGTAGAACTGCATGCAGCTCAGAAATGCTGGTGCTGCAGGTGACTGTCCTATCTGCATGTCCACTGTTTAGCTGGTGTCTAGTTTTGCTCTCTGACTCATAAGACTCTGAAACTGTGATCTACATGACTGAATGAGTAGATCTTTGATATGTCACAGTACCTCTTTCACGATATCTCAAACAAACGCTGTTTTTAGTTATGCGGCTTAAATGCAGCATGCTATTTGATTGCTTTTAAAAACTTTGTGTTCTAAGCTTGTTGCCTTCATGTCCTCTGGATAGACTGATGGTTACCAACAAAGGGTAAACTACTGCTGCTACACTCACTTTCACAACAATTCCACTATTCTTCTTGAGGCTTATGAATGAACAAGAGGAATGATCAATGAAAGGTGGGAAACTGAGAGAAGAGGGTGGGGATATATTTATCTCCCTTTGATATTGGTTATAGGAGTTACACGGAAAGAGAGTGCTCTCAGTGGCTGCTGGATTGGGATTTTTTTTATTTCCTCCTTTGCACACAGAAGCTTTCATACCAGTCCAGAAATATAGGCAAATATTTCATTGTCATGCTGGTACAGTTTCTCAGTGGGAGTTGTATTTTGATGTTTATGAGAGTCTATATGATGCTGTGGGGCAGGTTATCTGTGTCTTGTCCAAGTACACATCGACATATGACCTGCCAGGACTGGGAATCAAACTACTCACCCTTAGGTTTGAAGACGACCGACTTACCCAATGAGCTATCATACGAATCCAAGGACTTTATTGTAGTTTGAGAACTATCTGCAACACATGGTGGAGCAGAGCAGATGATAGAAGAGTGTAGCAGGGAGAAGCACAGTGGGTTGATTTTGAGTAATGTTGGCATTACTCAGTGGTTGCATATTGTAGCTTTAGGTCAGTTTAGTAGGTTTCACAGAGCTCCCTCTGGAGCCACAAAACGCATTATACTACTTTTTTCACACATGCAGTAGAATTCCCCGGGAAGTGAAAAATAAAGGAAGAAAAGTTTGATGTGTGAAATCAGTGGATTTTCCCTTTAGGCTTCCATTTTTGTGGATCTCAGGCAGACATTGAAGCACCACGCCCTTCCCATGGCGAGACATTAGTTTGGCCCCACAGGAAGATGATATTTAACAGCCCTGATAGAGGCTGAACCGAACTGCGTCACTCTTCCTCATAAAGGTTAGAAGGAGCGAGGTGGGAGGGGTAGGGGGGGGATTTTCACTACACTGTACAATGTGTGCAGGAATCAGCTGTGGCTCTTGCACATGTGAAATGTTTTACACATGTGAAGGGAGAGAAACCAAAATAATCGAGACCTAATCGAGCGGCTTCACAAAATGTACACAAGCTCATTTATTCGCGTTCACACAGGCGCAGAGATCTGACTGACATACACATAAAAAGTCAGACACTCCAGGGAATGCATACGACTACTTCCCATAAGCCTTACCATGACGTAAGGAGACAACTATGCACACACAGTAGGACTTTCTCAGCGCTGCCCTGTGGTCATGTAAGCAGACAGAATCTGCAGTGATGCATTAAGAGCAGTTGAGCAACTAGATACTTGGAAAGGGAGCTAATATCCTCAATGATGTTCTTGTCCGGTATCTCGGTGGAATAAAAAGAATGTAGCCCAACAGGAATCTGTACTCCTCTTCATGTGATACAGCCTCACATAAATAATGTAACACGTGATCATAACCTCATTTTTGACTTGGCTGGCTGTGCTCTTTGCTCCGTCGGACTCTCAAACAAATAATATACAGCCTTATTATAACACAATTCTTCAAGCTTAGAGTACTGCAATGAGCAACTGAACTGACGGTTTCTCTTTTCTGTCATGCAGTGTTCTAAGACTTAGGTTGTATTTAGTGTCTCCATATGGCATCCCAGTCAGCCAGTCAATGATCGTTTTCAAGCGCCCACCTCGGTGCTGATCTCACGTCATGTGTTTGTGTCAGGTTTGGGTTTATCTGTCCAAACAATGAATAGAACATAACTTATATAAATCAGAAGTCATCTGTGGTGCATGGCTGAAATGAAAGTGTTGTGGTGGAAGCTGAATTTGACTAATCTGTAGAGATTCATTCTTTAAACAAAAGGTCAGGTCACATCTTAGCATCTTTTCATGTTAATGTAAATTGATAACTTGGGGTATTGTATGGCTGTTGCGACAAAACAAGACATTTTTAACATTACCTTTCCCTCCTACAAATGTTTTTCTAGGAGGTCTAGGTTTTCTATAGCCTGACTGAGAAGATGACAAGTTGGGTCCTATCAGGGCTCTTAGTTTGTAGTTTCTCAGAGTTTACAGAACGTGTCTGGTAATTGCTGGTGTCTTCTCCCTCTAAGGTGCTTTGGATAAACGCGTCTACCAAGTAAAGTAAAAACTAAAAAGTCTTTAGTTGGAGCTTGATGCAGCTCTTTACTACAACTTTTTTGTATTA
Source organism: Microctenopoma steveboyesi (assembly GCA_032359275.1). NCBI lineage: Eukaryota > Metazoa > Chordata > Actinopteri > Anabantiformes > Anabantidae > Microctenopoma > Microctenopoma steveboyesi. The sequence continues at coordinate 13,357,700 of JAUMHF010000001.1, forward strand.
ATCTCGGTTCATTTGTGTGTGAGAAAGCGAGGTGTATGCGGAGAAGCTGGTGGTGTATTTTCACATCCACACTCAACATAGTTAGTGTGGATGTGTTAGATTATCTTTCATGCTGCAGTTATAGCAGGGAACCTGCTTTCATCCATTTTTGAGCGCGCTCCACCACTTTAGCATGTCATGCCATGCTTGGTGTCAAAAAATTCAAGCCGTCATACACAACAAGAACATGGCATTTGTAAGTTGGACACTGACCCTTGTCCCCTGACACCTTTCCCTGTGAGAGAAATGCAGTTGTCTAGTTTGAAATGCACTACTTTAGCTGGATCTTTGTTCCCCCGGTAAGGACAGTTCATATGTGGTAAGGCTTTGTAAGGGCCTGAGGGTAGAGAGAAGGGCAGGTCTAAAGGGCATTGTGCTGATGATGCGGCTCTACAGTCGAAGCAGGACAATGGGTTGTATTGTCCGGAACTCAAGGCCCAGATCACATTCAGTTCAGTGTGAGTTCATTTCCCTCTTTCTGGCTGTAGCATGTTATTGACCACACCCTCATCAACCAACCCAGCTGCCCACCTTCAGGCTGGATGGTAAAGCTCTATACATTCATGTTTGTTTTGTATCGGGTCTGTGAGCTTTTTTGCTTCTCCATGTAACTGTGTAGCTCCTATGTTCATGCTTCAAAATGATAATGCACCCCAGCAGCTGTTACAGGCGGGTGTATCTGTCCGTGGCGGTTGCTCTGTTTGAATGTGTCTTCCTCATCTCCTCCTCCTTCTGTGCAAACATCCCATAATTCTCATGAACTCATAGCAATGTACCCATGTATTCCCAGGTCACATGGACCCCTCCTCCTCTCCAGATGCACACATGCACACACAGGGCAGCAACATTTTCTTCCAAATATCACCATCGCCACAAACAGTGGATCCCACCATCTTTCTGTGGGAGTGTTCGGGAGGATGTAAAGGAGCACGTAGGTCTGGGTGGATCTCAGTCAATACATA